>CM019691.1:6313337-6623337 GCA_009760885.1 Achatina immaculata
TATGCTTTCTTCTTTCCACCTCCGTGGCCTTCTTCTTATGCTTTCTTCTTTCCACCTCCGTGGCCTTCTTCTTATGCTTTCTTCTTTCCACCTCCGTGGCCTTCTTATGCTTTCTTCTTTCCACCTCCGTGGCCTTCTTCTTATGCTTTCTTCTTTCCACCTCCGTGGCCTTCTTCTTATGCTTTCTTCTTTCCACCTCCGTGGCCTTCTTCTTGTGCTTTCTTCTTTCCACCTCCGTGGCCTTCTTATGCTTTCTTCTTTCCACCTCCGTGGCCTTCTTCTTGTGCTTTCTTCTTTCCACCTCCGTGGCCTTCTTCTTATGCTTTCTTCTTTCCACCTCCGTGGCCTTCTTCTTATGCTTTCTTCTTTCCACGTCCTTGGCCTTCTTCTTGTGCTGCCTTCTTTCCACGTCCGTGGCCTTCTTGTGCTTTCTTGGTTCCACCTTCGTGGCCTTATTTTTGTGCTACCTCTTTCCACGTCCTTGGCCTTCTTCTTATACTTTCTTCTTTCCACTCAGCAAATGGCCGCTTTTCTTCCTATCTTAGTCCCATGAATCCTTGTAACAGAAAACAATCTCTGCCCCGTTGCCCTTCATTCTGAAGCCGTTTTAAGTTCTTTAGAAGACACTGAGATCAGTCTAAAGTTTGTCTTTTTCTCTTGAGTGTGTCACATTCCGGTCATAGCTATATCATTTAGTGAGATACAGAGGCTGTTTTGTAAAGATTTATTTTTTTCTTTAATTCGCAACAGAACTCTCCACTTTCTTCACTTCTATGGTGTTTTCCTGTATATTTATTACTTTCACCCGGTACAGTGAAGGAAAGATCACTAGCTGAAGTTGTGATGTTGTTGCCATGGAAGTGTCGGTAACTGGTGTCTGCAGATAGGTTATTCTTGAGCCAATATACCTTTATAAACTTCAGTCTGCTTGTCACAAAAGTCTGCTTGTCACGAAATTATCACCTTCCTTTGTGGTTTAAGAGAGAATACGACCCTTTGTTCCTTTCAAGTTCCCGAGCCTTGGAAAAATATCACAGTACATGGTGTGTGTTCACTGACAACAGGAAAAACAAAACTGAGAATGTGAGAGGACACAGCGAGGGAGAGAGAGAGAGAGAGAGAGAGAGAGAGAGAGGAAGGAAAGGGTAGGGAGAAAGAAAGAGAATTTAGACTGCGATAGAGGAAGAGAGAGAGTGAGAGTGAGAGAGACAAGAGGTGAAAGAGACAGAAGAGAGAAACAGAGATGTGAGACTGAGAACAAGAGAGAGAGAGAGAGAAAGAGAATGAATGAATGAATAATCTTTATTTTTAAAGGGTAAAGAATTGGGCACGCAGGCCCGTCTTACATTCTGCCCTTCATCACAGAGAGAGAGAGAGAGAGAGAGAGAGAAATAGAGAGAGTGTGAGAAAAACCGGAGAGACAGAATAGTAAAAAATACACAGAGACACAGAGAGTGTGCGCGTGTGCGTGTGTGTAAGAGAGAGCGAGAGAGAGGGAGAGAGATTCTCAGATCAGCTAGTAGATCGTATATCTCATGTTTCCTGATAAGGCAGGAGAATCGTCTTGCAAATATTTTGGAATTTTTTGCAGTTAGCTCAGATTTCTTTTAGAATCCATTTTGTCCAAGCCTTGATCATCCATTACATGGTTTAGTCTTTCGTCCACGTTAATGGCTGTGCTATTTTCCAGTCAATATCAATAGCGACGTTAGTTTCTGTCCTGTATTAGTTTCTGTGCTGTTTTCCATTCTAAGTTTATATGTGTGTCCATCGAATATTAACATATGTTTTCTTCCATTCTTTATTAAAATATTTCTTTTGTTTTCTGTGTTCTTTTAATAGCTGCATTGTGTTCCCTTCTACCGTTAAAAACTAGATTAATCATATTAACAGTAACCCTGGTTCCTGTTCAGTTGAGCTGTTTTTCGAAGCATGATGATTGTTTTCCTGATGTTTTCTGCTGCATGCTATTAGATGCCCTATTTTCCGTTGCATGTTATTAGCTGTATTGTTTTCTTTTGCATGTTAATGGCTCCACTGTTTTCTTCTGCATGTTATTAGCTGCACTGTTTTCTTCTGCATGTTATTAGCTGCACTGTTTTCTTTTGCATGTTAATAGCTGCACTGTTTTCTTTTGCATGTTATTAGCTGCACTGTTTTCTTTTGCATGTTATTAGCTGCACTGTTTTCTTTTGCATGTTATTAGCTGCACTGTTTTCTTTTGCATGTTAATGGCTGCACTGTTTTCTTTTGCATGTTAATAGCTGCACTGTTTTCTTTTGCATGTTAATGGCTGCACTGTTTTCTTCTGCATGTTATTAGCTACACTGTTTTCTTGTGAATGTTATTAGATGCACTGTTTTCTTTTGCATGTTAATAGCTGCACTGTTTTCTTTTGCATGTTAATAGCTGCACTGTTTTCTTGTGAATGTTATTAGATGCACTGTTTTCTTTTGCATGTTAATAGCTGCACTGTTTTCTTTTGCATGTTAATAGCTGCACTGTTTTCTTTTGCATGTTAATGGCTGCACTGTTTTCTTTTGCATGTTAATGGCTGCACTGTTTTCTTTTGCATGTTAATGGCTGCACTGTTTTCTTGTGAATGTTATTAGCTACACTGTTTTCTTGTGAATGTTATTAGATGCACTGTTTTCTTTTGCATGTTAATAGCTGCACTGTTTTCTTTTGCATGTTAATGGCTGCACTGTTTTCTTTTGCATGTTAATAGCTGCACTGTTTTCTTTTGCATGTTAATAGCTGCACTGTTTTCTTTTGCATGTTAATAGC
The DNA here is from genome assembly GCA_009760885.1 of Achatina immaculata. Lineage (NCBI taxonomy): Eukaryota > Metazoa > Mollusca > Gastropoda > Stylommatophora > Achatinidae > Lissachatina > Lissachatina immaculata. The sequence continues at coordinate 6,316,125 of CM019691.1, forward strand.
TGCACTGTTTTCTTGTGAATGTTATTAGCTGAACTGTTTTCTTTTGCATGTTAATAGCTGCACTGTTTTCTTGTGAATGTTATTAGCTGCACTGTTTTCTTTTGCATGTTAATAGCTGCACTGTTTTCTTGTGAATGTTATTAGCTGAACTGTTTTCTTTTGCATGTTATTAGCTGCACTGTTTTCTTTTGCATGTTATTAGCTGCACTGTTTTCTTCTGCATGTTATTAGCTTCACTGTTTTCTTTTGCATGTTAATGGCTGCACTGTTTTCTTCTGCATGTTATTAGCTACACTGTTTTCTTGTGAATGTTATTAGATGCACTGTTTTCTTTTGAATGTTAATAGCTGCATTGTTTCCTGTTGCACGCTAATAACTGTTATTTTCCTTCCTAGACTAATAATTTATATTTGATATTTCTTTCTTCTTTCTGTATCCATTCTCGTACATTAAGGACACATCGTACCCACAACTTCCGTGTATTCTCATTAGACGTGCGTATTACTCTTTCAAAACTGAACTATTTTCTGAACCATCACTGAGGATTGCGTGAAGGAAGAGAATTGACTCTAGACCGAAAGACAATAAATCAAAACAGCCATTTACTATGAGTCAGAGAGTCAGTGAGTCACGAGTCACGGTTTTACTAACTAACGCATGAGTAAGTCAGACGCTGTAAGAACTCTTGTAGAGTGAGAGAAATTGTTCAGTTTATCATGCGTCTAGTCTTTATGTGGACAAATCGTGGACATTTCACTGGTCTAGTCACTGTGAAGAAAGATATGAGCAAGAGAGTCGTAAATTTGGCCACGCAGTGTCTGAGCGTGCGATACAACAAGGGTCTAATTGTTGGTTATATTAGCCAATTTATTATCAAGACTAATGTCAGAGAATCTATCTTTCTTTCTATGTTTCCATTCAAACTCCGTTGCTCCGTTCATCAGTCTGTTCAGTAAATCATAATTGCGCTGCATTAATCTATCTGTCTGTCTGTCTGTCTATCTGTCTGTCTGTCTGTCTGTCTGTCTGTCTGCATAAGTTAAAACAGAAAGTTGGAATGCTGATTTTTATAAGAGGAACATAACCAAAAAGTAAAGGTAGCACTAAGACAGCAGAATCTATTAAAACTTTATGACTATCTACACCGTGGACCTGATCCCCGGCCTAATCTCTTCAGGGACATTGGATACCCCCATTAAGAGATCAGGAAGATCCATCAAGGGTTATCTCCCTGCCGGAAACACCATGGACGTATCCCAGGAGTCCGTGCTGGCGGAAACAACATGGAAACGCTCACAGCGCGCCTCAAGTCGGTACTGCTCCTAGTGCTAAAAACGATCACATGATCGAAGTCGATGCACAGAAAAGTCGGTACTGTTCATCTTTGAGAAGTACTGCTACTTTTTTTTTCATACTAATGAAAATTGCTTCATAATTTGACAGCGTTACAATGGACATAAATGTATTAAGAATGAAAGATAAACCTGAAAGATAAACCTGAAAGATAAACCTGAAAGATAATACAGATAGACGGACTGACAGGGTTATAAAAGACCCTAGAAAAATATACGGAAAAACCCGTCTGCTGATTCGGCTGTCTGCCAGTCAGTGACTGCTACTTTGTACTTTGCATTATTACATTAAACATATATTTCTAACGCGGACACCGTGGCGAATCAATGAATGTTGAAAGCTTCTGGATTTTATGCTGTCAAGTATAAATTCCAATCCTTCTGGAAGATGTGTTTGTTTAGTATAACCGAAGTTCGGAAATGATAGCTATAGAAGGATATAAATGTAGAAATGAGAGGATTATGAGAAAGAATTCCTGAAGGTTTAGTTATACACATGAAAGATAAGGTCAGAAAGTGTCAACTATAAGTTTCATTAAACCTTTTCTGTAGCTGGATGTGTATGCCCACGTTGTAGTGATAACAGCTGGTTGTAACTTTATCCCAGGCTGTGCCTGGAAGAGATACTTATTTTACTTCAGCGGTGGCCAAACTGGGGTTTAACGCCCACGCTCTTTTTCTCTCTCTCTCTCTCTCTCTCTCTCTCTCTCTCTCCATCTCCTCCCTCCCCAAATCGGAGGAAAGGTCAAGGTAGCAGTGAGTGAAAAGAGAAAAACTGGGACACCAACGGAAACGACGGAGCACAAAATGTTTTTGGATGTTCTGATAATGTGACCTGAAAGGCAAAAGGGCCCAGTTTGGAAACGTTTGGGAACCACTGATTTTAGTCACTTTCAAAGTAGATATATCAGAAATGGCTGAAGTTTACTACAATATGTTCTTTTCAGTGTTTCTTTACACTCGCTTCTGTAGTTGACAACTGCCACGTTTTCTCCGCTTGTACACATCAGTCTCATTGTATAGAGATGTTGTTACCAGTAGGTAAAGGTTGGACCTGAAGGAACTATTAAGGGCAGTCTTAACTGTTGGTCTCAGGGTCAAGGTCTGGGATTAAATCCTGTCCGCTAATCTCGATCCATTCAGCTGTAAGAATGTGTACTTGGTAAACTATGTTGAGGGGGGAAGTACTTGGTAAACAGTGTTGAGGGGGGGAAGTACTTGGTAGACTGTATTGAGGGGACGTACTTGGTAAACTGTGTTGAGGGGGAAGTACTTGGTAAACTGTGTTGAGGGGGAAGTACTTGGTAAACTGTGTTGAGGGGGAAGTACTTGGTAAACTGTGTTGAGGGGGAAGTACTTGGTAAACTCTATTGGAGGGAAGTACTTGGTAAACTGTGTTGAGGGGAAGTACTTGGTAAACTGTGTTGAGGGGGAAGTACTTGGTAAACTCTATTGAAGGGAAGTACTTGGTAAACTGTGTTGAGGGGGAAGTAATTGGTAAACTGTATTGAGGGGGAATCGCATCTTTGGATGGAGATTATCTGCTTACACGGGGAGGCACTATGGATTACACTTCATGCATAGACATCAGGAATGAACGACATACAAGATATCACATCAACTCAGTTCCATAAAAACTGGTTGTTAAGTCAGCCTCCGAAAATTGCCGGTGCTGCTAGAAAAACTGGATACCTTTCGATAAAATGGAAGGTGTTTGAAACATTGCGAGATTACTGACAGTTTCATATAAAGCACAGGCTTGCATTCTAATTCATTCATTCATTCATTCATTTGCATGTCCCTTGCGGAACCTTGCCTCCCAAAAAGCACTCCTGTAGGCCTCTCGGTTGTGAGCAAGATGGCCTGCTGCTGTTGCATCCATTTCCAGATCGTCAACGATGTCTTGCAGCCATCTTCGTCTTGGTCTTCCTCTTTTTCTTTTTCCCATTATGTATCCTTCCAATACGGTCTTCTCTAAATTATCATGACGTTTAATGTGTCCAAAATATTTAAGTTTTTTTCTCTCTTTAATCCTCTTCACTAGCCAGCCTTCTTCAATATTAAGCTCTTGTAGTATAGATATATTTGTTCTTTCTTGTGTCCACGATATTTGGAGAACTCTTCTGTAGCATTTACATTCAAAGGCATTTATGTGTTTCGCAGCTGTTTTGTTAAGTGTCCAGGTCTCACAGGCATATGTTGCGATGGGAAAGATGCATGCCCTTAAAAATCTTATTTTTATAGTTCTGTCTGCTCCTCTCCACAGATTCTAATACTCAGAATAAATCCGACGGTGGATGCTGGACACAAAATTATGATTTCTTCAAGCGTCACCTGGGTATACTGCAAGGGTCTCTGTTGGGAGAGCACTGTCACGTGCTCAGTGTCTGACCTGACGAGCCACAGACTGCGAAGACCAGCCTTACTCCTACCTACTTCTAGACTGTTTTCTGTACCTTATGGAGACCCCAGCAAAGATATTTAACAGAGAGGACACTATCATTTTCTATAGACAGTTCTGAGAACCCTGCGCATGTTAAAAAAAAATCTTAGATACCCGAACACGCCCAGTTTCAAAACAGGATAAGAGGAGGAAAAAAAGAAAAACAGGATAAGAGGAGGAAAAAAAAAAGAAAAACAGGATTTTTAAAAGAAAAAAAAAGACAGAAAACAAGAAAAATTAGAAAAAGAAACATCGCATAGGGGAAGATTAATAATATTTGCGGGCGATCAATACTCCCATCACCACCTGGTCCTAGAGAAAATGTGAACCAAACTGGCATTTCTTACCAGGTTAAAGCTTTTTAATTATTCAAAGAAGTCCTCTTTTATTTATTTTTTTTTCCAATTTTGGAATGTAATCTACAAGTCTGAGACAGTTCAGTCAAAAATGTGCTATCTTCTCATGGCCAAGTTGTGATTAGAGAACCAATTTTAGTGTCCTTCACCCAACCCAGCTGTGAAAGCGGGTACTTGATATATCTGTGTTGCAGAAAGTGCACCGGAAAAAAGGAAATGTCTGCCTGAAGCGCGAGGCACACTAAATTACTAGACGTAGTGTCAAGTGTACGAACGAGATGCAGTAAACCATATAAAATTTTGGCCATGAACATGGAGCCACGTCAGAGCAAGACATGCAACAGAAGTGAGGTCACGCTCCAGGGCACTTTAAGATTTTATTATTTTTCCCTCTGTCAGAACTGGTCTAATCACATACACATACTTAATTTTGCGTGAATGTACTTTTTCCTTCATTATACTGACAGTAGTGTAAACAGTTATTTCCCGTATGCCTCCCCTTGTCACCAAATATTCTCTGTTATCACAGTGTCCGGTGTGATGTTCCCACAGAAGAAGTTTAAAAATAGTTTGTTACAAGTACTGAAGTCATAGACTCTTGGTCTGAGTATGATTTGAACAGGAACCTTTTGCTGCTCAAGCGGAATCATTTACAACTGAACCACCAACATTTCTAAGAGCAACAGCAAAGATTACAGTTCAGAATACGGGCGATAGTTAGCCTTTGATGGAACGCGACCAGAAAGTGATTATTTTGTTGAAAAAAAATTACATTGATCACTTGTTTATTTATTGCATATACGACACCTACTTATCGTGCTAATCACAATTTTCGTTGGTAAAATTAAGGAGGAAAAAAGAGAGAAGTTAGACTGATATAGTGGGAGAGAGAGAGAGAGTGAGTGAGAAAGAGACTGATTGATTGATTTAACTTTATTTCAAAAGGGTTAAGAACTGGGCACGCAGAGAGAGTGAGAGAGAGAAAGAGAATGAGAGAAAATGAGAGAGAGCGAGAGGTAGAGAGACAGGCAAGGAGATATGAGTCAGATATAGGAGATATATGAGATAGAGTGAGACAGAGAGATAAAAAAACGAGAGTGAGAGAGGGTGAGACAGAGATAAAAAAGAGAGGGATAGAGACAGAAGCGACAAATAAATAAAGAGAGATAGTGGGAGAGAGACAAAGAGAGAGGGGAGAGAGATAGAGAGCGCAAGACACAACATTTATTAACATGCTAATAACAGTTTATACAATTCAGAATTGTAAACACTCTCTGTATGCAACAAACACGTTTCAGTTAGAAATGTATTAAGTGCAACGTTTCCTCTATGCGTGCGAGTTCCAAACAGTGTTCCAGCAAAGCATTAGACGCTTTTAGAGGATGAAGAATCCCCAAACCAGAAGTTGGGATCTTAGATATCTGTATCCTATCATAAGACAGAGAGAGGTGCGGATCTCCCAATTCTATCTAGAGTAACGCGTCTTGTTTCGCGGCTAATTTGTTATGATTAGCGTCGTTTCTCCTACACTGCTGGGACCAATATGCGGACGGTTTGGCCATTATGTGGACATGCGCTAGATATATGAACTCTTACAGTGTCTAACACAAAACCTTGTCGCAGGAGAGATGGATACGACGGTAAAAATGGAAAAGAAACCGTAAAAGAAAACAAAAACATAATCATGGTTTTCAAATTGTTGCTCATTTTTTTTAAAAATCACAATCTAGAATCAAAATTGTTTCTCACGTATTTGAAAACCTGTTGTTAGATGTGAAGATGTGCTGTAATTGTGACTTTTGAGAGCAGAAAATACTTTCTGGACTTCGCAGAGCTTTTTTGTCCATCGTGACTTCCTATTTTAGCCGGAACTGTGGTACAGAACCTGGATTATTAAATTTTACGTATAATATAAATGTACAGAAACGACTGATTGGGGAAATTACTTCTACTAGTACATACCATTTCTTTTATTTTGTTGGAAGTCTGGGAGTATCTTTGAGGTCATGGAGGTATTGGCAATGATTTAGAATGTTCAGATTTCAGTTTATAACTTTCGTTTTAACACTAGGCAAAAGCTTTTGTTAATTTTAATAGTGGACAGAAATGTTAGTCTATTTTAATTCTAAGCAAAAGTGTTAGTCCATTTGAACAGCAGATAAAAATATTAGTCCAGTTTAATACTAGACAAAAAATGTTAATCCATTTTAACACTAGACATGTCTTTGTCCATTTTAATACTATATAAAATGTTATGTGTTGGTTGGTGCTTTCAAACTCTTTATATGTGTGTGTGTGTGTGTGAGTGATTATCAGATGTTTATTTCCCATAATTAAGTACAGTCGTACATGGGATTTCAAACTCCCATCCAGATATCTCAACCCAGGTTCTAATCCTTTCATCTGTACCTAGCTAGCTACCCTACAAACTTTTACTCAAGATGAAGAAATTAGAAATATTAAACAAAGCATATTTTCACATACATACAAGGTCTGACAATTAAGTAATGAGACTAATTACATAAAATATAAACAGCTGGAGATATAACGTGTATTTTATTCAAAGTAAGCCCATTGTGCATTGATACAGCAAGTGGCACGATCTAACAAACGCTGGAACGACCTCTGCAGTAAACTCGATGTTACGGCCCTCTGGATGTCATCAGTACCGTCAAAGAAGCGTCCTTTCAATGGTAACTTTAATCTTGGGAATAGAAAATAATCGGAGGGAGACAAATCTGGGGAATAGGGTGGATGGCTGAGAACACACGCTTGCTTTGGGGCCAAAAATTCCTGTACGACTATCGCCCAGTGAGCCGGTACATTATCATGAAGAAGGAAAAAGCTGCCAGGTGTTGAATACTCGGGTTGGACTCGGAAAATCCTTTTCAACAGGCGTTTCAAAATACTTAAATAAACTTTTGCAGTGACAGTCTGTCCCTCTTTAATAAATTGTTTGTGAATAACTCCTTCAGCAAGGAAACATTGTCTTCACTTTCGAAGTCTGAAGACGAATTTTGTTTTACCTTTTGGTGATGATGATGACTTCCACTGAGCACTTTGGCGTTTAGTTGTGGGATCATAGCGGAAAATCCATGTTTCACTCTCTGCAACAATCAAATTTAAGAAATGTTTATTTCTACGACACGTTTTGATGTTTTTTGCGTACTCAACACGCTGATGTTTTTGGTCATCAGACGACGCATGTGGTACAAACCAGCATGCAACTTTTTTCTTGCCTAAATCTTGCACTAAAATGTTACGAATGGTCTCTCGGCTAACACCAAATTCATCTGCCATCAGCCTCACAATCAAACAACGATCTTCTTGTATCCGTTATCAGACTTTTGCAATGAGTTCCTCATTATGAACAGAAACTGGGCGTCCATGTCTAGTTGCATTTGTAAATCGTTTCCACACCACTTTTGAATGGTGAATAGCACCTGAATATCTGTGCAAGAGATAAACACTTAACCCCACAAACTGGTCGCATCAATTCAACTGGCTCAGTGATACATTTTCCGAGTTTTAAACATAATTTAATGTTCGCTTTTTGCTCCATGCTGATTACGTAACAATGCACCTATGACTGGGTCAACAAAATGGCGGCTTGTTTGTCATCTGCTTATCGGTGGCGATGAAAATTTGCCAGGTCATAGATGAAGGTTGCCTCTTTGGATTCCATGCTTTTCTTCATAGATAGCATTTTTGCCTTGACCTTAATAAAATCAGTCTCATTACTTAATTGTCGGACCTTGTAAGTAACAACTCGTTAACCACATAATGATCAAGGCAAATAATCATTCAGTTTAATCACAAACAAGAAAATATGTCACAAACTACACATGACAAACTGAGAATCACGTAAATTGTATGTACCACGAACAAGAACATAGAACTAGAAATCAAACCACATAACAAAATATGTCACTATATGTGACTTTCATATTAATCATACGGCTTTTCTTCACATGTAAAGCCTCACTAGACTGTATGGTGGAATCGCACTAATGCCCAATAATTCTATTGTTTTCTTTTCAAAACAAAACTACATCATCAACTAATGAGTTAGTGTCAAAATACCTTAATAACATATGATGCTTGTACTAACTTATGAAACATCATATTCAGCAGTGCTCATGACTGCACTATACCATCACAAAATAATGACTCTCAAATAAAATATCAAAGTATATGAAAAGCAACAATATGAAAGAAAAAGTGTAACATTACATACACATATGACAGACGAACACTGTTTAAGTGCGCATAAGTTCAATGAATATTCATACAGTGATGCGCGTGTAACACATAACCCAATCAAATGGCAATGTCAGAGCAAATGCAATCAATCAAATATATCAAGTATGTCAATACTGATGGTTTTCATAATAAACATATCTTAACAACTTCTATATAACACTGAACACATTTAACAGTTCACCACGAGCTACGACTTCATTACATAAAACACCGGGCAATACTTCTTCTTATATGTAAATTCACATAAACCAACACTAGACATACGGCAACTTACACAGCGTTAAGGGTGGCACAAGAGGAGAACATCGCAGGAAACGATAAAACCAAATATACACTGATCCACAAGACAATAACGATAACACGCTCCCTCACTATAATCCTGGCCGTACCTCCCGACAAAGAACAGACGAATCCTGTTTAATTACACATTCTAACTGGACAATACACAAGCCAGTCACGTGCCCAAAATCACGAAGTTGTACTTGACTTTTCCGGTCAGCCGTGCCAAAAACGACATGGCCAGCAACCTTCACAACTAGGCACAAGTGTTAGTCCACTCTAATACTAAACAAAATTGTTAGTCCATTATAATACTAGGCATAAGTGTTAGTCTACTCTAATACTAAACAAAATTGTTAGTCCATTATAATACTAGGCATAAGTGTTAGTCCACTATAATACTAGACAAAATTGTTAGTCCATTATAATACTAGGCACAAGTGTTAGTCCACTCTAATACTAAACAAAATTGTTAGTCCATTATAATACTAGGCACAAGTGTTAGTCCACTCTAATACTAAACAAAATTGTTAGTCCATTATAATACTAGGCATAAGTGTTAGTCTACTCTAATACTAGACAAAATTGTTAGTCCATTATAATACTAGGCATAAGTGTTAGTCCACTATAATACTACACAAAACTGTTAGTCCATTATAATACTAGGCATAAATGTTAGTCCACTCTAATACTAGACAAAATTGTAATTATAAAAATAGTCCATTATAATACTAGGCATAAGTGTTAGTCCACTATAATACTAGACAAAATTGTAATTATAAAAATAATCCATTATAATACTAGGCATAAGTGTTAGTCCACTATAATACTAGACAAAATTGTCATTATAAAAATAGTCCATCATAATACTAGGCATAAGTGTTAGTCCACTATAATACTAGACAAAATTGTTAGTCCATTATAATACTAGACAAAAGTGCTAGTCTCCTATAATAATAGACAAAAGCGTTAGTTCATTATAATACTAGACAAAACTGTTAGTCCATTATATTACTAGACAAAAGTGTTAGCACATTATAATAATAGACACAAGTGTTAGTCCATTATAATAGTAGACAAAAGTGTTAGTCCATTATAATAATAGACAAAAGCGTTAGTCCATTATAATACTAGACAAAGTGTTAACTGATCTCTCTTAAAATTGAATTCAACCAGTCTTTTAAGAAACTGAAGTGTAATTCTGATCAAACAGTTGATCTAGTACAGATAAAATACTGGAAAACCATGTAACTAAAAAACCGCATTAAATGTTGCTGGAGTCAATATATTCCCACATATCTTTCTCCAGACTACTGAAATCATCATCATCATCATCATCATCATCATTATAATCATCATTACAAGTTCTGTTAGGTAGCAATGGGGATGAAGTTTTGGCAGTCGTCGACGCATAACTGACAAGTTAGTACCATGGCTGGCGACCCATAGCTGACATGCTAGTCTCATGGTTGGCGACCCATAGCTGACATGCTAGTGTCATGGTTGCCGACCCATAGCTAACATGCTAGTGTCATGGCTGGCGACCCATAGCTGACATGCTAGTGTCATGGTTGGCGACCCATAGCTAACATGCTAGTGTCATGGTTGGCGACCCATAGCTAACATGCTAGTGTCATGGTTGGCGACCCATAGCTAACATGCTAGTGTCATGATTGGCGAACCAAAGTTGACCAAGACCGTCTCCACAGCATCAGCTGCAAAGAACACCAGCTCTCAGTTCCAATGAGTTTGAAGAAGAAGAAGATTAAGTAGCAGTACAAGTTTTAACTTTATACATAGATATATAGAAATTTTAACTTTATACATAGATATCAGGAAATTTTAACTTTATACATAGATATCTAGAAATGTTAACTTTGTACATAGATATATAGAAATTTTAACTTTGTACATAGATATATAGAAAGAGAACAGCTGAGAGAATATTCTAATCCCACAGTTATCAACATGGACTCCCTGACCCCCATCATTTGTACCCCAGGTTAAGCTTTCTTTGCTTATTTAACTCTTAATTAAAAGCATATACACATCTACTATCTTGCTGACAACCGAGAGGCCTACAGGAGAGCTGTTTGGGAGGCAAAGTTCCGCAAGGAACATGCAAATGAATGAATGAATGAATGAATGACACATCTACTAGAGGAGATAGCATTTTGTACTGTTACTGTCATTTGTTCGTGAAAGAATATTTATTTTCTATTCTCAAAACGTCACAAAACAGCTATATCGTGGTTAATTGTTTCAATTTTCTAATCTTGAAAAGCATGATTTTATCTAGAAAACTGAGTCGAAGCAATACTCTGTAGTGAACGGAGAGAGCATGAATTGGTGTTATAAAATTGTGTGCAGGTTTAAGAATGTGCAATTACATGACAAAATGTCTTAGAGGAGGATTATTTCTATATAGTTTCAGATACTCGAACAGACAAAACTCATAATTCCTAGAAAAGCGAAGTAATAAGTAGACAGAAACAAGACTTCCATCAGGCGGACATATAACTCTAATGGCGGGAAACTCAATAACACGTGATGAACGTATTCTGAGACAATGCGGCCCCAAAGAAGATCTAATAAAATATTGAAGCTGAACATGATGGAAGAAATAAAAGAAATAAATAAGTAACCAAAATATTCGAGCCCGGTGCTTGAGTGTGCTGGGTTTTGTTGGGTATCACATGGGACATACGAGGGGAGGTCAACTCTGGCACCAGTCGTGGATCAGTCGAGATTAGGAAAGATGAGATGTAAGGGAGAATTGATGTTTCCGGATACAAATTCCAGTCCAACTTTTTAATCTCCGACCAGCCCAGAGTCACTCACGCTAAGCCGAGCGCCCGATCAAACAGGCAGCTAGCACAAAGCGTGCCCTTTTTTGGGGGGAGAAAAATCGTTGAGAGTCATCTATTACTCTTAAGTTACATCAGTAACAACAACAAGAAATGGATTTCACATTACTTTCCCTCTTATAATCACAGCTCACCACTGTCAGCGCACTTATTATAATTATTATTACTTCTGTTACTATTTTTATTATTGTTGCTGTGATTGCCTGTACTGGTGTTACTATTACTTGTACTAACACTGCTGCTACTACTACTGTTTCTTCTATATTACTACAGATAATTTTACCAAAGTTTTTACAAATATTATCACATTACTGCTGATATTTGAGTACTACAGTCACAGCTACTACTGTTACTTCTCTTATTCCTTCAACTAATGTTGGGGCTGCTACTACTATTACTACTATTATTACCATTAACTACTATTACCACTATTACTACTACTACCACTACTACTACTACCACTATTACTACTACTACTACTACTACCACTACTACTACTACCATTATTACTACTACTACTACAATCACTACTACTACTACCACTATTACTACTACTACTACCACTACTACTACTACCACTACTACTACTACTACTACTACTACCACTACAACTACTACTACTACCACTACTACTACTCTCTTTCTCTCTTGAACCTTAAGTGCCCAGGGCACATGGGGCTTCCGCAAGGGTTTTCCACAAATGCCTGTCCTTCGCCTTTTTTTCTGCTCTTGCCCAGGTGAGCCCTCTATTGCTCAACATCCTTTCTGTTGTTCTTCTCCATGTCTCTTTTTGTCTACCCTTACTTCTGTTCCCCTGTGGTGTCCATCTTAGTGCTATTTTTGGTAGTGAGTTGTCAGTCATTCGGAGCACATGTCCCAATCATCGCCAGCGTCTTTCTTCAGTAATTGTTGTCAGTGGTTTCATCTGCATTTCTGCTAATAAGATGTTATTTCTTATGGTGTTTGGCCAAAATATTTTTCTAATTCTTCGTAAACATTTAGTCTGGAAAGAATTCAACTTGTTTTCTATGGTTTTGGTGATTTTCCAGCATTCACTTCCATAGAGTAGTACACTTAGAACATTACTCTTAAATATCCTGATTTTCATATTTATGCTTAGTTTTTTTTAATTTCCATATAGTCTGCAGCATTGCAAAAGCCTGGTTTGTTCTAGTAAGTCTGCTGTTGATGTCCTCTGTGCTGTCTCCATTTTCTACTACTCTGCTGCCAAGGTATACAAATTCGTTGACCTCCTCCAACTACTACTACTACTACCGCCACTATTATTACTACCACTACTACTACTACCATTACTACTACTACCACTACCTCCACTACTACTTCTACTATACTACTACTACTACCACTACCACTACCACCACCACTACCACTACTACTACTACTACTACTACAACTACTACTACTATTACTAATACTACCACTACTATTACCACTACTACTACTACTACTATTACTAATACCACCACTACTGTTGCTACTATCACTACTGCTACTACTACTACTACTACTAATACTACCACTACTACTACTACTACCACTACTAGTACTACTACTACTACCACTACTACTATTACCACTACTACTACTAATACTACCACAAATACTACTACTACTACTACCACTACTACTACTACTTCTACCACTACTACAGCTTTGATTAAACATCAAATAACTGCCGTAACGAAAAGTCCAACAAGATGTTCTTGAAATCATATACTATGGCTGTTTAAGAAGTATGGCGTTACGTTTCCCCATTGTTTTCTTTTTTTTTCCCACGGATGTTTCCTTCATTTGACAACATTTATCTTATAGTGCCATAAGAAGGGGGTGGATGTTTTCTTCTTTTTTAAAAATTAAATCTAATGAAGTTACCGAATGAGGAAAAAAAAGGAAATATTTATGAGTAAAGAGGGACAGAGGGAAGAGGAGCCAAATAGCCCATAGTCGAAGTAAGCACTCCGTTGTCTCTGAATAAGGCATTTTCTGAAACACTGGTTATTTTTTTATGTTACATTTTCGTTGCTTGAAGTAGAGGCACTGTTAGAGGGGGATCATCACTGATGGTGATAGTCAATAGTGTAATACCGGCCTGGGACGTCCCGGTCAACCCACGTGTAAAAATGGGTTCTCATGGTGGTAAGGAACAGAAGATGGCTAGGCTTGATCTAGTGCAGCGGTTCCAAACCTGTGGTCCATGGACTCTGCGATTTATCATGAGGTCCCTGGGTGCGTTATCGGTTTCGTATTTAGTGCCATCTGTTGAATAAAAACAGTTACAAGTTCATGACAGTGCTATATTGGGTGTAATCTGGTGGTCTGCAACTTATATTGAATGTAAAAAGGTTGAGAACCACTGCTCAAGTGTGTCGATAGGTTAAGAAAAATGAGGCACTAACACCACATACCACCTACGTCTTAAAACGGCTGGAATATGTTTCCGTTTCGTACAGCTGCTCATTCTTGTCAGTTCCCTTCATATGTAACATTATTCTTAACTTCTTCCTCTTAATCTGTTGCAGTCTCAACTTCATCTAACTCACCTCTACGTGATTTTATTAATTCTTTTCCTTCGTGAACTGAAGGCCATGTTTAAAATATAACTTTTCCAGTGTCTTCCTACGGTTAGATATTTTCACAACCTCTCAAAACTATGCCAGAGACAAAAGTTCGCCTCTTGTTCTGTGAGTTATTTCTTTGCATTAACACTACTAATCATGCTAAAACGAACAGTTTGTGAGCTCTTCTAGCTTATTCGCGTCTGTGAGTATTTGCACAACATGCTCTGGTTTACATGCAGAAGCTTCGCCTTGGCCAAGAAACCCGGGTGAGCATCGGCAGTATTGACCGGGTGGAGTCTGACTCTCAGTTAGAAGATGTCACACTTAATCTGATGTGACGCTGGCACATTGGTCCAGGCGACATAGTGGCCAGCCAATCCTTGTCTTATGCCTGGGATGGTCTGGTATTTTAGGACTATTGAACTGGGGAGTTCTCTTTCTTTTTTTATTTATTTAGTCAGGCGAGCATCCTTAGATCATTTGTACAAATAAAAAAAAGAGATACGTATTTGTGCAAAAAAACCTATTATTATAGGAATTATAGTTCATTAGTTCTTATTTATAAGTATTAACATGCTTCTGTTACTGTCCTCGTTTATTTTCTTATTTCAGTCTAGTTATATCATCTTTCGTTTATTGTTCTTATTCTACAAAATATTATATCTACATCCATTCTCAATGTTTCATTCACTCCTTCAGTAACCTTGGTGATAAACTAAAAATTTGCAGAACTTCTTCGCTTTTTCTCACTTGATTTAATCAACAAGTTGCTCGTCCTTCGGCCTCTCAGTCTCCTGATGATACTGCTCACTGAAGGTATTCTGTTGCCTTCATATACTAGCTTCAGGTGTGACATGTGTGACATACCATAGCTGATTAAAAACCTATTCCACTTCTCCACTGGTGTCCCTAGCAACAGGCGCAGCTCGGCTAACAGATCAGGGATCGCCACACTCCTCATGGTGGTGGAGCCTACTAAAGAAACATTGTACACCCCCCCCCCCCTGCTTCTTTAGCTCCTCCAAGGGAATGAAAGCCGCCGTAAATCTTTCAAAATCTGAGGCTATGATGTTCCTCAACATCTTCACTGCGTCGGCTGCAAAGAACATCAGTTCACAGTTCAAGAGAAGGAGGAGAAGAAGATGATGATGATGACGACGACGACGATGATGATGATGATGATGATGATGAAACTAATTTAGAATCACACCACATCACGATAACTGAAAACAATCATCTGTCCTGACTAATAAGGTTATATTTCCACGCTACATTTCTCACCGCGCTGCTCGGTCAGCTGCCAGCACTGACTGACTACATTTAATTGAATTATAATCATCATCTCAATTGTTTAACAGTGGCCGAAGTTAGGTGACCAAAGACACGGACTGACCTGTCGGATGCCTTCTCTAGGTCACACTATCTTAGATGTAGCCTCAGATTGAAAGACTTCAGGGGGTCTTTGGCACGTACAGCAAGTGCGTCGTTGTGGTCCGTGCGCCTTACTCGGTCCTGAAAATTTTACATTTGCTGCGTTGGTTGGTTGGCTGGTTGGTTGGCTGGTTGGTTTGTTGGCTTGTTGGTTGGTTTGGGTGGTTGGTTTGGGTGGTTGGTTGGATGGGTTGGGTTGGGTAGTTGGTTGGTTGGTTTGGGTGATTGGTTGGATGGTTTGGTTGGTTGGTTGGTTGGTTGGTTGGTTGGTTTGGTTGGTTGGTTGGTTATGAATGAATGAATGAATGAATGAATAATCTTTATTTTTAAAGGGTAAAGAATTGGGCACGCAGGCCCGTCTTACATTCTGCCCTTCATCACTCCATCTTTCATTCTTCCCACACACTCGATTTAATACAAGTATACAAATTACATTAGGAAAAAACATATCAAAAGAGTGTAAGATTAAACTATTACATTCAAAGTAAAAGAGAAGAAGTAATTAACCTAATAAAATAACACTCTCACATACATACATACACGCGTACGCACAGACATATACATAATCAACAATACGTTGTCAGTACAGATCTTCTAACATATGTTTTTTAACAAACATTAAAATAATTTCTAACAATATCTAACAAATTACTTTTCGAACTATGACATTTTAGTATTTGATGGCTGACGAGTCATGGGTTGAGAGATTGCTGGTGGTTAATTAGTTAGTTGTGTTGTTAGTTAGACAGATAGTTATGTGGTTAGTTAGTTATGTGGTTAGTTAATTAGTTATGTGGTTATTTAGTTAGTTAGTTAGTACGTTAGTTATGTGTTTAGTTAGATAGGTAGTTAGTTAGCGAGCTAGATAATTAGTCAGCTAGTTAACTAGTTAGTTTGTTAGTTAGCTAGTTAGATAATTAGTTGGCTAGTTACCTAGACAGGTAATAATTAATTAGGTACCTATTTGCTTAGGTAGCTAGCTAGTTCAGTCATCGTTGCACATTATATAAGTAAATAAGCTCACCATCTTCTCCTCAGTAGAGGAGACAGATGACAGCTGTCTGTGTTTCACGAATCTATATTGACGGGCCATACACTGAATGATATATAAGAGAAAATACCACCTCTAATTCATGAACTACTGCTTGAGGAGGATTTAAAACATTGAATGGCAGGACAAGATCAGGAACGCGGAGGTCTGGGAAAGGGCCGGACAAGAACCTATGAACCTACAAATCATGTCTAGGAAATGGAGGTGGACTGGCCACACTCTAAGGAAATCTGACACCAGCATAGAAAGACAGGCACTGACATGGAATCCTCAAGGAAATAGAAAATGAGGAAGACCTAGACTTACTTGGAGAAGAGAAGTTACAACAGTGCTCAGAGACAAGGGATACACACGGAAGGAAGCAGAGAATAAATCTAAGAACAGGAATGACTGAAGAGCCTTTATCCGTGGCCAGTACTCTCAAGGGAGTGAAAGGCGATGATGATGATATCACCTGTCCTGTACGCTGTCATGACTAGAATCCAATGAAGTAGTACATTTATTAATATTTAACTTTTAGGTATCAAAATACTAAAACCGAGTGAACTGTGATGTCGACGTAATCCATTGTTTTATGCCAGCACGCACTGGATGACATGTAAAACAAATCCAGACCAGTATGTTTATGTTTATCAGCTTCACGTTTGTTTTTAAATTCTGGAGACAGAAGAATGAAAATAAATACCTGTATCGCTTATATATTTTAATTCTGAATATGAGTGGAAAATGAGAGATAAAAAGTGAAAATCAAGATGGGTATGTAGGCTCATTTCATTATATTTTTAAAATAGAATTGATCCGTTATTTCTTTTCATACCCTTCTCTTCATTTCAATCAAGGCAGTGTCGTTTATTCTCGTCTATAGAATGAACTAAGGCACATTAATGTGGTTTTTAAGCTAAAGCTCTCCCAGTTTGTATCATTATCAATAGAGGAAAACTGAGCCACAGAAATGACCTTTATTCTAGTATAAAGAATAAATCAAAACACACAAAACCAAATAAATTGTGCGTCATCGATCATTAAAACACAGGTAATGTGAGCCAGGTTCAACTTTTGTTGCTCGTTTGAAATCTTCTGAAGAGATCTACTAGTTGCTGTGAGTATAACGATGTAACCTACAGACGCATGCAGGATATCTCCAATATGTTGCATAAATCACCGTGAAGATAAGTTATAAAGATAGAAGATCAGTTACAGTGGTTGGTTACAATGATAGAAGATAAGTTACAGTGGTTGGTTACAATGATAGAAGATAAGTTACAGTGGTTGGTTAAAATGATAGAAGATAAGTTACAGAGGTTGGTTACAATGATAGAAGATAAGTTACAGTGGTTGGTTACAATGATAGAAGATAAGTTACAGAGGTTGGTTACAATGATAGAAGATAAGTTACAGAGGTTGGTTACAATGATAGAAGATAAGTTACAGAGGTTGGTTACAATGATAGAAGATAAGTTACAGTGGTTGGTTACAATGATAGAAGATAAGTTACAGAGGTTGGTTACAATGATAGAAGATAAGTTACAGAGGTTGGTTACAATGATAGAAGATAAGTTACAGTGGTTGGTTACAATGATAGAAGATAAGTTACAATGTCAGAAATTCATTCACCTCAGCTTTCAGAGCCACTGCGGCTCTTTGCTGCAGACAAGACTTGTCCCCGTTCCTCTCTGTTCTTAGTCTTCTCCTGACAGTTGTCCCCGTTCCTCTCTGTTCTTAGTCTTCTCCTGACAGTTGTCCCCGTTTCTCTCTGTTCTTAGTCTTCTCCTGACAGTTGTCCCCGTTTCTCTCTGTTCTTAGTCTTCTCCTGACAGTTGTCCCCGTTCCTCTCTGTTCTTAGTCTTCTCCTGACAGTTGTCCCCGTTCCTCTCTGTTCTTAGTCTTCTCCTGACAGTTGTCCCCGTTTCTCTCTGTTCTTAGTCTTCTCCTGACAGTTGTCTCCGTTCCTCTCTGTTCTTAGTCTTCTCCTGACAGTTGTCCCCGTTCCTCTCTGTTCTTAGTCTTCTCCTGACAGTTGTCCCCGTTCCTCTCTGTTCTTAGTCTTCTTCTGATAGTTCTCCACTCCGAGGGCTCGTAGCTCTTCCTCCAGGGTGTCATGCCGCTGTTGTCTTGATCTGGCTCTTGGTCTGTTAGAAGAACGTTAGAAGTTGTTGTTGTTGTTGTTAGAAGAATGTTACAAGAAAAGTAAAATAATTATTTGTATTGTTGTACTTCATGTCAAACTGCGTAGAAAAAGTCTGTCCTCCAAGGCATGTTACCCCAAGCACAAGGACACGAAGGCAGTAACAGATTTTAGAAGATTAAAAAAGGCCAGAAAGCCACAGACAGTACACTGCTCTAGAATATCCAGATCTAAATGATTGACTTTAGTGAAGGAAAGTGAAAATTATTACTGGCCTTTGTAGATTGCTTGTTCTTTCTTCATATAGACTTGAAGGTACAGAAACGCTGAGACAGTTCAGCAACGCCATAGAATGAGGGAAGTAAATAAACGTCCCTCGTGTTCATAAAAATAATAATATGCCAATGGTAAACACGGGCTATGGTACTAACTCGCTGATATTATTCTAACAAGCTCTTTTTATATTCTAGTTCCGAACACGGGAGATAAGTCCCTTAGGTGAATAATTTGTATAATTGACTTGGATTTAATGAACCAGGAGAGTCATCTTCTTCATCCGTGAGGTTTGTTTACACGCAGGCTGCTCTGGCCGGAGTCCTGGCTTCAAGCAATGCTTCCTCGCATTTCTGATGTGGCGTAAAGCTTACAAGTTTCATGTAATGAAAGAAAAATGTCATTGGACAATGACTATACATCTGATTATAATAGATTAAACTGACTGATTTTTATGGGCCAGTTCACTGACATGCACATCTAATATCCTAAAGAACAGATGTGCCCTCTTCAAAAGCATTTTTATGTTTAAATATCAAATATATTAGAAGGTGCCCACTGATCTGAGTACCATTAGAACAGATACATAACCTTGGTTTACTGCCCATGTAGATGATGTTTTCGCCAAAACATTTGTTGGACTCACTCATACTTAATCACCGCCCGCTGTAGGTCTTGGATGGACTTGAATCCCAAAGTTGTACTCTCTCTAGTGATGGTTCTACGTAGAGTCTCCCAAGGCCTGCCTTGTTTTCTTTTGCCCTTCGGTGACCAAGTGAGGGCGTGGCGAGGGAGTCTGGATTTCGTCCATTCTGAGAGGCCGAGATAGGCCCATCGACGTCTTTTTGTGTATACGTAGACTTTGTTCAATTCCTGTCTTATTGACTCGTTCGATTTTTTATTTCTATTTATTTTTATTTTTTATTTCTCTCCAAGTGGTGAAGCCAAATTCCTTCATATCCTCTTCTGCGTTGTCTTTCCACCTCTGTCTTGGTCTACCTCTTTGTCTTGTTTCCTTCATCTTTTATACATACATCATTTTTGTTTGTCTGCTCTCTTCCATTCTTTCTACATGGCCCAACCAGCGTAATCTGTTCAGTTATAAGACATGTATAATTCGTTGGGATTTAAATAAGCTATTCAGTTCAAATGTTCTTTCTAGCTCTCCATTCTCCACTGTTAGTATCCTGTATGGGCCCAAAGTTTCTTCTTAGGATCTTGCTCTCAAAGATCTGCAATTATTGTTCATCTTTCTTTGTTGTACTCCACGTTTCTGATCCATACGTGACGGCTGGTCTTATTATAGTTTTGTAGATTGTTATTTTGGTGTTTTGGGACAAGATTTTGGATTTAACAGGTGTTGCAAGGCAAAGTATATTTTATTCCTTATCTCTATTCTGCTTTTAACTTCCTCGCTTGTTTAGACATAGTTATTATAATTTTAAGAGGCTGTGTTCTGGCAACTTTATCTGGATTTAAATGTTTGGCTAATGATCCCAGTGATATCATTTAGTTTTTCATCCTCTTAGAGACTCTCTGTTTTAGTTCTAAAGCGAAGACAGATAAGTTTACTGCAAATTTAACCTTCTTAACTGGTCATTTAAAATCCCTTCCTTCAAAATCACGAAGTTTTGTTTCGTTGCCACTCCTACAGTAGATAGACACAACAAGGGAGAGAGACGAAGAAGAAGAAAAAGAAGAAGAAGATTAGGATGAGAGTAACATTTTTATTTCTCACTGTTCATCAGTGAAGATTTTTATTTCCAGCTTTGGTAACAAAATTCAATAAAATTCAGATGACAGCATAAAAACTT
Source organism: Achatina immaculata (assembly GCA_009760885.1). Taxonomy (NCBI): domain Eukaryota; kingdom Metazoa; phylum Mollusca; class Gastropoda; order Stylommatophora; family Achatinidae; genus Lissachatina; species Lissachatina immaculata. Next base: position 6,336,958 of record CM019691.1, read on the forward strand.
GTCTCGAGTGTTTGTTTATGTGCCAGCATAAAAATTTGTCTCTAGTGTTGAGATGACAGCATAAAAACTTATCTCAGGCGTTGAGATGACAGCATCCTTATTACTGCTCTACTCCCGTGCTCCTACGAGAAAAATATTCCAAATACCTTGAAGTTCTTGCAATTGAGCCTCTTAGGCAGTAAAATCACGTTTTGTTTTACCTGGCTGTCTGAGCATGTCTGAGAAGTAATTTATGAATGAGTAATTGAACAATGTGATAAATTATTGAACAAAATACTGAACGTATGAGAGATACTAATCGCTGTCCGGAGAATAGGGAATTGGGTGACTGCACCGCGCGGACCCTAGTCAATAAGTAAGTTCAGTAACTCAATGAAGCGAGTGTGGTCTCCCTTGGGGGTATGCTAGAAGATGGACCAAATGCCTGATGAGAATGAAGAAATTCAGTCAAGAAAACACCTTATTTGCACTTTAATTAAGTACTGCCTGGTGTAACATCACTTGTCCCACCCAGTCTCAGTGCTGAGGTTAAGGCGGAGAAAATAAAACTCGAAATGACCGAAAAACCACCAGACACCCAGCCCGGGAAAATGAAAGTCTACATCGAGTTGCCAGACGGGAAATGTAGATTGGTAGATAGTGCGATACGACAAGCAGATAATTACATTAGACGGGCGAGCTCAATCCTGCATGAGTATACAACAAGTCAAGAAAACAGTCTTGGGTGACTTGTTACACACGGTTTGAATGTATCATGAGGTATAGTCCAGCGCTACTTGTTATAGATTGTTTCAATATACTATACAGTTCTATATGTCATAGAATGTAATTGTTTCAATACACTACACAGTTCTATATGTCATAGAATGTTATTTTTTCAATATACTATACATTCCTACATTTCTTAGATTTTATTGTTTCAATATTCTACACAGCTGTATTTGAGGGTTATATTTGTCATAGAATGATTGAAAGATATAGAGCATTTTCCAAAGTGTTACTTACTATCCAAAGTTTGGATATACTAGGCGGTGCAGTCCAGCGCTACTTTGTTTTAAAATGTTTCAATATCGCAGTATAATCCAGGTTTATTTATACGAGTACAGTGTTTCAGTATCACAGTATAGTCCAGGGTTGTTTATACGAGTACAGTATTTCAATATCACAGTATAATTCAGGGTTACTTAAACGAGTACAGTGTTTCAATATCGCAGTATAGTCCAGGGTTACTTAAACGAGTACAGTGTTTCAATATCGCAGTATAGTCCAAGGTTACTTAAAAGAGTACAGTGTTTCGATATCACAGTATAGTCCAGGGTTATTTAAACGAGTACAGTGTTTCAATATCGCAGTGAAATATAAGTAGGAGTATAGTTCTGTTTTATAAAAAGTGTGAGGAAAGTGGCAGAAGCAAGAATGTAAGATGAGTACATATAAATGACTTTTTTCGAGGATCACAGGATCACATTTTAAAAACCTAGATAAAAACACCAAAAGCAGATACAAAATTAAACATTTAACTTTTTAAAAAATATATATATATATATATATATATATATACATATATATATATATACTTGATAGCTTGTTTTGGGATTCTCTGATCATTTCTTCTCATCACGTGACCAACATATGTTCATCTCCTTTTCCTGATCACCCATGAGACTGGTTGTTGTTCAGTCATCTGTCTTATCTCTGCATTGTTCTTAAATTCGTTCCACTTGATGCCGAGTATCTTCCTTAGACATTTGTTTTCAAAAGAGTCTAATTTCTTGTCTATTTCTTTAGTTGTTTTCCAGCTTTCGCATGCATAAATGAGGGTGGATATTACATTTGAATTGAATAGTCTTAACTTGGTTTTTGTGCTTATAACTTTTGAATTCCGTATCTTCTCAAGATTCTTGAAGATCGATGCTGCTTTTGCAATTCTGATTCTAACTTCCTTTCTAGTGTCACCATCCTGGTCTATGTAGCTGCCAAGGGATGCAAATTGATTGACCTTTCGATATCTGTCCCTTCTATGTGTATTTTTACATTTTGATTAATGGGAATTTTCATTATTTTTGTTTTGTCCTTGTTAATTTCAAGTCCTATTTTGCTAGCCAGTGAAGACAGGCTATATGTTTTTTCTTGCATGGAATTCACATTATTACTGATAAGAGTTATGTCATCAGCAAAATCAAGATCTTCTACTTGGGTCCCATGTACCTAGTCAATACCTGTATTACCTGTGCAGCATTTTTTCATTATGAAGTCTATTGTAATCCCAAAAAGTAAAGGAGACAGTATACATCCTTGTTTCACACCTGTTTCAATCTGGAACCATTCACTCATCCCTTCTTCTGTCTTGTCTGCACAACCATATCCATTATATAAGTCCTTAATGATGTTGACAATTTTAGATGGTATTCCATATAGACTTAAAATTCTCCATAATGAATCTCTGTGTATGATTCCTTTTTTCCAATTAGAAGGGACCCTTTCTTCTTTCCACATCTTGTTAAACATTCTCTGTAGTTGTCTCATGTTGTCACTATTGCTAGCTTTTAGCATTTCGGGCGTTACTTCATCTTCACCTGCAGCTTTGTTGTTAGCCATTAAATTCACTGCTGTTTCAATTTCATGCAATTTAATTTCATCTAGGTTGATATTTAGTTGTGGGGCTGGTAAGTCGGTTTCAAGGTTTAACAAATCTTTTAGGTGTGGTCGATTATATATACATACATATACATAACAAAATTCTCAGACATGCAATTGGTTTTGTTAGACAAAGCACTCGTTTTTGCACACATACTTTGAATATTATTCAGACTGAAAGGTCACATGACCCTCAGTTAACGCTTGAAAAATGACGCACAAAAGTCTCGTTTCGATAGCGCCCTGTAATTCAGTTCCGTGTGTGTGAAGGTGTTCCGGCTGCTGATGTCCACAGTCGCATGCAGATCGCCTGTGGAGATGCCGCGGTGGCAGCGAGCACTGTCAGATGATGGGAAAAACATTTTGCAGATGGCAATGCGGGCATTACTTACAAGCTTCTTAGTGGCAGACAAAGAGCAGCCAACACGGAAGGAAACCGTGAACGAGCGGACATGCCCATGTTAAGGAAGATCGCAATATTACAGTGAGAGAAGCTGCACTGACTCTCAGACGCCAGACAGCTTGGGTATCGGAGACTGATGCTGATGGATACCACGAACGACTCCTCACAGATGGGTACCACGACTCCTCACAGATGGGTACCACGACTCCTCACAGATGGGTGCCACGAACGACTCCTCACAGATGGGTGCCACGACTCCTCACAGATGGGTACCACGACTCCTCACAGATGGATACCACGACTCCTCACAGATGGATACCACGACTCCTCACAGATGGGTACCACGACTCCTCACAGATGGATACCACGACTCCTCACAGATGGATACCACGTCTCCTCACAGATGGGTGACACGACTCCTCACAGATGGGTGACACGACTCCTCACAGATGGGTACCACGACTCCTCACAGATGGGTACCACGACTCCTTACAGATGGTTCTCATGCAGATCGCTGCGCTGCTTTTTTCATCGATACGAGACACATGGCAAGGAAATTCCTACGCAGCATTGCCACAGGTGACGAAACGTGGCTGCACCACATCGACCCCAAAACAAAACCGCAGAGTACGGAGTAGCACCACGTTTATTTTCCGAAGAAGGCCCGCACAGTCACACTTGTGTGTAAGCTCATGGGGACTGTTCTGGGACAGCGAGGGGTGTCTTCCTGTGGATTTTCTGGAACATGGCGAACATGTGAAGGCTGAACGTTTGTCACACAGAAAAAAAAACTGCATCGAGCTATACGTGAGAAGCAGCCTCACGAGAAACATGTTATCTTGCAACATGACAATGCATGCCCACATGTTGCTCAAGCCAGTCGCCATAATCGGGGAATACAACTGGAAATTACTCCCCCTGCTTTCGTATACAGCCTTGTTACCTTCAGACTATCACCTGTCTGGATGTTCCAAGGGTGCCATGCGTGGAAGACACTATGTGAATGATGATGCCGTGAAGTCGTCTGTGCTTGGTCGAGTACAATCTGTCCCAGCTACATTCTACCATGGTGGTATTTTCAAGGTGGTGGAGCTGTGGCAGAAATTCATGACCATTGCTGGTGATTTTATTGAGCGACGTTCATGAACCACGGTTTTATTTGACATTACTTTTATCTGTCATTTAATCCTCCTTTTAACAAGAAATGTTTGCTCAAAACGTTTGGAACTTACTCACTTGACTTTATCCTTCCTCTTGCACGGTGACGTGTCGAGGGGAGATGCAGTTGGCGTTTTTGGGCCAAATGGGTGGCCTCAATGATGGTCATGCCATAATTAACAAGAGTCTCTTTGATATCATCCATCCATCTCTGTCTGGGTCTTCCACTTGATCTGTGTCCTGTAGTTCTTTGGTTGAAGGCTCTCGCGACTGGCTGTGAGTGTGTCATTCTCATTAAGTGGCAGAACATCTTGAGTCTTTGCTTCTCTGTTTGTCATAGACATGGTGTATTCCTACATTTATGGTGTCATCTGTTGGCTTGTCAAACCTAATGACATATCCTGCTTTCTTAGACATTTCATTTCACACATGGTTATTTTATTCTGTTCTTTCTTAGTAAGTGGCCATGTCTGGCATTGGTAGTACAACGTTGGTATGAATATTCTATTAGTTTTCTCTTAGTTTCAAGTTGGGTGTATAAGCAGTGGAGATAGCTGGTATACAGCGGTATTGGGTCTCTGTGTTCTTGTTTATCAAGTTTCCCAACTTCTTTGAACATGCATCTAAGATATTTGACTTCTTTTAGTTGAATTTTGATGTCTTAAATATATATCTCCAATGAGCTTGGCATTCTGCTGACTTTCATGGTCTCTGTTTTGACAGTGTTGATTTTCATATCATGATATTTACAGTTCTGATGGAGATTATTCATGTGATATTGTAAGCACTTCGGGTCTTTGTGTGCTATACACTGGTCGTCTATAAACAGTAGTTCGTTCAGTTCTAGTGGGTTTGGTTTTGCTTCTTTCGTTATTCTGTCCACATAGACCATGCATCTTGATTCTTTATCAAGACAATACGCGTCACTGTCTGACGCCCATTCTTACACTGAACCATTGCCTGCTGTAGTTCGTACTGCACTTTGACTATTTTTGTATAATGGCATTAAGTTTTCCAGTTGATGTTCAGGTACATCATATTCCTATAATACTTCCCACAACTTGTTTCTGTCATCATCATCATCATCATCAGGTGCCGTGCTGACTGGCGTTGGCTATTATGCTTCTCCAGAGTACACGATCCTTCATGCAGGCCATCAGTTCAGTTGGTGATCTCCTCTCACACCATCCCGTCAGACTGTCCAGTATCATTTCTCTTGGTCTTCCTCTTGATCTTCTTCCTTCTATTTTTCCTGTTGTTATAATATTTTCAATGCCCCCTCTTCTCATTGCATGCCCTATGAAATTACATTGTCTCTCTCTTATCTTTTTGACAAGATTATTTTGTCTCTCCAGCTCTTCTCATACATTCTCCATTAGTTATTTTTGCTGTCCAGGGGATTCGCAACATTCTTCTAATAAGCCACATTTCTGCTGCTTCCAATGATTTTTCTGCAGACCTGCCTATTGTCCATGATTCACTTCCATATAACAAGATAGGTTCAATATAGCATTTTAGGACTAGTTTTCTAACATTCATTGATAAGGATGTGTTGCATAATATGTTTCTCATTCTCTGAAATGCAGTCTTTGCTTGGCCTATTCTGTACCTAATTTCTATTCTCCATTTCCCACCTGAAGTTATTACTGCTCCAAGGCATGTGAATTTCATTTCTGCACCTGCTTTAGAATAGTTCCGTTTAATTTTATACTGCATTTTGGTGGATTCTGTTTCTTAGATATAACCATAATCTCTGTCTTTTTGATGTTTAAAGTAAGGCCTTTCTGTTCACTTTCTTTGGCGACTTTATCCTAGAGATTTTGCAGGTCTTGTTGGTTCTCAGCTATCAGTACTGTGTCGTCAGCATACCGAAGGTTGTTAATATTGTATCCTCCAATTTTTATGCCTGGTTCTGAGATGATCGTTCTTAGAATATTCTCGCTGTACAGAGAAAAAAGGTCTGGAGATAGTACACATCCTTGTCGCACCCTTTGTTTTATAGGTTGATATTTTCCAGTTCTATTTTCAAAACTCGAATTGCTGCTTCATGCTGCCAGTATAGATGCTTTACAATCCTCAGGTCTTTGCCCTCTACATTGATGTCTTCAAGCATTTTAATAATTTCACTATGTTTCACCTTGTCGAATGCCTTGGTGTAATCAATGAAGCATAAGTAGAGATTTTTATGTACTTCTGAAGATCTTTCTGTTAGTGTTCGCAAAGCATAAATGGCATTGTGTGTTCCCTTTCCTTCAATAAATCCAAACTGTTCATTTGCTATTTCCATTTTTATCCTTTTTCTTGTTTTTCTCATAATAACTCTCAAAAGTAGCTTTGTTATGTGACATATACTGCTGGCGAGATTCTTCGGATGCCGCGTGTGGAGTGAAACTTCTCCTGGCCAAGGAAGAAAATGCGGAATATCAATTAGGGTTGTGTGGCGCCGATGTGAAGAAGGTGATGGAAAGGATAAAGTGAAGCTTAATCGGTATGTCAGTAGTATCGCGGCGAGAGCTACACATACCACGGCGCCTCTGCTCTAGAGGCCGGCCACGTCCGAAATACACCCATACTGGTGAAATATGCCTAAACCGGCGCACACCAGGAGTGGACCTTGATGGCTAGACATGTCACAGTACCTCCGCTCTAGAGGTCGTTCAAGTCCTAAACACGCCTATACTGGGATAATATGCCTAAATGGGCTCAGCCCAGGGGTGGACGTCACTAGTGGCGAGGATTCGTCCTCCTGGACCTAAGCTTCGTCCTGGTCACAACTAGGAAGGGTAGCGACCATGACCACAAAACGCTGAAGTCGGAGACACTGGACCAGGGCAGTCTAGACAGGCAACCACCTCTCATCCGGCGGGGGTGTATGCGTATCCTAAGCACGCTGAGGTTTTCCGGTGAGAAAATCCAACTCTGGACTGGATGGGCAACCACCTCTCACCCGGCGGTGATACACGGGTATCTCAAAACACGTCGAGGTTTTCCGGTGAGAAAGTCCAACTCTAGACTAAACTGGTGCAACGAAAACCATGGTGTCACGCAATCCCGCTTCTGAGACCCACCAAGAATACAGGCTCAAACCCTGCGATACTCTGAACCTCTTGTGGTCTTTTCAGGGATCTCGTGTGGACCACACGGGGGACCACGAGACCTATCGAGGACCATAGGAGTCAATTCAGTAGGATCACAGGGCGATCTTGGTGGTAGAAGCGAACGAAGAAAAATAAGAAGAAGAAGAAGTTATGTGACATGGGAGGCTGATAGTCCTGTGATCCTCACATTCCTTCGCTCCTGGTTTTTTGGTAGTGCTATAAACGTCGATTTAAGCAGGTCACTGGGCATATAACCACTCCTGTAAATGTCATTCAGTAACTTGGTTACTATTTTTATTCCTCTAGCGCCTCTATTGTTACATTATCAGGCCCAGTCGATTTTCCTTTCTTCATGTGATTGATAGCATCTATGATTTCATCTTCAAGTATTGGTGGTCCATCACAGTTGTCAGTATCTGGTGTTAATTCTGGTCTTTCTCCTTTATATAGCTGAGCGATGTACTCTGTCCACCTGTCTACAATGTCTTCTTTTCCCATTAACATTTTACCTTCTTTTGATTTTAGACATCCTGTGGTATATTTTGTCTTCCTGCCTGTGAGTTCATTAATTCGTGTGCATGTTTTTCTGTCTTTATTATGGGAGTCCTCTATTTGTCTGCACTGTCCATTTAACCACACTTCTTTTGCTTCTCTGCATTTGCGTCTTATTTCTTTTTTTATCTTGCTATATTTTTCTTGGTTACTTTTACTCCTCCTCCTCTTGTCCATCAGTCCCAAGATGTTTTCTGTCATCGATTTATTCTTGGGGGCTTCTTTATTGGTGATATTATGTCCTTAACAGTTTGGTGGATAACATCTCTTAACATTGCCCATTGTTCATCTATACTATTTATCTTTGCTACTGCATTGTATCTATTTGTTATAATAACTTTGTATTGTTCTCGCAGTTCTTGGTCATTTTTAAGAAGTTCTGTATTCAGTTTGATGTTTCTCACTTTTCTGCCTGCTTTCTTTAGTTTTATTCTAACTTTTCCACAGAGTGGATCATGGTCACTATTGCAGTCAGCTCCTGGCATGGTTTTTGTTGTCAGTAATGCATTGCGGAATCGTTTGTTGATTAATATGTAGTCTATCTGGTTAAAAGTCTTTTTGTCAGGGCTGCACCATGTTGCCAGTCTTCGAGGATGTTGTTTAAACCAGGTGTTTCCTACAACCATGCTGTGTATTCTTGCCCATTCAATTAATTTATAACCTCTGTCATTCCTCTCCCCCCCCCCCCCCAGTCCATAGTCACCAACGATGTCCGAAGTTCTTCCTTTACCAACTTTGGCGTTAAAATCTTCCCATGACTATAGTAGCTTCATGTGACTTTGTGTGTTTCAAGGCCGTCTCTATGTCATTATAAAATAGCTGCACATCTTCTTCAGAACTATCAGTTGTTGGAGCGTACACTTGTATAATATTTATGTTTATTGGTTGTCCTTTCAGTTGGGCTAGCAGGACTCGGTCCGAGATGTTCAAATATCCTACAACTGTCCTTGCTGTTTGTTCGTCAAATATTATTCCTACTTCTCGTTCATGTTTCTCACTTCCTGAATATATTAATGTATATTTATTAGAGTTTATCTTTCCTACACCTGTCCATCTATCTTCACTCATTCCTAGTATGTTGATCTTCATCCTTTCCATTTCCCTCTTTACACTGTGTAATTTTCCAGCCTGGAATAGTGTTCTAAAATTCCATGTTGCTATTTTCTATTTTGTTTCTGTTAACCTTGTCAAAAGCTTTTTCTTGGTCCACAAAGATGATGTTAAATTCTTGGTCCACAAAGATGATGTTAAGGTCTTGGTCCACAACGATGATGTTAAGGTCTTGGTCCACAAGGATGATGTTAAGTTCTTGATCCACAAAGATAATGTTAAGGTCTTGGTCCACAAAGATGATGTTAAGGTCTTGATCCACAAAAATGATGTTAAGGTTTTGGTCCACAAAGATAATGTTAAGGTTTTGGTTCACAAAGATGATGTTAAGGTCTTAGTCATATTTAATGGCTTTTTTTCTCAGGCTTGTCGGAGTGCATATATATATATATATATATATATATATACATATATATATATCAGTGCAGAGTGAAAACTTTGATTTGGAAAATGGTAAAACTACGAGATGGTACACAAGAGTTTAGAATTAAGAACACAGGAGGTAGGCCGCGACAGAAATTTGCGTTACCAAGTTTGTCGTAGCTTGAAAGAATCACTACTACATGGCATCCTCCGGAGCTGTTTGCTAAAGAATGCATGAAGATGCCACTCGGGATAGTTAAAGACGGCTTTCTAAAAGCTGAATATGCTAATTATTGTGTAGAAAATTTAATTCTGTAATGTAATAATGCTTAGTATACACTATGGTATGACTAAAGAAGGCATACCATATCCAATCGAAAGTAAATAGGGTTATCGAACTTGCACGCAGCAGGTTCGACTTCCGTCGTGATCCTCCAATCAGTCGAGCTGTGCTAATGGGTACTCGGCACACTGTACCTAGGAAAAACTGTCACTAAAGACGCATAATATCTTGAAACACGGCGAGGAACACTGGATTACACCGTACACTCACGGCTGGCGGTGAATGAAAGGGAAAACTGTGATCTGATGCAAAAGTCCGTCCTATACATTCCACACACACACACACACACACACATACATACGTACACATAAAAACACAGTTCTTTGGTTTTTCCTACAAACGGAGCCTTCAGAGAGAAGATTGTGAGCTTTAGTCCCAATCAGGTCTAAAGCCATCGATTCGTCCTCACTTTGAACGCGTTATTTCTAGTGTTCAGTATGTTTCATTACAACGAGAGACAAACTCGTGGTGTCTTCTTTGTAAGCTATAAGAAGTAAGAAGTTCACGACCTTATTCTGACCCCCTGGAACACGACCAGGTTTTTGGGTACCTGGAGGAGACGCAAGCACTTAAGAAAATGATTGCAAAATAGTTTAAAACAAATTTGTGTAAGACTGTCTAGTCTTGTTTCCTTTCTCATAAACCTTGCCGTGTTGTGGGGACAGATAGGCTTCGTGATAGGGCTCGCCGTTTTGCATGGTCTCTTCCTCTGTTTCCTGCAGTTCTTAGAGTGACTGATTTCTGATATGTACTGACTGGTTTTTGATATGTACTGACTGGTTTCTGATATGTACTGGCTGGTTTCTGATATGTACTGACTGGTTTTTGATATGTACTGACTGGTTTCTGATATGTACTGGCTGGTTTCTGATATGTACTGACTGGTTTCTGATATGTACTGTCTGGTTTCTGATATGTACTGACTGGTTTCTGATATGTACTGGCTGGTTTCTGATATGTACTGGCTGGTTTCTGATATGTACTGACTGGTTTTTTATATGTACTGACTGGTTTTTTATATGTACTGACTGGTTTCTGATATGTACGGACTGGATTCTGACATGTACTGACTGGTTTCTGATATGTACTGTCTGGTTTTGGATATGTACTGACTGGTTTCTGATATGTACTGACTGGTTTCTGATATTTACTGTCTGGTTTTTTATATGTACTGACTGGTTTTTGATATGTACTGTCTGGTTTCTGATATGTACTGACTGGTTTCTGATATGTACTGACTGGTTTCTGATATTTACTGACTGGTTGTGGTCATATAACGTGTGGAAACTATTTGAACTTTTGTTTTTAGATGTAGTGTTGTACTGGATGAATTGTTCAATCCTTTGCCCTGATAATGTGGTTTCTGATTTGGTCGATTCATGTTATGTTAGGTATTTTCCTTAACCTTTTCGCTGCTGCATACTTCGCTGGCCAACTTTCACTCAGTGCAGAATCTTGTTTTTGTCCTCTCAAAATGTAAAAGACATCGGCGGTGCTGACAATGTTTTATCACCTGAAAATATAAACATGTTGTAACTCTTGGATTCTTCCATTCTCATCTCATTTAAGTCATATTATATAGCTCATAACACATTTTTATTCATAAGCATTGTTACGTAGAACCAAACAAAAAGACAGCAAAATAACATGTTTTTTCTCACCGCGTTTGATTTATCTGTTCGACGCTTGTCGCAACATTTAGTAAGTTGACTCTGAAAATTAGACGTTTGTGAAAATAGAATAAATGATTACGACACAAGGCAGTGATGGACGATCTGCTGTTTCCATCTATCTCTAACTTCGAGTATAATCTTACTCAGTGGTTCCCAGTTAAAAACAGTCCGCGGACCTCCTGCTGTTTCAAAATCTAAGACACGGACCTCCTGTTGTTTCAAAATCCAAGACACGGACCTTCTGCTGTTTCAAAATCTAATACATGGACCTTCTGCTGTTTCCAAATCTAAGACATGGACCTCCTGCTGTTTCCAAATCTAAGACATAGACCTCCTGCTGTTTCAAAATTTAAGACACGGACCTCCATACTTTGGAAAAGTTTCAAATCTATACGGTAGCTATTTGCTTTAAATGCAACATAATTTGTTTCCAGAAAATGTGGGTAATCTTCAATAAGTAAACTGTACACTATACTAAAAAACGTGGTTCAAACTTGGTGAATTTTCAAAATGACAATAATGTAGTAGGAAAAAATAGATACCAATTAATATTCTTACTTGTTCTAACAAAACAGGACCCTGCGCTTTTTTCACGGACCCACCAATTTGGATCCAATCTATCCACCAATATCAAAATAAGAAATTCGTCTAGAATATTACATGCTACGCACACACAAAAAGAAGCCGTGTAAGGGTATTTTTTAGAGTGTACACCGCCCACGTTACCAAGGTAACCAATGTGTGTAGAATAACAGGCCTGCCCCCATCACCTACTAAAAACGACACATTTCCAGCACACGGCCGATTTCAGCGTGTAAAAATAGGTCACATAGAATTAAAAGAGCTACTGTGATTTCCCAGAACTTGAAACGAGTTTACACGTCTTTAGTTCTGGAGGGACAAAATGATAGGAACGTGTTAACTCGTCCTTGGCAGCAACTTCAGAAAACGAGTAAACACGTCTTTAGCAGCGAAAGGGTTAAACATATCATTTCTGCCGTGATGATTTATCTTTTCGTTTTTGGCTGTTAGTGTCCATGTTTGACGCTGACAGCGCAGATTTTGTAGGGAAGCTGAGTTGTACAGTGTCCATTCTCTCTCTCTCTCTCTCTCTCTCTCTCTCTGTCTCTCTTGGTGTCATTTGTGATATATTTGTTTGTTTGTTTGTTTGTTTTTAAGAAAAGGTGCCATTTGTCCAGTGACCTGATTTGTTTTATTGCATCTGTTCTCAATTTCGGCCTGGATTTTCCCGGATGATGGCATTGTGCTACCTAGATATATGACATGTTTCACTTGTTTCAAAGGCTTGTTATCTAGGAAGATCTGCAAGTGGGAGATTTTATGTCGTGTTATTTAATTGTGCAAGGAAAAAAAATACATTTAAAGTTTTATTGTCATGTTAAAGAGGTGTCGCTGCCAAATGTGGCAGTCAACAGAAACTTTTTTTTTGGTCAAAATAAGCAAGACAGAGAAGGCGAGACTGAGAAGTGAGTGAGTGAGTGAGAGAGAGAGAGAGAGAGAGAGAGAGAGAGAGAGAGAAGGTGAAAGGGACACATAGATAGAAATGCTGTAGAGGAAGAGACGCAAGGATTTTCACCTGCATCACCACAAGTGGCTGATTGTTGACATCCATTGACATCGACTTGGTAATGACAACATATGAACACTTTTCATTTCTGCTACCATTATTTGAACATCTATGTAAGAACTATGTTTCTTGCTATAGAGACAGGTCGCTCGCGTTAAGAATTATCTACATGTTTTTTTTTTTTTTAAATTCCTCAGTCCCAGCCAAAATCCTGGAACACCTGTCTACGACGGGCGTCACCGTGCGAGAAGGAGAAACTGTGACTCTGGTATGCAACGTCACGGGAACTCCACAACCTACAGTCACGTGGTACAGATTGGTGACAGACTCCAAGGGGGTTGAAAAACAGAGTGAGTTCCCCTTCCCCCCCCCCCCCCCCTCCCCAGCAAAGCCTCAGATGGGCTTCAGAAAACGCTTCTATCACTCACAATGATTTTGCATGATCAACTATCAGATCTTTCGGTTATAGTTTATAGAACAAATGTTCTGCTCTCGTGTTTGTATGAGGTCTTACTATGTGATTCCCTATTTGATCTCTTGACCCAGAATCAGCGGACATGAGCTTCTGTTTCTTTGCTCTGGAGACACAACACTTGAACAGCAGTCAAATCAAAGCGGTATAATGTGCTTGGTTTGTATATCGTGATCCTAATGTGATCCTAATGTGATCCTAATGTGATCCTATAAAGTGATTATACGTAGAGCATGTATACGGAGTGCCCCACGCCTTACAGCCACGTGAAGCATTTTCAAGACTGTTTATAATCATAGTCTATTGTAACTTCACATCCAGTCCCGCCTTCACAGCGTAATTCGCATGTAAGATGTACACAAATAATGCCGGTGCTGAAAGAGTTAACGTCCACATTTCTAACTGTGAGGAACCAAACTCCACATATTTCAAGAAAGGTTTTCGTCGCTTTTTGCGTCGTTTTTTTGTTTCAGTTGGTGATTTTTCTGTAAAACTGTTAGATACTATTTTACATTATATTCTCTCTTGCCGTTCTTCCAATGTTTTCCAATTTAGATTGATGATTGAAGCACATTCTATTACAGAAGTCATTAATTTCATTGACGATATGTAAGGCTGGCTATATCTTACATTTCATTTATATTCTATTACAGAGGTTGGCATGACAGGGGAAGTCCTGATCATCCACAACGTCACGCGCTTCTGCGGAGACAAGTACGAGTGTGTGGCTTTCAACGGCGTCCCCCCAGCTGTGAACAAACTGATAGAGGTGTCTGTGGAATGTAAGCTTGGGTGGTTTCCTATTGTTGTTTTACGTTTGATTACCTTTTTTTGTATGAATGTAATCAACTCTGAGATGCTGGAGTGCGGTGAGCTTTCGTGAATGATGCCAGCCTTAATCTAAAGAAGATAGCTCGGGTATATAGTAAGAATGAATAACAACTACACCACAAGCAAATACCAAACGACGATCTTGAGGTCACGTGGCTGAGATACGATGATATCTGGAAGTTATTCATGAGGGATATTTTTCATCAGTCACGAGGACTGAGAAGAACTGGCGAAAGACCGAGACATATGAAAAACAGATGGACTCTGCGTAGATCTACAGTGTTAGCCGGGTGGTGAGAAGAACCAAAAACCAAAGAAAGAAAAAGAAAGAAAGAGAAACTGGGCACAGGTATAACCAGTCATGGTCTCTTATGCTAGTCAAGTATCAACAGATTCAGCCATGATAGAAGCTGTTCAGCACAAATGATGTTCATTAGCTTCCACAAACAGTTAACTGTTCTGCACAAATGATGTTCATTAGCTTCCACAAACAGTTAACTGTTCTGCACAAATGATGTTCGTCAACTTCCACAAACAGTTAACTGTTCAGCACAAATGATGTTCGTCAGCTTCCACAAACAGTTAACTGTTCAGCACAAATGATGTTCGTCAGCTTCCACAAAAAGTTAACATTTACTTGCTTTCGAACAAGCCAAGAGACCGTAAATCACTGTAGTAGTAGGTTACAAGGACTTTATTAAACAAACAGAGAGGGAGAAGGGAGAGTAGCAGTATAGTTTGTACTCCCTGTTTGTGATAAAAACGAACAAACGAAGGAATACGAGTATATTTTTGGGTATCCTCTTATATATCTATATCCTTCCCATGCCTTAAACGTCACATAGGGCTCGCAAGGTAGTTCGCCAATTTTTCCTGTCTTCGGTGAGTCTTTCAACCTCATCAAGGGATTCTATGCCTGTTAATTTGGCCTCTCTTAATAATGTCCTCTTCAGAGTTTCACGCGGTCTGCCTCTTTTTCTTTGGCCTATTATATTCCACTTGATAACTTGTTTTGGGATTCTCTGATCATTTCTTCTCATCAAGTGACCAACATATGTCCACCTCCTTTTCCTGATCACCCATGAGATTGATTGTTGTTCCGTCATCTGTCTTATCTCTGCGTTGTTCTTGAATTCATTCCACTTGATGCCGAGTATCTTCCTTAGGCATTTGTTTTCAAAAGAGTCTAATTTCTTGTTTATTTCTTTAGTTGTTTTCCAGCTTTCGCATGCATAAATGAGAGTGGATATTACATTTGAATTGAATAGTCTTAACTTGGTTTTTGTGCTTATAACTTTTGAATTCCGTATCTTCTCAAGATTCTTGAAGATCGATGCTGCTTTTGTAATTCTAATTCTAACTTCCTTTCTGGTGTCACCATCCTGGTCTTAAATAGCTGCCAAGGTATGCAAATTGATTGACTTCTTCAATATCTGTCCCTTCTACGTGTATTTTTCCATTTTGATTAATGGGAATTTTCATTATTTTTGTTTTGTCCTTGTTAATTTCAAGTCCTATTTTGCTAGCCAGTGAAGACAGGCTGTCTGTTTTTTCTTGCATGGAATACATATTACTTCTAATTGTGTCCCATGTACCCAATCAATATCTGTGTTACCTGTGCAGCATTTTTTCATTATGAAGTCTATTGTAATTCCAAAAAGCAAAGGAGGCAGTATACATCCTTCTTTCACACCTGTTTCACTCTGGAACCATTCACTCATCCCTTCTATAAAACTATATATATCTAAATACACACAAAGCCACTGCAATAAAACTGTGATAACAAAATGTTAAAACTATTTAAAACAAAAGGAAAAACGGCTTTATCAGTTAACGAACACACAGGTGTAACATTTCTATTTACACCTTAATAATATAAAAATATACAGGACAAAGAAATTGGGAAGGAAGATAAAATATAAATTCACATGAGTGATATACAACAAGTAACTGAAAAAAAATAGTATAAGAAAGAGAGCACTTAGCTGTGACTTGTAAGAAACTGCATCCAGAAGTGCGCGTGGTGAAGTGTTGTGAATGTTTAAATGAAGTCTTATGAGAAACGATTGTCTGGTAGTAAAAGAGGGGGGGGGGGTATAATGGTAATCTAGCCAAGGAAAGGGTGGGTGGAAGAGATAAAGGTGGTTGGGGTAAAGGGTTTCTAATCTAGGATAGTGAGGGGGTTCTGGAAATATAAGTTACAGGCGAGGAAAGAATAGAACTTGGGAGAGAGGGAATATGACTGTGAGGAAATTTAGCGGAGAACAAGTTTGTGAGACGGTAACAAATTTTCTGTAGGTTAACTTTTATTTTCTATTTTTAGTTATTTAGTCATAGGCGAGTAAGCTTTTTATAAATAAATGTTTATTTGAAGTGGGTTGTAGCGGTCAAGGCAAGAGTTATTTTACTGACACACTGACTAGAGGTAACCACCTGCGAAAATACTAAAAAAAAAGTAAAGAGCAATAGGCCACGTTTGTTTGTTTGTTTGTTTGGGAGTAGTTCCATCGCAGTCAAGATATTCCCGTATCTGTTCTTCTGCTATTCTAACGCTTAAAACAGAGTGTCGCAGCCAGCATGGACACTCCAAGTCTGCGCCAGCCTCCATGGTAGAATTCTTTTCCTGTAGCTTGTCCAGACAGTGGGCGTCTGACCTACTTTTTTTAGCTATTTCCATCTGCCAAGGGATTTTTAAGGCGCCATACAATGCGCGCGGACATTTGGGACCACAGCCCAGGGACCTCGGGAATTTAATGTTAGAGGATTCACGAGGAAAAAAAAAAACAAGTTAGCAAGTTGCTCATCTCCACACATTTCTGTTATACATATATTTTTAGATCATAGTGTCCCAAACAAAATTACAATTTCTTTCTTACAAAACACATCGAAAATGATGAAAAGGAGAGAAACTGAAAGTACTAGCACCAATAAGCAACAGTACCTACTCAACTAAAACAGACAAAAATATATCCAGAAAAAAATTTAAAGTTAAAATTTGCATTTGTCATTTTGTTTATCTTCGGCCTGAATAGTAACATGCCTATTTATCTGTTAGTGAAAACTGTCTTCGGGTGTGTCACGTCGTCTGTCACTCATGCTGCATGATGATATTTATAACGATATCAGCGATAACGATGTTACTGTTATATTACTTCCTGATTGTCAGTTCCACCTGAGATTTACCTGCCCAACCGAAGAATCGGACAAGAGAAAGGGAAAGAGACGATTCTAGAATGTACAGTTACTGCCTTTCCCCACGGCATGACCATGTGGATGAAAGATGGCCTTAAGATTACGTCCACACTCAAATACAGGTAAGGCTTAGCCTGAAAGTCTGCACGAGTAATACACCTATCACAGGTAATACAGCCCACATAGGTAATACAGTTAACAGAAGTAACATGAATCATGCATGTAACAGTTCAGACGTGAAACATATTTCATGCAGGTAACACCATTAGCACATAAAAACAACCTATACATGTAACACCTTTCATATTTTGGAAACATAACTCATACATTGAGAAGAGCTGGAGAGACAAAAAAACCTTGTCAAAAAGATAAGAGGAGAGACAATGTACTTTCATAGGACATGCAATGAGAAGAGGGGGCATTGAAAATATTATAACAACAGGAAAAATAGAAGGAAGAAGATCAAGAGGAAGACCAAGAGAAATGATACTGGACAGTCTGACGGGATGGTGTGAGAGGAGATCACCAACTGAACTGATGGCCTGCATGAAGGATCAGGTACTCTGGAGAAGCATAATAGCCAACGCCAGTCGGCACGGCACCTGATGATGATGATGAACTCATATATGTATCATCATTCACATATTGTAAACATAACTCATAAATGTATCACAGAACATAAATCATGGAAATAAACTGTTTACTCAGGTATCACATGCCTATAAACTCACTAAATTTTACTCAGACGTATACCACAATCTTACATACAGGTAACATGTCTCACACAAGTAGATCATAACATTCAGGTAACGCACATCACACTTTTAGTTCTAGTACACTCACCAGACATACAACACCTTCTAATGTACATGTAAAAAAAAACAGTGAATTATAGATTTTAAAAATCTATGCAACGTAGCAACTTTGCTTACATAATCACTAACAGAGAAATACAAACAATCACTAAATATAAAAATATTGATTCTCGCTGACATTTTGTGCATTTAGCACAGGACACTAATTACAGACTACAAAACATAAAGATTTGTCTGCATAAGATATTTAGGCAACAAACAGAGTATGTCGATAGTGTCTCATGTTTTACAAGAAAACAGCGTAAGTGTTAAGACTTGTGCCGAAGCCAAAATAACAAGAAGATGTAATTATATGTGGATGGAAAAACTAATACAGTTGTAATAAGATCAGTTAGTGACAGATATGAAGATATAAATGTCACGAAAATATCAGACAGTTACAGTAATAAACGGAGTGACACACGAAGTTATATTGTACGTACAGTGATACACATATTAATACACAAACTGACACACACAGTTATACTGTACATACAGTGATACACGTATTAACACACAGTCTGACACACACAGTTATACTGTACATACAGTGATACACGTATTAACACACAGTCTGACACACACAGTTATACTGTACATACAGTGATACACGTATTAACACAGTCTGACACACACATTTATACTGTATGTACAGTGATACATGCAGTGATTTACACAGTAACACACAATGATACATCCAGTGCAGTGATTTATACAGTAACACACAGTGATAACAGTAGTGATTTATACAATAACACATACAGTGATAACAGTAGTGATTTTACAGTAACACACAGTGATAACAGTAGTGATTTATACAATGACACATACAGTGATACACGCAGTGATTTTACAGTAACACACACAGTGACACATGAAGTGATTTACATGTTGACACACACAGTGATACACGTAGTGATTTATGTGTTAACACACACAGTGATAAACGCTGTAAAAAACATAGTAATACACAATGATTTATACATTAACACACAGTGATACATGCAGTAAACAATCATAATAATATGCACAGTGATAGAGGCAGTGATTTATGCAGTAACACATACAGTGATACACTCAGTGATTTATACAGTAACACACACAGTAAAAGACATGGTAATATACACAGTGATACACGCAGTAAAACACACAGTAATATACACAGTGATACCAGTGATACACGCAGTAAAACGCATCGTAACATACACAGTGATACACACAGTAATACAAACAAGATACAGGC
The DNA here is from genome assembly GCA_009760885.1 of Achatina immaculata. Lineage (NCBI taxonomy): Eukaryota > Metazoa > Mollusca > Gastropoda > Stylommatophora > Achatinidae > Lissachatina > Lissachatina immaculata. The sequence goes on from CM019691.1 coordinate 6,356,475, forward strand.
AGTGATATACACAATGATACATAGTGGTACGCACAGTAATACATGCAGAGATACATGTAGTAATTTTAAAAAAAAAATACACACAGGGAAAAACAAAGTGATATATGCAGACATACACACAGTAATACATACATATAGTAACATTACACACAGCGATACACAGACGATGGTACATACAATGTCACGAATTTTGGTCAGTTTCTAGGCGACTCCAGCACGCATAAATTTCGGCTAAGAAATTGAACTGCTATCTTCTTATTTAGAATTAAACAATATATATATATATATACTAAATGAACTTGTACGGCTGTTCCTAGAGTTGAGATCTACGAGGAAGACAAGAATCAACTCACTCTTAGTCTTAGAGTTTTCAACATCCAGGACACAGACTTCGGAGCTTACACTTGTGTGGCCTCGAATTCTCTCGGTGAAGATGAGGAGACCATGTACCTCTACGGTAAAGTCATTCTCAGTTCATTCATCAGATAATACAGTCAGAGTAAAGTTCAAACGTAAAGCTTAAACAATGACATTTACGTAAAGATATAACAATACCGTAAACGTAAAGCTTCAACAGTAACATAAACGTAAAGCTAAAACAATAGCATAAACGTAAAGATAAAACAATAGCATAAACGTAAAGCTAAAACAATACCATAAACGTAAAGCTAAAACAATAACACAAACTTAAAGATAAAATAATAAGATAAACGTAAAGATAAAATAATAGCATAAACGTAAAGATAAAACAATAGCATAAACGTAAAGCTAAAACAATAACATAAACGTAAAGATAAAATAATAAGATAAACGTAAAGATGAAACAATAACATAAACGTAAAGATAAAAATAACAACGCAAACTTAAAGATAAAAATAACAACATAAACATAAATATAAAACAAAAAAATATATACTTTATCATCATCACCATCATCGCCTTTCATTTTCTTGAGATTATAGGCCACGAATAAAGGCTCTCCAGTCATCCCTGTTCTTGGAATTATTCTCTGCTTCCTTCCATGTGCATCTCTTGTCTCTGAGCATTGTCATAATTTCTCTTCTCCAAGTAAGTCTAGGTCTTCTTCTTTTTCTATTTCCTTGAGGATTACATGTCAGTGCCTGTCTTGATATGCTGGTGTCGAGTTTCCTCAGAATGTGGGCAATCCACCTCCACTTCCTAGACATGATTTGTAGGTTCATAGGTTTTTGTCCTGCCCTTTCCCAAACCTCTAGTTCCTGATCTTGTCCTGCCATTTAATGTTTAAAATCCTCCTCAAGCAGTAGTTCATGAATGTGTGTATCCTCTGTTGTATTGTCTTGGTCATAACCCATGTCTCTGAACCATATAGTAGGACAGTCTTTACGTTTGTATTGAAAAGCCAAAGTTTGTTTCTTGTTTTGATGTTCTTAGATGACCATATTTTGTTAAGTTAGATAAATGCTGTCCTGGCCTTGGTTATTCCAGCTTTAACATCCTTTTCCATTCCTCCATATTTATCCACTATGCTGCCTAAATATGTGAAATACTCTACTTCCTCAAATGACACCCCGTCAGTTACCATCAGGCTATTGCTTGCACTATTATTATTTTTTTTCTGTTAATAAATAGTCACAATTTAGCTTAATTTTTGCGTAAGATCTGAAGTTTCTGAATTATACAGTGGACTCAGTTTTAAATGGCTGTAAAATAATCCAGCGCTGTGTTTTGTCACTTCAGAAGGATTTGTTCTCTAAATTACCTTTGTATTACAAAGTTTCGAAGATTTGGTAATAAATGCATTATTACTTTATATATATATATATATATATATATATATACAATTAAGTTAGGCTTATTACTTTCTCCGTACATAATTTCATTCAATCAACGATTTTATTTGATGTGTGATGTTTTGTATGTTCCATCATATGACTTATCACCCATCAAGATTTAATTCTTTTTTCTCTTAATTAAATTTATACATGTTTGTGTGTGTGCGTAGATTACGCAGAACATGCCAGGCCAGCCACAACTACAACCTCTGCCAACGTGTTCGCGCCGGCCACAACCAAGGACCTGGACGAGCATTCTGTCGTGCGCATGCGCCCAACGGCCAACAGTGACCAATACAAGAGTCATGATTCAGGTCATAGGTGGCGGGATTCGCCCACCGGTCGGCCCCTTTACTCGAGGCCTGGCGAAGCGTCAGGTAAGGAAAAGTTGAATGCTCATAATGTACCTTCAGTATTTCTGTTGCACTTAATCCAAGATTCACTGTATAGGGTAAATAATGCCCGCAGTTAACGTTTTTTAACGATAACTTTTTTATCATTTTAAAAACAAGTGTTATCACTATCCCTCTAAACTTCCATGACAGAAATGGGCAAATATTTTTGTTTGGTGGGCCAGAAAGGACTCATTACCATCTTCGCACGGGCCATATACTTTACAATAATGTCAAATTTATGAAGCTCATAGACGTTATATACATACATACATATGTAACATAGCCTTGTAAGTAATGATTATAGTTATTATTATTATTATTATTATTAGTGATATGATCGTGAACTTAGTTAAGAAGGTATTGGAGGCAAAATAGTAAAACCAAACAGCGACAGAAAAGTAGATAATTAGAAAGGCAAAACGCTGACAAAGATGGGAGTTGTAAACTCCCGCGACATAGTATTAGGACGGGACGCTCCGAAGAGCAGATACTTAGAAATTAAAAACCCTGATCAAAGGTAAACAGAGAAGGCCAAAAGACAGACACAGCGACGCCGAGAGATAGTAAATTAGTCCAGTACTAACAATGCGACCTCACACACACATGCAGTAGCCGAGATGAAACAATAGACGTTGACATTTGATTGATGTAGTTAGGACCAAAAGGTCTAGTACTTAACGACAGAACAAGAGAACGGACTAAATTCTGAAGCAGACATCATGAAAGAGATGGTGGACTTATTTAATTAAAAATAACAATTGGACAGACAGAATTGAAGCGACTAACACGTATAGGTTGTTGCTAATTCTAGGACGCTATTTGCGACCGGTTTTGGGAGACAAAGGAAGATCCAACGACCAATCCATTATTTGGAGGCGCGGTCTATTGGACAGTTACTTACGACATATAAGTCAGGGAAGAGAGCGCGAATGGGATTGAGAGATTAAGAAGATTCGGATTCAGAGATTCAGAGATAGAGATAGAGATTCAGAGATAGAGATAGAGATTAGAGATAGAGATAGAGATTAGAGATAGAGATAGAGATTCAGAGATAGATATAGAGATTCAGAGATACAGATACAGATTCAGAGATTCAGAGATATAGAGATAGAGGTAGAGATAGAGATAGAGGTAGAGATAGAGATAGAGATAGAGGTAGAGATAGAGATAGAGTTAGAGATAGAGGTAAAGATAGAGATAGAGGTAGAGGTAGAGATAGAGGTAGAGACAGAGATAGAGATAGAGATGGAGGTAGATACAGAGGTAGAGATAGAGATAGAGGTAGAGGTAGAGATAGAGATAGAGATAGAGGTAGAGATAGAGATAGAGATAGAGGTAGAGAGAGATAGAGGTAGAGATAGAGGTAGAGATAGAGATAGAGGTAGAGGTAGAGGTAGAGATAGAGGTAGAGGTAGAGATAGAGGTAAAGGTAGAGATGGAGATAGAGATAGAGGTAGAGGTAGAGATAATAGAGATAGAGGTGGAGATAGAGATAGAGATAGAGGTAGAGATGGAGATAGAGATAGAGGTAGAGATAGAGATAGAGGTAGAGATAGATAGAGATAGAGATAGAGGTAGAGATAGAGATAGAGATAGAGATTCAGAGATAGAGGTAGAGATTGAGATAGAGATAGAGATATAGAGATAGAGGTAGAGATAGAGATAGAGGTAGAGATAGAGATATAGAGATAGAGATAGAGGTAGAGATAGAGGTAGAGATAGAGATAGAGGTAGAGATAGAGATAGAGACAGAGATAGAGGTAGAGGTAGAGATAGAGATAGCGAGAGAGGGAAGACAGTAGAACACCAGGAGAACCCGTAAGGAGAACACAAGCAGTCTAGTAGAAGAATAGGAAAGAACGAGAAGTAGTGATAGACTGTAGCTGTGTTTCAAGTGTTGTGCTTTGTTATCTTGAAACTTCAAGCACCGAGCTTTTGTATTAAAGTATGAATTATTAAATATTGTGAAGTTCAGAACACTGCTGAAACTGCATGTAGAATATGAGAAAGTTTGAATTTGTGAACCAAGGATTATGAGCTACAACGATGAATATAATGAAAAGTATATAATCTTACATATTTTTTCCAAGAGATATTTGCGACGATACGTCTTGATCTTATTTATCAAAATAAACGATATCAGTGAACTTTTCATCAGTCTTGATCTGTTGTAATAATTGTGAAACATCGATGTATGATGTGATGATTAAATAACATATTCTTCAATAATATAATAGAACATCTTTGTTAAACATACATACATACATATATGCATACATATATACATACATGCATACATACATACATACATACATACATACATACATACATACATACATACATACATACATACATGCAGACAGACAGACAGACGTTATAAAGAGATAAATAGAGTGAGAAACAGAGATAGTAATTATTTGAAAGACAATCTGCATGTTATATAAGGTTAGTGAGAAACTTGAGCTTAGAAAGTTTTTACTAAACGGTCAAGATTTGCTGCAGTAGGTGTAGCAACTTTTCACTTGTTTTATAAGTTTATGTCCTGTATCCTTGATACTGATTTAGATTTCATGAATTTCAGTCAAGTTCACATTTGTAGGTACTTTCAAAGATTGAAGATGAAATCATTGTTGTGAACGTTTTCAGCAAATTATGCTTTATTTTTGAAAGAAACTACCTGGGTCGTTGAGAGGCCACAAAACACGGTGCTGCGGGCCAGACGTGGCCCCCGGGTCAGGAGTTGCCTATTTGTGCTTTATAGGAAACAGGTCGAAAATAGCTGCTCTAGCAGATAACTGATTTAAACTGATTTAAAATGCAAGATCCTTACGAATACGGCTTTACGTTACAGTTTGAGCAGATGATGAATAATGTCTTGTTAATTAATTAACACATTTAACTGTTTCTATTTCTTCATTAAACAGAAACAGAGGAAACAACAAAAAAACTTGGTTAACAGAGAATTTTTTCTTGTTTCATCTCCCGTTACTTTCTATGGTTTACATTTCAGACACGAAGGTATTGGCGAGTTCAGACGAGGAGAATTCAGCAGCAAACAAGCGAATCCACGCCTGGGTCCTTCATCTGCCAGCAGTCGTTGTGATAGTTTTATTTTTTAATCTAGGGCTATCGTGATGGTATGTGGGATAAACATGCAGGATATTCTGTCTGACCGCCTTTACCAAGTCTAGTATGAAAAAAATAACACCTTATTTTCTAGTCGTACCGCGCTGGTTGTTACTATCGTATTATGAAATTCGTTAGTTTGAGAATGAAAAAAAAGACTCTCTTCGTGAAAACTACGGTTTACCGACATTGCTACTTTCCACAAAATCGGAAAAAAACTGCACTTTTTTTAGTGGAAATTTTGACTTCTAATATTCTAAGTGTTGGCTAACTGACGAAGCTTGATCAATTGTGTAAAATCATACATTCATTTTGGGGAAAAAACAAACATTCTGAACAATGTTTGCTTTGCTCAAAGGATACACATCTTAAATGTAATGATTCATGAACGGTAGTGAAATAAGACAGTTCGCGATTTGATTGTCCACACTGTTTTCAGGGTGTTTTCTTCGAGTATATTGTCCATATACGCTTTCATTACATGCCAGTAGCCAGTCAGAAGGTTCTATCATTAATACTTTCATTTAACAGCCGTGGAGACTCTTCGAGACCTTTTTTTTTTATAAATCTCTCAAAAGTGCGCGGGGGCAGCGCAGAATGCATATAGAATGTTGTCATCACGGCAGAGGCACTATTTTCTAGCTGGTGTCCGGCAATCCAGTCAGCACAACAGAAAATGGGCTCTTCAATGGTATTAGCATAGACACGTGGACCACTGACATAGAACGTAGACACATGGACCATTGATATGGGCGATGTCCATATCCCTTCACAACACTATGCCATTAATCATGCTACATCATTTGCAATAAAATAAAATACATCAGTATTTCAGGAATAATAATAATCATATTATAATATAACGGCAACTTCATCTAAGAAAACGAATCTGAAGCAAGCACATGTTAGCTTTTTAATTCGCGCAGCATAAACTTTGCTGAACAGCATCTCCCGTGGCCTATTCAACAAATGTTGGATGCGACCATTATACCACATCAGCAGCTGGCAGTATTTGTGCTGCAGGGTCTAGTCTCTTTCCACATGCGTCTTTTGTCTTCAAATTTCGCTACCGATTCCTGCTGAAACACTGCTCACAGTCGCCATCCGCTTGATCCGATCTTTCGCCTTTTATTACCAGTTATTGTTACTGACTGAAAAACCTTCCACTGATAAAAAAAATAATCTTTGTTTCTTAATTCTAGTTTGCCACATAGTCTTCTCGTGTTGTTGTCATGCTAAATCTGCTTGGAAATAATATGACTGTCACCCAGTCTCTCTACATGCTCCACCCATCTCAGCACGCTGGTGCTTAGCGTTGCCATCTCGGGCGTGAGCTTAGCACATTGGAGAACCTCAGAGTTGATAATCTTGTCTTGTCACGTGATGTTCATTAGTTTGTGAAGACAGCGAAGATACTTCGCAATACTGACCAAAATTTCTTCTGTGTACATACAAGACTGGAACAGATCATCACAGAAAATGGTGAAATGAGACCGAAGCCAGAAAGATACATGACAGTAAAATAAGAAAAAAAAAAAGTTCAAGCCAAAATACATGTATTCAGCAGACGGAAAAAGACAGCAGCAAATGTATAAATTTGGTTACCTGAGTCTGTACAAAAGTGGCAGGAGAATTATGATCATTAGTTTTGATTTCAAAGAAGATTACGTCATGTTGTCTTAAAATAGAAGTCAAGTCTAGTTTGAATTTTCTAGGCAAAGATTTACTGGCGTTAGAATTATTAAACAAACGCATGACATTCGTAAAGTAGTGTGATTTTAGATATGATGAAGCATGTACAAAGTCTTCAGACCTACTCTGATACAGAGTATATGATGATTTACACATCAGTATTTTACTAGTTTACGTTTCTTCATGACTGATTGTACATTATCATGTTCATGCAGTAGACAGTAGAAAAAGAAACAAGATTGTAAGATTCTGTGAATTGCAGGAAGTTCTATTATTCTCTTTCAAAGATGGAAAAGCCACAGTTTAAAGGTGTATGCAGCTTTTGTATGAGATAAAATTAAAAAGAAAGAGCCATACAAAATGTATAGAGACGATCTGCTTTGCTTCAGATGGCATATAATCTCATAGTCAGACATGACAGAAGGGGCGACAACTGTCTGCTGTCATATTGTATCAAACATGACGTCAGTCCGGTGCTCAATATTTAACGACGTCCAGTATGACAGGTCATAGCAGCATTAAAACCTTTCATCTTATTGGAGACTGTTTCATGTTTTAAGTTTTTTTGTTGTTGACATTATTATCGTCATTATTAACCTCCAAACGACTATTATCATCACCAAATTTGCCACTATTATTACTGATAACACTACTGTTTTCAGATGTTTATCTGTAAGCCAATGTAGTTTTTTTTTCTTTTAAATTACTGATAATTTCAAATAACATTGTGCTCTGTTTTGCTGTTAGATACGCAGCCATTATCCAGTGTTATAGCTCTCTAGTTTGTTTACCTAGGTTTGTCAGATTCAGCCCGCCTCTTGTAAGTAATGTCAGTATTTCATAGGCAGTTACCGCGTCGTTTTACTGCTGTCATAGTTTTACTGTTGTTACTGTGGACATTATTTTTACTCCAGTATGTGCTGGACTAGGTTCTTAGTGTTGTGTCGTAATGTTTGTTATAATTTTTCCGGTCTTGGTCTCTATCATTTCATTATCACATTCATTTGTGGAAGTGTACATTAAGCGATGATTCTCCATCATTGACTTACATGCGTTGAATAAAGTTTGTCATTTGAACAAATAGACACTTTCGTTCCATTCGCTGAATCCCTTCAACAGAATTATTGTGAATATATATATATATATATATATATATATATATATATATATATATATATATATTATTTTATTATTAAATTAACAAGGATAAAACAAAAATAATGAAAATTCCCATTAATCAAATTGGAAAAATACACATAGAAGGGACAGATATTGAAGAAGTCAATCAATTTGCATACCTTGGCAGCTACATAGACCAGGATGGTGACACTAGAAAGGAAGTTAGGATCAGAATTGCAAAAGCAGCATCAATCTTCAAGAATCTTGAGAACATATGGAATTCAAAAGTTATAAGCACAAAAACCAAGTTAAGATTATTCAATTCAAATGTAATATCCACCCTCATTTATGCATGCGAAAGCTGGAAAACAACCAAAGAAATAGAAAAGAAATTAGACTCTTTTGAAAACAAATGCCTAAGGAAAATACTGGGCATCAAGTGGAATGAATTCAAGAACAATGCAGAGATAAGACAGATGACTGAACAACAACCAGTTTCATGGGTGATCAGGAAAAGGAGATGGACATATGTTGGTCACTTGATGAGAAGAAATGATCAGAGAATCTCAAAACAAGCTATCAAGTGGAACACAACAGGCTGAAGAAAAAGAGGCAGACCGCGTGAAACTCTGAAGAGGACATTATTAAGAGAGGCAAAATTAACAGGCATAAAATCCTTTGATGAGGTTGAAAGACTCGCCGAAGACAGGAAAAATTGGCGAACTACTTTGCGAGCCCTGTGACGTTTAAGGGCACGGGAAGGATATAAGATATATAAGATATAAATATATATATATGTATATATGTATATATGTTCTTTTGGAAGTGAGAAAAATTTGAGACGAGAAATCCTGTGCCCTCGAAGATGGGCAACATATCGGAATGACCACATCAAAGTTAACTGGCTTTCTAAATTTGTTGTAAATTTGTAGGGCCTCCAAGAGACATTTAGTAAGTATCCGCGAACCTTCGTCCATCGCTTATCACTTTTCATCAACTACAGCTCCCCACACTCCCCACTCCCCACTCCCCCTTAAAGGCCATCATTAAAAGACGGAAAACTATCAAGTCCAAGGAGCAATGATTCAGTCAAGATCACAGCTAAAGATGAATCAAGATCACAGATAAAGTTGAATCACGATCACAGCTAAAGTTGAATCAAGATCATGTCTAAAGTTGAATCAAGACCACAGCTAAAGTTGAATAAAGATCACGTCTAAAGTTGAATCAAGATCACGTCTAAAGTTGAATCATAATCAGGTCTAAAGTTGAATCAAGATCACAGCTAAAGTTGAATCAAGATCACAGCTAAAGTTGAATCAAGATCATGTCTAAAGTTGAATCAAGACCACAGCTAAAGTTGAATAAAGATCACGTCTAAAGTTGAATCAAGATAACAGCTAAAGTTGAATCAAGATCACGTCTAAACTTGAATCAAGATCACAGCTAAAATTGAATCAAGATAACGTCTAAAGTTGAATCAAGATTACAGCTAAAGTTGAATCAGAAGATCACAGCTAAAGTTGAATCAAGATCACCGCTAACGTTGAATCATAATCAGGTCTAAAGTTGAATAAAGATCACAGTTAAAGTTTAATCATAATCAGATCTAAAGTTGAATCAAGATCACAGCTAAAGTTGAATCAAGATCACGTCTAAAGTTGAATCATAATCAGGTCTAACGTTGAATCAAGATCACAGCTGAAGTTGAATCAAGATCACGTCTAAAGTTGAATCAAATCACAGCTAAAGTTGAATCAAGATCACAGCTAAAATTGAATCAAGATAACGTCTAAAGTTGAATCAAGATCACTGTTAAAGGTTAATCAAGATCACGTCTAAAGTTGAATCAAGATCACAGATAAAGTTGAATCAAGATCACAGCTAAACTTGAATCAAGATCACAGCTAAAGTTGAATGAAGATCACGTCTAAAGTTGAATCAAGATCACAGCTAAAGTTGAATCAAGATCACACCTAAAGTTGAATCATAATCAGGTCTAAAGTAGAATCAAGATCACAGCTAATGTTGAATCAAGATCACGTCTAAAGTTGAATCATAATCAGGTCTAACGTTGAATGAAGATGACATCTAAAGTTGAATCAATATGACAGCTAAAGTTGAATCAAGGTCACAGCTAAAATTGAATCAAGATCACAGCTAAAGTTGAATCAAGATCACAGCTAAAGTTGAATCAAGATCACGTCTAAAGTTGAATCAAGATCACAGCTAAAATTGAATCAAGATCACAGCTAAAGTTGAATCAAGATCACAGTTAAAGTTGAATCAAGATCATGTCTAAAGTTGAATCAAGATCACACTTACAGTTGAATCAAGATCACGTCTAAAGTTGAATCAAGATCACAGCTAAAGTTGAATCAAGATCACAGCTAAAGTTGAATCAAGATCACAGCTAAAGTTGAATCAAGATCACAGCTAAAGTTGAATCAAGATCACAGCTAAAATTAAATCATAATCAGGTCTAAAGTTGAATCAAGATCACAGCTAAAGTTGAATCAAGATGAGGTCTGAAGTTGAATCAAGATCACGGCTAAAGTTGAATCAAGATCACAGTTAAAGTTGGATCAAGATCAGGTCTAAACTTGAATAAAGATCACAGCTAAAGTTGAATCATAATCAGATCTAAAGTTGAATCAAGATCACGTCTAAAGTTGAATCAAGATCACGTCTAAAGTTGAATCATAATCAGGTCTAACGTTGAATCAAGATCACAGCTGAAGTTGAATCAAGATCACGTCTAAAGTTGAATCAAGATCACAGATAAAGTTGAATCAAGATCATGTCTAAAGTTGAATCAAGATTACAGTTAAAGTTGAATCAAGATCACGTCTAAATTTAAATCAATATCACAGCTAAAGTTGAATCAAGATCACAGCTGAAGTTGAATCCAGATCACAGCTAAAGTTGAATCAGAACACAGCTAAAGTTGAATAAAGATCACGTCTAAAGTTGAATCAAGATCACAGCTAAAGTTGAATCAAAATCATGTCTAAAATTGAATCAAGATCACAGCTAAAGTTGAATCAAAATCACAGCTAAAGTTGAATCAAGATCACAGTTAAAGTTGAATCAAGATCACGTCTAAAGTTGAATCAAGTCACAGCTAAAGTTGAATCATAATCAGGTCTAAAGTTGAATCAAGATCATAGCTAAGGTTGAATCAAGATCACAGCTAAAGTTGAAACGAGATCACAGCTAAAGTTGAATCAATATCTCAGCTAAAGTTGAATCAAGATCACGTCTAAAGTTGAATCAAGATCATGTCTAAAGTTGAATCAAGATTACAGTTAAAGCTCAATCAAGATCACGTCTAAATTTAAATCAAGATCACAGCTAAAGTTGAATCAAGATCACAGCTAAAGTTGAATCAAGATCACAGCTAAAGCTGAATCAATATCTCAGCTAAAGTTGAATCAAGATCACGTCTAAAGTTGAATCAAGATCATGTCTAAAGTTGAATCAAGATTACAGTTAAAGCTGAATCAAGATCACGTCTAAATTTAAATCAAGATCACAGCTAAAGTTGAATCAAGATCACAGCTAAAGTTGAATCAAGATCACAGCTAAAGTTGAATGAAGATCACAGCTAAACTTGAATCAAGATCACAGCTAAAGTTGAATCATAATCAGGTCTAAAGTTGAATCAATATCACAGCTAAAGTTGAATCAAGATGAGGTCTAAAGTTGAATCAAGATCACAGCTAAAGTTGAATTAAGATCACATCTAAAGTTGAATCAAGATCACATCTAAAGTTGAATCAAGATCACAGCTAAAGTTGAATCATGATCACGTCTAAAGTTGAATCAATATCACAGCTAAAGTTGAATCAAGAGCACAGCTAAAGTTGAATCAAGATCACAACCAAAGTTGAGTCAATGTCACAATTAGAAATGAATCAAAATTACAATAAAGTTGAATCAATATCACCACAACAACTGAATCTACAGTTGAATTAAGATCGTAGCTGGAACTGAATCGAGATCACAGTTAAAGCTGAATCAAGATCAGAGCTAAAGTTGAATCGAGATCACAACTAAAGTTGCATCAGGTTATACATTATGAGAAGAATAGTATAGACTGGACGGAGCGGGAGCTCTGACTAATTTGACCCCACAGATCGGAGTTATGGCTAATCCGTTGCTGCATGTGAACTAGCTAGGGATCGGAGTTATGGCTAATCCGTTGCTGAATGTGAACTAGCTAGGGATCGAAGTAATGGCTAATCCGTTGCTGCCTGTGAACTAGCTAGGGGTCAGAGTTATGGCTAATCCGTTGCTGACTTGGAACTAGCTAGGGATCGGAGTTATGGCTAATCCGTTGCTGCCTGTGAACTAGCTAGGGGTCGGAGTTATGGCTAATCCGTTGCTGCATGTGAACTAGCTAGGGTTCGGAGTTATGGTTAAACCTCTGCTGCATGTGAACTAGCATTCTTTAACGTTTGGAGATTTGGAGAGCGTCTACATTAACATTCATCAGCTAGAAGCCAGTAGATCTAAAACAATCCAGAGTATGTTACGTTCTAGAGGAATACTTGCAATAATTTTTATAGTAAAACAGTTCATGATCTACCGTAATGTCGACCTTAGGCTGAAAATAAAAACGCAGCCCAGCAATGCCTTACAGGAGCCTAGAAAAAGTGCTTTTGTTATCCATACTTTCTTTGACCATTCAGCACCAAAGTGTCCTCCAGGATTTTGTGGTTCGTGCGCAAAATTTTCACCTCGTGTGCAAACAAATTTTTTAAAGACAACGTCATGTTAGAAAGCATAATTTAAAATTCTCATGGGAAGAAATACTAAAGCTGAATAAATCAGGATCATGAACTCATGCACGGTTATCATATTTCTCTTCAGCATTAACCCATGCACGGTTATCATATTTCTCTTCAGCATTACCACAGCATAGGCACAAGAAAAGTAGAAACCAAAAGTAGCAATTATAGTTCACATTTTAAAATTTATATTTATGTATTTATTTATTTTTGCGCTGCATGATTTTGTGTGTGTGTGTGCACGCGAGAGCGGCCGCGCAGCTTAGAGGGAACATGGTTCCTACATCAGAGTGATATAGATATCAATACGCCTCTTCCCGTTCCTTCCCCATCACCAGAAGGAGCCGTTTACCTATTTCTAAAACTGAATGACTAGATACCGTCTTCTGGATTTGAACCACTAACCGTGTCCTGAAAAACTAGTGCACTAACATCTGAGCCACTCAAGCATCCTTGGTTAGAAAGAAGAGAACATTTGAAGGCCACAAAACAGAAAGCTACAAGAAGATTTATTAGAAACAACGAAGAAGAAGAGATAAAGCTGCTGTTGAGGACAACATATAAAGTTTGTTGGTGTGTTTTTCATACTGGCAACTTACTTGTATGGTTAGATTATTCTCAATATGTATAAACTAGGAAGAAAGTAGGAACAGCGTTATTATTTAACGATAACAAACTTGTAATGTTTCGGCGCGAGCCTTTATCAAACAAAAACAAACAGGACGAAGAATTAGAGAGAAGAGACAACGTATGGATTACATCAATCTAATGTAAGCGAAACAACAAAAAATAAAAAAAAAGTCAACGAAAAAAGGAACGAAAAATAGTAACGGAATGAAAACTTATCTCAGTTCTTGTAAAGGCACATCATCGCTTATGTTCCTGGATACACACAAGCCTTTTTTGTGCCTTTACAAGAACTGAGATAAGTTTTCATTCCGTTACTATTTTTCGTTCCTTTTTTCGTTGACTTTTTTTTTATTTTTTGTTGTTTCGCTTACATTAGATTGATGTAATCCATACGTTGTCTCTTCTCTCTAATTCTTCGTCCTGTTTGTTTTTGTTTGATAAAGGCTCGCGCCGAAACATTACAAGTTTGTTATCGTTAAATAATAAAGCTGTTCCTACTTTCTTCATAGTTTATACATTTTGGTATCACAGCTTTACTACAGTGCTTTGTGTACAGTTGTATGACTATACACTAATTATTTATGTGATACTAAGATTATTCTCTAGACCAAATGTCAGCTGATGGAGACTTCTTTACCACTTTTCTGACATATAAACTGCTTCTCCTCCCTCCTCCCCCCTCCTATCTCTTTCTCTTTCTCTCTGTTTCTCTGCACCGGTAAGATAAACATAAGAATAGAGCCACTGCCACTGGCCAACATTGAAATGTTTCAGACGACGGTCAAATACTCCATGCTCAGTCTGAATGAAGTGGTCAACGACCCATACTTGACTGCTTGCTCCAGGATTAGAACAGATCAAGACCTTACCCTGCCACAAAATGTTGCTCCTGGTAATAGACAATAGTTTGACCAAGTCATTAGTGAGCGAAGTGGGAAGACAACCCGGTCATAAAAATACGTCATGCCGAAGTCGGATATGTCGAGCCGAAAGGGGCAGTTATCATAGAACATCTGTAAAATGTGACATAACCCAAACAACGCCATTTTCAGGGCGAGCTCTGATTGAAAATATAAGAAATATTTTAGACAACCTTTCTGCTGCTGTATTAATACATTATCAGACACATTACGTTAATAGGTTTTTAGAGATATTAAGAAAATGTATTATAACTTTGTATAAGAATCATCATACTAAAAGAACAGACACATGGAGAAAAAATATGAGGAGGAAAGTAGGCGATTAGATAATGAAGATTATGATATGATGGTTACTGGAAGATCAGTAACAAAGATAATGTAAGCTCATGATCTAAGTCAAAGCAAGACTACCATGCGGCAAAAGCACGCACATGATAATGATGTTATTATTGTTGTTGCTGATTATGGTGGTGATGATGATGAGTGAAGTTCAACGATTACCATACAACATTATCCTCTATTATACTAGTTAAATGACAAACATTGGTACAAAGCAGATCACTTATCTAAAATAACACGTTTAACTGTTTGAAGTAAATGACTGGAAAACATATAAAACGGAAATGTAATAATGTGTTAGAGAAGGCAATGCATAACAAGAACAGTGGAAAAAAGTAGTTTTCATCAACAAAGTGCTTGGAATTCTTTTTGATAAGAAATACAGCGAAGATCTTAATATTTGTAGTTCTTATGGAAGATCAGAAGATCTTAATATTTGTAGTTCTTATGGAAGATAAGAATATCTTAATATTTGTAGTTCTCATGAAAGATTAGAAGATCTTAATATTTGTAGTTCTCATGGAAGATCAGAGTCTTGGAGTGTAGCAGCCAGAACGAGACTTCTCGCTAATAACAGGACAAAATGTCTGGACTGTAGGCTAATTCTCAGGGTGCTATAGTCGATGGACTGTAGGCTAATTCTCAGGGTGCTATAGTCGATGTACTGTAGGCTAATTCTCAGGGTGCTATAGTCGATGGACTGTAGGCTAATTCTCAGGGTGCTATAGTCGATGAACTGTAGGCTAATACTCAGGGCGCTGTAGTCCCTGCACTTAATACTGTTTCAGAAATCAGAAATCAGAAAAGGTAATTTTGCAAGACGAGGCACACTAATGTCAGTGCGTTAAGATAGAGCAGGTTATCCCATTAAAATCAGGCAAAGGAATATAAGGCGTCTTCACACTCGGAAACAAAAACAAAAGGTGACAAAAAATCCACCAGTTTTAAATATAACTTAAAAGATAACTTAAAACAAGTATTGAGGAAAAGATACACCCAAAACAACAAGAAAAATCATGTCACAAGATTCATAGAAGATGTAAAGAAATAGGTTGGACACAGCTGAACATAACAGAACGGATACATTCACTCAGTCAATCATTTGCATGTCCCTTGTGGAACTTTGCCCTCCCTAACAGCTCTCTCCTGTAGGCCTCTCGGTTGTAAGCAAGATTCCCTGCTGTTGATGCATCCATTTGCAGATTATCAACGATGTCTTGCAGCCATCTTCGCCTTGGTCTTTCTCTCTTTCTTTTTCCCATTATTATAACCTTCTAAGACTGTCTTCTCTAAATTCTCAGTAAAAAAAAAGGACAGAATATACAGAAGATCGATTATCTGTGGATGGACATGATTACTTACGTCACCAGCACGAAACATAACGCTGGATGCTTTATTATTTATGTGTTTTGTTCAGAGCATTCACAGAAGCTGGACGCGGAAGATAACAAAAGAAAACATATATATGTCTATACGTATCCGGTCTCCCATTGTCAGCTTTGCGTGTCAGCACATCGCCGTAGACAATTTCTGCTCCACAAGGTCAGAAAGATTTATTAGGTCTAACATTAAACCAAGACACAAGGAAAGTTTGTGAGGGGGGGGGGGAAGAGACAATTTGAAAAACTGGGAAGCTGTAGAGAAGAAAAATATTTAATGCTTACATATAAGGCTACTTTTTTTTTAAGCTTCTCGCCTGCTTTTCTGTCTATCCTTCCGTTTGGATGATATCTTAATATCCATAGCTTGGAAGTAGATGGAGGTGTACGGTTCAGTTTTAGAAAGAGTCAGGAAAGTTGGCAAAAACAAGAATTGAGGAAAGTGGACAAAAATCAGAATGAAGAAAGTGGAGAAAAACAAGAATGAGGAAAGTGGACAAAAACACGAATGAGGAAAGTGGACAAAATCAAAAATGAGGAAAGTGGACAAAAACAAGAATGAGGAAAGTGGACAAAATCAAAAATGAGGAAAGTGGACAAAAAAAAAATGAGGAAAGTGGACAAAAATAAGAATGACGGAAAGTGGACAAAAACAAGAATGAGGAAAGTGGACAAAAACACGAATGAGGAAAGTGGACAAAAATAAGAATGAAGAAAGTGGAGAAAAACAAGAATGAGGAAAGTGGACAAAAACAAGAATTAGGAAAGTGGACAAAAACATGAATGAGGAAAGTGGACAAAAACATGAATGAGGAAAGTGTACAAAAACAAGAATGAGGAAAGTGGACAAAATCAAAAATGAGGAAAGTGGACAAAAACAAGAATGACGGAAAGTGAGCAAAAACAAGAATTGAAGAAAGTGGCCAAAAACAAGAATTGCGGAAAGTTGACAAAACAAGAATAAGGAGAGTGGAAAAAAACATGAATGAGGAAAGTGGACAAAAACAGAAATGAAGAAAGTGAGCAAAAACAAGAATGAAGAAAGTGGACAAAAATAAGAATTAGGAAAGTAGGCAAAAACAAGAATGAGGAAAGTGGAAAAAAACAAGAATGAAGAAAGTGGACAAAAACAATAATGATGAAAGTGGAAAAAAACAGGAATGAAGAAAGTGGACAAAAAAATAGTGTGGAAAGTAGACACAAAGAATAATGAGGAAAGTGGACAAAAACAAGGGAAAGTGGACAAAAACAATAATGAGGAAAGTGAGCAAAAACAAGAATGAGTAAAATGGGCAAAAACAAGAATGAAGAAAGTGGAAAAAAATAAGAATGAGTAAAGTGGGCCAAAAAAGGACACTGGACAAAAATAAGAATGAAGAAAGTGGACAAAAACAAAAATGGCGGAAAGTGGACAAAAACAAAAATGATGAAAGTGGACAAAAACAAGAATGAGGAAAGTGGACAAAAACAAGAATGAGGAAAGTGGACGAAAACAAGAATGGCGGAAAGTGGACAAAAACAAAAATGATGAAAGTGGACAAAAACAAGAATGAGGAAAGTGGACAAAAACAAGAATGAGGAAAGTTTGACAAAAACAAGAATGGCAGAAAGTGGACAAAAACAAGAATGAGAAAAGTTGACAAAAACAAGAATGGCGGAAAGCAAGATTGTACATAAAAATGAAATAACACACAACAATCCAAGATGATTTGTTGCCGGTGGCCGTTTAAGTTTCACTTTGTAACTCTTTCTCTCCTTCTTCTGTGGGGATGAAGACGCCTGTCTGATGACGTAATCAGCTACCCTTCTTCTATGGGGGTGACGATGCCTGTCTGATGACGTAATCAGCTACCCTTCTTCTATGGGGATGAAGATGCCTGTCTGATGACGTAATCAGCTACCCTTCTTCTATGGGGATGAAGATGCCTGTCTGATGACGTAATCAGCTACCCTTCTTCTATGGGGGTGAAGATACCTGTCTGATGACGTAATCAGCTACCCTTCTTCTATGGGGGTGAAGACGCCTGTCTGATGACGTAATCAGCGACCTTCTTCTATGGGGATGAAGACGCCTGTCTGATGAGGTAATCAGCGACCTTCTTCTTTGGGGGTGAAGACGCCTGTCTGATGAGGTAATCAGCGACCTTCTTCTTTGGGGGTGAAGATACCTGTCTGATGAGGTAATCAGCGACCTTCTTCTTTGGGGGTGAAGATACCTGTCTGATGAGGTAATCAGTGACCTTCTTCTTTGGGGGTGAAGATACCTGTCTGATGAGGTAATCAGCGACCTTCTTCTTTGGGGGTGAAGATACCTGTCTGATGAGGTAATCAGCGACCTTCTTCTTTGGGGGTGAAGACGCCTGTCTGATGAGGTAATCAGCGACCTTCTTCTGTGGGGGTGAAGACGCCTGTCTGATGAGGTAATCAGCGACCTTCTTCTTTGGGGGTGAAGATACCTGTCTGATGAGGTAATCAGCGACCTTCTTCTTTGGGGGTGAAGACGCCTGTCTGATGAGGTAATCAGCGACGCATAGCTAATATGTTAGCGACAGGGTTAGCGAACCATAGGTGACCAAAACCCTTTCCCACCTCTCCGCGGTACCCCTTGTAACAGGCCTAGCCTGGCTAACGAGGCAGGGATCGCCATAATCCCAATGGTGGTGGAGTCTGTTAAAGAAGCATTGCACGCCCCCTGCTTTTTAGCTGTACTCCGGGACTGAAAAAATAGCTCCCATAACCCGCTCCCACGCCGATACGATGATGTGCCTCAACATCTTCACAGCATCGGCTGAGAAGAACAACAGCTCACAGTTTCAGGGAGATCGTACAAACAAACAGTCCTTCTGTAGCTCTTATTTAGCTTTGTTATCTCCCTTGTCTAGGCATACTTAACAAGCTGTCCTTGTCCTCTCAGTGTTCCCTACTCTTTCTGAACCTTACTCCACCCACGCTTCCTCATATTGTCTTCTCACTCTTTTATATTCTGCGCCGACTGGAGGATTTTTGTTCAGGCCATACGTTTCTGATGGGCAAAAACCTATAGCAATGTGGCATAACGCCATGTTGTTTACCATGTGGTACCCTTTGTGACCATTCTCTCACATTTCTCAGTCAATCCCTGACCTGCACCGTGTTATCTACTGCAGTACGTCTATCTGGGCGCATTTTGTGCCCGACTTTCTTACTAGGAGAAGGCTGAAAAAGCTAAGTATATATTTTTCATCCATTTTTATGTTTTTATTCTGTTGTGTGGTAATTTTTTTTTATGTGATCCTTGAAAAAACCTAGTGCCGAAATATTGGATTGTTGTATGTTCTTAATTTTATGAGCTCGTCTTGCTTTCCGCCATTCTTGTTTCTGGCCACTTTCCTCACTCTTTCTATTCTTTTGTGGAAGTGAACGTTACACCTGCATCTACTTTCATCACTAGAATCAGTCTTACCGCAGTCGTCATTTTATTTTTCATCTACGGTTTGGTTTGTTTGTCATCATCTGGATCGTTGTGTTTAGCAGATCTTTATGTTAAAATCGTTCTGAAAGAAGACAATTTGTCAAATCTAAGTAAGAGTGTCTTTCCATAGTTCAAAGATGTGTGTGTGTGTGTGAGAGAGAGAGAGAGAGGACTCTCTAGCAGTCTGCCTCGATGTAGTACATTTACACTTTTTATTTCTTCCTGACAAAGCAGCAAATTAGGTCACATATTTGTAACTGAAACAGTGTTTAATTTTAGACTTCTCAAGTTGCAGAGTGTTGCAGACAGTTTCAGTTGACAGAATGATAATAAAAGACTGTCTCAGCTGACAGAATGATAACAAAAGACAATCTCAGCTGACAGAATGATAACAAAAGACTCTCTCAGCTGACAGAAAGATAACAAAAGACTGTCTCAGCTGATAGAATGATGACAAAAGACTGTCTCAGCTGACAGAATGATAAGAAAAGACTGTCTCAGATGGCTGAAATATCCACACAGTATTACATTAAAGGTAGTATATGACATAAGCACTTGATCTGACAAAGACTGTCAGGCAAATACTTCTGCGTGTATTAAGAAAATTGAGTGATCAATGTATTAAACTTCATCTACATTCCTTTCTTGTTCGTTCAATCATTCTGCTTTTCTTAGATGGCCCTAGAGAAAAGTGGAACCAGCAATGATCTGACATGCGAGAAATAGAGAGAAGCAAGGAGATAAAATTCTAGCAAGAATCGACAGGCTTTGTGAGAGTAAGAAGATCCAAAGAGTAGACAGTTATTCCTGAAGATCTGGGATCCTTGATTAAAACAGTCTTTTGTAACCAGAGAATGTTTATTTCTTTCATGCCAAAGATCATAGATCCTGGACAAAGACCGCCATGTCATAGGCGCAGGATTCAATGTAGTCTCTTCGCAGTCTCCTGGCCCAATCGCTTCCTTTGCCTCCAATGCAAATGTCAAAGCAATCATAAAGTAGATCATCCATGGACGCCGGGAGGTCATGAGATTGCCGTAAATTTCTCCTGGCTGTGGCAAGGGTCACGTTAAAAAAGTGCAGCAAGCCGATATACAGCGTGGATTAGCGGCTCAAGAGCACAGTATGAACTGTACGGGACCACATAACAAGAATAACAAGCTAGAGTACTGCTTGCATGTTTTAGATGCAACATTTACACGATTCCTCCCAAAGCTGAAATTATCAACAGAAACAGATTACAAGAAAAATGAAAGAAATTGGCTGAGCAATAACTTGTATGCAGGATTTATCCATTTTCCTGCTATATAAGACAACATCTAATGATATAAGAGTCTAAAACAAAGAAAAGTTATACACAGTTATATTTTCACACTTTTTAAGGCCTTTTTTAAAAACAGTAGGAAAACAGAAAGAAAGTAAGACTTAAAGCAATAAGGTGACAGAAGTCTGGACACTGTGTAAATGAGATGTGAGGATGTGAACAAGACAAATGTTTGGAGGAAGGCTCCTTGACGATAACATCTGGGTCAAGTGATAACACCTGGGTCAAGTCATAACATCTAGATCAAGTGATAACATCTGAGCTAAGTGATAACTTTAGTTAAAAGTGTAATTGCAACACTCTGAGAAAAAATCAAAGTACAAATGAGATTTCACACAACGATAATAAAAAAAAATGTCCCCGTATGTTGATGCTAATAATAATAATAATATTAAAATAATCAAAATTTGGCCGAAACAAGTGCCTCGTTGTGAACGTCAATACATAGAAATCCAAATCTACGTCGTGTGTGGGCGGTGGTTGGGGGGCGGGGATCAAGGGCCAGAACTGACGATAAAAAAAGATTTCTAGCAGACGTATTTAAATATTGACAGGATCAGCCATATCAGAAGCTTTTCTGTGAAATGATGGCACGCAGTTTCGTAAACAGCGAACATTTATGACAACGATGATGATGATGGTGGTGGTGATGATGATGATGATGATGATGACGACGACGATGATGATCCATAGAAATTAAGAAAGATGTACTCTATTGATTCTATTTCAAGGCATATTATGATCACTGAGTAAAAACACAAGAACGTTCTAGAACAGTGGTTTAAAAGTGGGTGCCCTCTCCCCCACCCCTTGCCCCCCCTTTTCAGGAGTTTAATCCCAGGGGCCATGGTTAAGATAAAAGGGATTTGGGAGGGGGGGGGGGTCAGAACCAGCTGAGGGAAAATTGTTTTTAAAGGTGTTAGAAATGTGGTCTGGGAACCAAAGAAGCGGCCGCCTGAGAAAAGTTTGGGAACCCTTGTGCTCAAAGATGTATTTTGACATAAGAATTTAAAAATATGTCCTGTATGAGCGAAAAATATTAGGTGCTGAACTGTGTCACTGCACACAGAAGTTAGTTACGGGCTTGGTAAGAAATGATAAACTTGTTTTGCTCGTAATCTAAACTAAGATAAGCTGGGTTACATTCGGCTGACAGCGATAAGACAACGACTTGTGAGGATAAATTTTCAAATGATTGTTTCGTCCACTGCTGTTAGTTCTGTATACACGCACAACAGTCTGTAATGGGAGGCTATTGGCACTTAGAAAGTCAAGACAACAAGCTTAACTGTGTTATCTCCCTCCTGCTAACATAAGCCTTATGATCCCGGCTTTGGACTTCGAAGTACTTTATCATTTCCATCCAGATATTATAAAGTGGCTAATGCTTCAGGTGTGTGATGCTTATCATAAATTATATTCCAACATACTGAACCCAGGCGACGGGGAATGGACTACATGTGTGAGATATGTGGGTCCGGGGATTTTTATAGTCTCTTTCGTAACTAATTTGATCCTCTTTAAATTGGATGAGTGCTTTTTCTTTATTTCTTGTCTTGGCAAGAACCGACTGTGCGAGCAGTAGCTACTATATTCAAAAGCTTTTATAAAACTTATAAGCTACATTTTTTTAATGCAGCGTTCTTAATTATCATATCGGTTTTACAGCGTTTATTTAATTAAAATAATTAATTAGAGGTTAATTTCATGTTTGTTTCCCTTTGCAGGTACAGGCAAATGATTATGATGGTTATTGTCGTTCTTGGAATTTGTTAGTGTTAGCTCCCTTTTTGTATGGACGGCCTGAAAGACACTCCCGCTCTCTCTGACAGAATAACGTTGTTACATGTATTGAGCGCATGGATAAGAGTGGAGTGTATACGGTTTTGTTATTTCAGTTTTTGGTTCTAAACGTTTTTAGACATAAAATATTTGCACTGTCTAATGTAGAATGTCTGCAAGAGATTGAAAGTTGTATGATAAAGGGTAGAATGTTAAACTAGCCGGTGTTTTAATTTCGTCTGTCGATGAAAATAATGTTCACTCGTTTGTTTATCTATCTATCTATCTATCTATATCTATCTATCTATCTATCTATCTATCTATCTATCTATCTATCTATCTATCTATCTATCTATCTAATCTGTCTGTCTGTCTGTCTGTCTATCTATCTGTCTAATACATACAGAATAGCTGGAAGTTTGTGACTTGTTGAGAATACTAAAGCTGTTATATTAACGTGTAGAAGTTACAGTTTTCTTTATATGTCCTGAAAATCAACAAAAAGAATGCCCTTGACATCTCATGAAATAGTCAGCTTGACTTTGACTGTTTGACTTCAGGGATGTGTTGGATGACTTGACTTCAGGGATGTGTTGGATGAATTTGACTGTTTGAATTCAGGGATGTGTTGGATAACTATGACTGTTTGACTTCAGGGATGTGTTGGATGACTTACTGTTTGACTTTAAGGATGTGCTGGATGATTTTGACTGTTTGACTTCAAGGATATGTTGGATGTATCTTCTTTCTTATTGATTTCTATCATGGTTGTCTTCTTTCTTGTTGATGGCGTGCTCTACATTCTTCTGCTATTCCAGATGTTTAGAACCTGAGTTTTGCTTAAAGAAATCAGCGCGATCATACAAACCTTTTTTTAAAAATTCCTTTCTCTGTGTGAGTACGTATGTGTGCGTGTGTGTATGTGATTGTATGTGTGTGAAGATAAAAGTGTCAAGACCGAACAAAAAATGTATAATAGACACAACTTTCATTCTTTTGACGAAAAATGACTATATGGTTATATTTAACTTATACAGTAGTTAAAAATGCTAATCCTTAAAGGAGATAAGAGAACAAGATATATATATATATATATATATATATATATATATATAACTTTTTTTATTCAAATCATATAAACGGAAAAGAGTTAAAAGAAAAGAGGGTTGCTTACAAAAGGTACACACGATCATATGGAAAACGTGAAAAAGCAAATGTTAAAAAAAAGGGAGATTACTTTAAGAAATAGGGTGCCCATGGTCTCGACCAATCCATTTTTGTATTTTACGTGTCGGCAGACAATTTACACGACGCGTTTGATTCATTCTTTCAAGCGTACGGTGAGGTCTCAAGTAACAGTGGACTTGACTAGACCTTTGTCTAGTTATGGAGAAGGGCTGATATGGGGGTCCAGACACTTAGTTAATATCTTGGCCCTGGTTCGGGTCTGGTCCGGGGGTGCTCATGGGATACGGTAATCTCTGAGGCTCAGAGCTGGTCGATCTTTTGCTGGGGTCAACGTCTCTGAAGTCACGATTGAGGGACCGAGGGATGTGCCCCCCACATGTGGCGCTATAGAATGTTTTATGTCATCATCATCATCATCATCATCATCATCATCATCATCTCGTCTTCAGCACAACTGTAATACATATATTATAGGTATACATATTCTTATATCTCCCTGGAGCTGAAAGCTAGTGATCTTTGCAGCTGATGTGGTGAAGATGTTGAGCCACAGCATTTTGTCGAAATGGGCGCTGGTTACAGTGGCTATTTTGTTTTCAGTCCCTGCGTAGGCTAAAAAAAAGCAGAGGGTGTGCAATATACCTTCAGCAGGCTCCATCAAGGGAACTAGAGATCCCTGTCCTGTTTGCCAGGCTAAGCATGCTGCTGAGGATATCAACAGAGAGGTAGGACAGGGTCTTGGTCAGCTGTGATTCGCCAGCCTTGAAGCCAGCATGTGTCGTCGCTGATTGCTAAATCAGGCAGCTTAAGCAGAAGAAGAAGAAGAAGCAGTTGCTAAACAACTTCCTTCACAGCTAGCTCTACCATTGGTTGGATTTGCATGATCCGTCACAGCAGCAGCAAGAAGTGTTTGTACTTCAAGGACCAGACTCCTAATGATTTCATCTTTTGTCTTCAGATTTTGGCCTGGTTTCCTTCTCCAATGATTCTGTTTCCTTGCTCAGAGTTGCTCTCCAAATGACTCGGTACTTGGCCGTTTTTCCTGGATCTACTGGCTAAAAGAGAAGAAATTATATTCATTACGTAAAAATATATCATGGTAAGAATTATAACCTGAAAAATCATACTTTTGTACTGATAGTTTTTTTTTTCAAATATGCAACATTATTTTCATATGTACATATTATACGGTAAAGAAACAAACTTATTTAATTGTTATATCTAAACTAATGGACCCTAAACAGTCTGTGATCTCTAAACATTCACACCTGCGTAAGCTTTGAATTCCAATCTACACGAAACTGTAGTGTTAATTATTTATACATGGAGAACCTATTTCTCTCAAAGTGAAAGCATAAATAAACGTTATCAACAGCTTTTTTTTTGTGTGGCTGGAGATACATGTTTATGTAGCAAATGCTGGACCGTTTGTGTTAGAACTTAAGATGGCCAGTTGCTTATCCTAGCCGGTCTCGTTGGTGATCGATACATTCCGAGCTTTGCGCAGAAGATGGTGAGATATATTCTTCTTGCTGATGAAAGAGCGATGATTGATTGAATTTTGAAACCAATGCACTTTTGAACATCATAATTAACACTGTAAAATTGCTTTAACATAAAAAATTAACATTGAAGGTTGTTTTAACTTTAAATTAACCGCTCCCACTTAAATATCATGTTTTACATGGTTAATAGCTCTAGTTTTGAATTATCAGTGGCTCGAGTTTCTCTCTGAGTTTATTAATAAAGGAATAGGCAGAGCCTCAGCTTTCTGGGGCAAAAAGACAAAGTTTTAGGCTAACTCTACCTACAAAACAAAGAATCTATATCTTGATAAGTGCCCTCAACACTCCAGGTCCCTGTACAAGCTTTTCAACCCAGGCTGTCCTCGAAACCTCTCTACATATAAAATCATCACCCAGAAAGGATTTTCACAGTTATACATTCTTTTACATTCTAAACTTATCACCTTAGGCTTGAAAGGGCTTCTCCGAGGGGCCACAAGTCTTTTCCGAAGGGCTACCCATTTTCCCGCTGAGAATCATTGATCTTATTGAAATAATGAGCACATAACACCCCTCTTTAAAATTGCATCAAACAGTTGGGTTGACATGTCAAGACATCTGACTATACTGAACCAATGAGCTGTGAGGGTTTTACATATATATATATATATATATATTTTTTTTTTGTTTTTGTTTTCTCAAATGGAGGTTGTTTATCAAATGATTTTTTTTCTTTACAGATATCTGCAGAGTCTCTGACCGGCCATGATGGAACATGTCGTCTTCTGGTCACTGGGACTCAAGTTCTGTATACACATTTACCAAGCCATGGCTGTATCAGAAACAGAACAGGTAAACTATTGACTTGTAATCTAGTACGCCATTTGTCTGAGTTACATGGGACTACAAAAGAATTGACTGGAACCTAGACGTCAACTGCTGAGATACTGGCTCTTTATTGCAGACACTGTAACAAATATACGTACATTGAGCAGAGATACTACAAACCAGTGTTATGTAACAGAAGTACATGTATAGTAATATTCTCCACTAAAAGTGGAAGTGAAATAGGAACAAGGTAGATAGAGGTGTATGGTGCAGTTTTACAAAGTGAGGGAGGAAGTAAGCAATGTTTCTCACCTTGCTCACTTCCTCCCTCACTTTGTAAAACTGCACCATACACCTCTATCTACCTTATTTATATTAACCAGTTTTACTGCAGTCGCCTCCCTTTTATGTGAAATAGGAACAGAAAAGAATAAATAGAAGAATTTTAAAAAAGCGAATGAACATTGTGTGACATACAAAAATGTTAGTTAAGGCAAATAACATATTTTTAATAAGTATACATACATATCAATAATCTCTCTCTCTCTCTCTCTCTCTCTCTCTCTCTCTGTACCTTAAGTACCCAGGGTTTACCTTACTTCTGCTCCCCTGTGGTGTCCATCTTAGTGCTATTTTTAGTAGTCATTTTTAATCAGTCATTCGGAGCACATGTCCCAACCATCGCCAGCGTCTTTCCTCAATAATTGCTGTCAGTGTCTTCATCTGCATTTCTGCCAACAAGATGTTATTTCTTATGGTGTTTGGCCAAAATGTTTTTCTCATTCTTCGTAAACATTTAGTCTGGAAATAATTCAACTTGTTTTCTATGGTTATTTACCAATAATATAATTGACAGAAATCTGAGAGTCATGTCCACTAGGGGCTTACAACCTCTCAGCGTTCAAGAAGTTTACAGGGCCGACACTTTTGGTTGTAGGACGGAGGATGGCTATTCCATATATATATATATATATTCATGGACTAGTGATGTACAGTCTAAGTGGTTGAAAACACTGAATGTTAGCTACAACAGACGCTAAATAAAATCATGTTTATAAGAACACAGAATTAAGACGGGAGTTTCTAGGGGAGACAGTCACTGCTGAAGAAAATGAGTATCAGATTCCAGAATAGTGCAAGTTTATAAACCGTCTGGCAGCGTTAGACGATATAAAATACGCTCAATAGCCGGTTCCCTTGTATAACAAACTGCCACATTTCCTGTAAGGACATGATTGTCTTCGTTTGTAGCAGGCGGGCTTGTTGTCTGATTGCGGTGTAATGGGGTATGTTGATGGAGGGGAGGTAGAAAGAGAGAAAAACATGTGGTCTACACGAATGTAGTACAGTACGCGACAACTCATGTTTTGTGAGTTTTGATATTAACATACTTAACAATATGCTACAAACTGATGTAGTTCTATTGAGTGCCTTTCATACCCCAAAAATAATAGAATAAATAAAGAATTAGCCTATTCGGAGTGAAGACACTGAATTATATTCTAGCTACTATCGTCCTTAGTCGATAAGGAATCTCGGAGTGAAGGCACGGGATTATATTCTAGCTACTGTCGTCTTTAATCGATAGGGAATCTCGGAGTGAAGGCACGGGATTATATTCTAGCTACTGTCGTCTTTAATCGATAGGGAATCTCGGAGTGAAGGCACGGGATTATATTCTAGCTACTGTCGTCTTTAATCGATAGGGAATCTCGGAGTGAAGGCACGGGATTATATTCTCTCTGTTGTTGTCCCTCAGCCGACAAGGAATCTCGCTAGAGCTACAGATTACACCCTCATGACCGAGAACAGTTTTAAGGAGGAGAAAAGGGTTGTGTGCCCTTGTCCAGATATAAAATGTGAAGATCTTGAAGCAAACAAAATGTTACCACACAGAAAGTACTCTTTTCTCAGTATGCACCATAAAACTGAACAGATATGGGCGGGATTTCAACTTTTACACCCCAAAATAATTATTAAATTTTTGAAACGTTGGCAAAGAAAGTAAGAACTTTGTTTCTGCTTCAGTAGAAACGGTGCTGCTGATGTAACGTTGTTCTAGAAACGTTGAACTTTCGGTTTTTTAAATGCGGTGGGAAACATTCAAACTGTCTGAAGCAGAGATTTAGGCCTCGTAAACTCCTGTGATGAGAAACGCATAAATGCCTTTGAATGTAAATGCTACAGAAGAGTTCTTCAAATATCATGGACACAAAAAAGAACAAATATATCCATACTACAAAAACTTAATATTTAAAAAGGCTGGCTAGTAATTAAACAGAGAAAACTTAAATATTTTGGACACATTAAACGTCATGATAATCTAGAGAAAACCGTCTTGGAAGGGTACATAATGTGAAAAAGAAAGAGAGGAAGAGCAAGGCGAAGATGGCTGCAAGACATCGTTGATGATCTGCAAATGGACGCATCAGCAGCAGGCCATCTTGCTCACAACCGAGAGGCCTACAGGAGTGCTGTTAGGGAGACAAAGTTCCACAAGGGACATGCAAATGAATGAATGAAAACTGCTGTAAAATTATTTTATGTAGAGCTCGTTGATATTTGTTAAAACTATTCAAAGCAAACGTAGGAACAGCTTCATGTGTATGGAAAGGAAGGGTTTATTAGTTATTAATTTATTCATATTTTGCTTTTTTATGCATATTATGGGGAGGTGAAGTCAGTCAAGCATGAAGCATGACCACTTCACCTTCAAGCCTGAAAGTCAGTCAACCATGAAGCGTGACCACATCACCTTCAAGCCTGAAAGTCAGTCAAGCATGAAGCGTGACCACATCACCTTCAAGGATGAAAGTCAGTCAACCATGAAGCGTGACCACATCACCTTCAAGCCTGAAAGTCAGTCAAGCATGAAGTGTGACCACATCATCTTCTAGCACGACGACTGGAAAAGTAAAATAGAGATAATAACACCATGTTCCCTAGAATCATGTATAGCATGATTCGCCTGTTTTTTAAAACTGTTTATTTCTTTCTTATCCAGATTTTTATCTGTCTACTTATTTACTAAAACTTTACTACTCATTCTTTTAAATTCATTTTAATCTCTATAGAATTTATTTAGCACCATTATCTCCCCCTCATCTCTCCTACAATCCACTCTACCCCTCCTCTTTCTTCTCTCTCTCTCTCTCTCTTTCTTTGCACACCTCTAAATCCACTCTACCCCTCCTCTTTCTTCTCTCTCTCTCTCTCTTTGCACACCTCTAAATCCATTCTACCCCTCCTCTTTCTTCTCTCTCTCTCTCTTTGCACACCTCTAAACATACTCTACCCCTCCTCTTTCTTCTCTATCTCTCTCTCTCTCTTTGCACGCCTCTAAACCCACTCTACCCCTTCTCTTTCTTCTCTCTCTCTCTCTCTCTTTGTACACCTCTAAACCCACTCTACCCCTCCTCTTTCTCTCTCTCTCTCTCTCTTTCTTTGCACACCTCTAAATCCACTCTACCCCTCTTTCTTCTCTCTCTCTCTCTTTTGCACACCTCTAAATCCATTCTACCCCTCCTCTTCTCTCTCTCTCTCTCTTTGCACACCTCTAAACATACTCTACCCCTCTCTTTCTTCTCTCTCTCTCTCTCTCTCTTTTGCACGCCTCTAAACCCACTCTACCCCTTCTCTTTCTTCTCTCTCTCTCTCTCTCTTTGTACACCTCTAAACCCACTCTACCCCTCCTCTTTCTTCTCTCTCTCTTTGCACACCTCTAAACCCACTCTACCCCTCCTCTTTCTTCTCTCTCTCTCTCTTTCCACACCTCTAAACCCACTCTACCCTTCCTCGTTCTTCTCTCTCTCTCTCTCTCTCTTTTGCACACCTCTAAACCCACTCTACCCCTCTTCTTTCTTCTCTCTTTGCACACCTCTAAACCCACTCTACCCCTCCTCGTTCTTCTCTCTCTCTCTCTCTTTTGCACACCTCTAAACCCACTCTACTCCTCCTCGTTCTTCTCTCTCTCTCTCTTTGCACACCTCTAAACCAACTCTACCCCTCTTCTTTCTTCTCTCTTTGCACACCTCTAAACCCACTCTACCCCTCTTCTTTCTTCTCTCTTTGCACACCTCTAAACCCACTCTACCCCTCCTCTTTCTTCTCTCTCACTCTCTCTCTCTCTTTGCACACCTCTGAACCCACTCTATCCCTCCTCTTTCTTCTCTCTCTCTCTCTTTCTCCCTCTCTCTCTCTCTCTTTGCACACCTCTAAACCCACTCCACCCTTCCTCTTTCTTCTCTCTCTCTCTCTTTGCACACCTCTAAACCCACTCTATCCCCTCCTCCTTCTGCTTTCTCCCTTTCTTCTTTTCTTTCTTTCTTTCTCTCTCTTCTTTTTTTCTTTTTTTCCTTTTCTTTCTTTCCACCCCCCGCCCCCCAAAGTTTATACTATGGAACATGTCATTCCCCCTTTCCTCACAGCGCGTTATTTTTGTTGAAGAAACTGCTGGTTGTCCCGTATAGAAAGTGGTTGGTGAAGTCGCCTATCAGACGTTCATTATTTTACTTAGATGAGATGATTCGCTGTCAAGACATTGCACATTTTATCTACATGATTATCTATTACGTGTAAGAAAGAAGTTCGACACATTCGCACTTACTTTTCTCTCTCTCTTGTTACATCCCTTGATTAGGGAAAAAAATGACGAAAACTGAAATTGTCTCATTTAATTTAAAAATTCGTTGGAAAATAAAATTGCTTAATATATTTTTGCTGTTTTCTTCCTAGATTTTAATCATAGTTGCGTTTAGAGATTGATTTGTTGACCTACGCTTGAAATAGCAGTGTATGAATCTCGTTACAGCATGTTTGTTTCGCTGGTCTGCAGTTGCGATAGAAGACTCCAAAGAAAAATAGTTCCGTCCAATACGTTCACAAACTTCTCTGGAGCTGGAATCAATGGGTGTAAATATTTACACAGGGCTGGAAGCAGCCAGTCCTGGTAATCGCCTTTCTCGTGATGGTGTCCCTTGTCAATATTCAGCTGAAGGTGTAATGAGATTGTACCTCGACTTCTACGACTGCGGATTTAACTAGAACTAAAAGATGGAACATCAAAGATGTAGGAGTGCCAGAGAAGCTTCGCTGGTGAAGTAGCTAAACAAAGCTGGAGCTTTTTCGGGTCTCCTATCCCTGTGATATGACGTTTCTTGAAGACTGAGGGAAACGCTTTGATTTGGCTCCTGTATTCAAGTGTTAAAAACTGCCCGGTTTGTCATTTATAAGAGAATGCACTTTCTAAGCAAAGAAATGCCTTGATTTACTTTGTATGAAGAGAAATACATTAAAGAATTGATTTGCCTTGTATGGATAGAAGTACATTTTTAAAAAAAGTAATTTGCCCTTTATGAAGAGAAACACGTTTTAAAAAAATTGATTTGTTTTGTTTGAAGAGAAACACGTTTTAAAAAATTTGATTTGCCTGGCATGAAGGACAACAAGTTCTATGCTTAAGAGTTCTTTACTTTCAGCAAAAATTAGATTTCCCTGGGTTGACCTTCACCTTAAGGTGCCGAGTAAACTAGACAAAATTTTCAAATTTCTTGGCCACATCAAGCTGTTTCCTGTTTCTTTTTCTTATTGTTGACACTCTCAGACTTCATGTTGTAATATCGTTCTTATGTTGGATTGTGGCTTCCTACAAACAGCTGTTTGGACTTAACGACGAACGCAAGACCCTACGAATCCAAAGTTGTGTAAATTATCATAAAATAACAATAAAATATTTATAAAACTTAGCTCTGTCGTTGAAGACTGGGCGTTCATTCACAGAGACATGCATTCCGGGAGACTTTAGATATTCATGGTAAACAACTCTGTTCATCGTTCAGAGAATCTAAGTCAGATTCAGACACTGAGAATCTATCGATCAAAGAATCTGTGCCAAACCGCAGTTTTCTCCTTGCGGTATAGAAATACAGTCAAAGTGGTCAAAACGATGTTTGCCCTTTCCAATTTACACGTGATACAAGACAAATTAACGTTATGGGTCGAAAGGATACTACAGCATAGTCTAATCTTGTTCCTAAATGTAAATGTTTGAAAAAAAAATCAACACTTTTACTAACTACTTGCAAACAGAATAGTCTGTATGGAACTCGCTACATCTAGTTCGTTGCAACTGAAGCTACTATAACGCATATTCCCTACAATTTAACTCGCTATAAAGTTCATTTCACAGAACGTACTAAAATGCAGTTATTACACTCATTTCGTGCGCAAATTTTACTGGTGCAGCCATTTCAGGGAACAGCGAGGTGCAGGTACATAAATGTCATCCTATAGACCAAAGTTCTTCAAAATTAAAATGGTTTGCTACCAGTTGGTCTACGATCTTAACAAAGTTCTACTGATTGAGAGGAATCAGAGTTCAGTTGAAAACTAAAAAAGTTTATTGAAAATGGAAATCTTTAAATTCTTATTTAGGTTTCAGTAGAAAATTAATTGCTAAATCATTCGTAGCTACACACTGAGAGAAGGTAAATACTGATGTGTAAAATGTCTATTAATGTTGGGCGTTTAAAACTGATTGTTTCTCTCTCTCTCTCTCTCTCTCTCTCTCTCTCTCTCTCTCTCTCTCTGCGTGCCACCTGAACAATTCCCGCCCGACACTGATGGTACCAGTACTACACTTTGAGAAACATTGATAAAGATAAAAACGTCAAATAATATTGTTTTACATTCAATATAGTCCACCTGTAAGAGTATAGATATTACAGAACACATACAAACTGATAATACGTTTCAGAAACTAGTATCTATCCTCAAGAGTGTGATATTTCTGTTCAGTTTGTAGTTTATCAGTTCCAAGCAGATATTTGTACACCATTTTCTACGTTAAATGTTTGACTAAAGAATCATGAATTTATATCGCTCATCACTCATAAGAATCATATATAAATCATTCCAACAAAAATATGAAGCTAACACATCAGCTTCAAAAGTGGATACAAATGTTTTGTGTTAATTACAATGAATTGTTTGGAAATAATTTTAAACAGATCAGCCAATTCCAGGAGATATTTTTATCAAATATTTTACTAAACGAAATATTTAAATGATGTTTCGAAATCTACAATTCAGTTTAAATCAGTAAACATCTATGGCTAAAGAGTTAGCTATTTACTATTATTATTATTACTATTATTTTTCGCCATGCAGGATAGCGCCGGCGACCACGCTTCTCCGTCTTGTCCGCTCCTTTGTGTAGCTCAGTCCACTAGGTCAGTTCACTAGGTCAGTCCACTAAGTCAGCCCACTTGGTCGGTCCACTTGGTCAGTCCACTTGGTCAGTTCAGTTGGTAAGTCCACTAGCTCAGTCCACTAGGTCAGTTCACTAGATCAGTTCACTAGGTCAGTTCACTAGATCAGTTCACTTGGTCATTTCACTAGCTCAGTTCACTAGGTCAGTTCACTAGGTCAGTCCACTAGATCAGTTCACTAGGTCAGTTCACTAGGTCAGTGCACTAGGTCAGCCCACTTGGTCGGTCCACTAGGTCAGTTCACTAGATCAGTTCACTAGGTCAGTCCACTAGATCAGTCCACTAGGTCAGTTCACTAGGTCAGTGCACTAGGTCAGCCCATTTGGTCAGTCCACTTGGTCAGTCCACTAGGTCAGTGTACTACTTCAGTCCACTAGGTCAGTGCACTAGGTCTGTCCACTTGGTCAGTTCAGTTGGTCAGTCCACTTGGTCAGTTCACTAGGTCAGTCCACTTGGTCAGTCCACTTGATCAGTCCACTTGGTCAGTCCACTAGGTCAGTGCACTAGGTCAGCCCACTTGGTCAGTCCACTTGGTCAGTCCACTTGGTCAGTTCACTAGGTCAGTCCACTTGGTCAGTCCACTTGATCAGTCCACTTGGTCAGTCCACTTGATCAGTCCACTAGGTCAGTCCACTAGGTCAGTTCACTTGATCAGTCCACTAGGTCATTTCACTTGATCAGTCCACTAGGTCAGTTCAGTTAGTCAGTCCACTAGGTCAGTCCACTCTGATGTTTTTCTCTTGGCCTTTCTCTCTCTCTCTCTCTCTCTCTCTCTCTCTCTCTCTTTTTTTTTCCCTTTGAATTGTCTAGTCATTACTAGGTTCTCTAAGTTCTCTCTTCCAAGGACATGTCCAAGTAATTGTGACTGTCTTTTTCTTACCATTTTAGTTAGTTCTCCTTGTTCTAACACTTCTTCGACGACCTCTTGGTTTCTTTTTTCTGTCTGTCCAGGGTATTTGTTTCATCTTTTGCCACAAACACTTCTCTGTTGCTTCCAGTTTCTTTGTCATCTTTCTGTCGACTGTCCAAGTTTCACAACCACATAGCAATACTGGCTCTATATAACAATGTAATACTTTTCCCTTCACTATTAGGGTCATCTTCAATATATAATCTAAAACAATTAACGACGCATTTTTATGCGCACTCTTGTTGCTTATAGCATTAGGTTTCCCGGTATTTACTATATAATTGTTTAAGGTATTATTTTTATGCGTATAATACAAATACATTGAACAAAATAATGAAATTATACATGAGTTTGGACAGTGAAAACAAAAATAAAATATTACATTGACAAAGCTGTTATAGTGGTATGGTAATGTATCTAGAAGCTAGTTATTCTTGCAAAAGGTTATTCTTGCAGTGAACTAATCACGCAGCAAGTTAATCTTGTAGTGAACTCATCACACAGCAAATTATTCTTGTAGTGAACTCATCACACAGCAAATTATTCTTGTAGTGAATGCATCACGCAGCACGTTATCTTTGCCTGAACTCATCACACAGCAAATTATTCTTGTAGTGAACTCATCACGCAACAAGTTATCCTCGTAGTGAACTCATCACGCAGCAAGTTATTCTTATAGTGAACTCATCACTCAGCAAGTTATTCTTGTAGTGAACTCATCACGCAGCAAATTATTCTTGTAGTGAACTCATCACGCAGCAAGTTATTCTTGTAGTGAACTCATCACGCAGCAAGTTATTCTTGTAGTGAACTCATCACGCAGCAAGTTATTCTTGTAGTGAACTCATCACGCAGCAAATTATTCTTGTAGTGAACTCATCACGCAGCAAGTTATTCTTGTAGTGAACTGATCACGCAGCAAATTATTCTTGTAGTGAACTCATCACGCAACAAATTATTCTTGTAGTGAACTGATCACGCAGCAAGTTATTCTTGCCTGAACGCATCAAGCAGCAAATTATTCTTGTAGTGTACTCATCACGCAGCAAGGTATTCTTGTAGTGATCTCGTCATTCAGCAAATTATTCTTGTAGTGAACTCATCACGCAGCAAATTATTCTTGTAGTGTACTCATCACGCAGCAAATTATTCTTGTAGTGTACTCATCACGCAGCAAGTTATTCTTGTAGTGAACTCATCACCCAGCAAGTTATTCTTCTAGTGAACTCATCACCCAGCAAGTTATTCTTGTAGTGAACTCATCACCCAGCAAGTTATTCTTGTAGTGAACTCATCACCCAGCAAGTTATTGCCGTGGTGAACTCATCACGCTGTAGGTTAATGTTGTACAAAGTAATTTCTGTAGCGAGATTTTGGTGTAAGCAGTTGTTATGTGTAAGGAGATTTCAGTGTAGCCAGTTGCATTTTTGTAGCTAGGTTTCAGTTTAGCAAATAATAACTGTCAGTGAAAAGTGCCGTAGAGCTTCACGTATCATAACCTCTGTGGCCGAAGTGATAGTAGCGTGTATGACTGTAACAGATTTTCCTAGATTCCCTAATTGGTTGTCACTTGCAGACAGTTGTGAGTCTGCGAAGTATAATCTTTAGAGCAATTTATAATTTACATTTAAAACAATTGTTATTATTTGTAATAATCATTGAGTGTCATTTGTAGCAATGGCTAGAAAAAGTCCATAGCCAACCTTATCTTGATTAATGAGATTGTTCTGCATGCAGGTGATTAGCGCAAGAGAGGTTCAGCCTATAGCAAACTGCCTTCTTATGTTGCAGCAGGAGGTGAAAAATACTGTCGAAAAGCTCCATGAAAATAGCGATAAAATGGCTTCCTTATACTCTGTGAGCTAATAATTCCTCTGCGAGATAATAATTCCTCTGTGAGCTAATAATTCCTATGCGAGATAATAATTCCTCTGTGAGCTAAGAATTCCTCTGCGAGCTAATAATTCCTCTGTGAGCTAATAATTCATCTGTGAGCTAATAATTCCCCTGCGAAAAAGGAAAATATCTGCATGAAAGGCGGGTAACACCATAGTACACAGAACACAAAAGATACTGTGTCATTAGTTGATAATTAAAATGATATTCAATATGAATCACATAAGCGAACAGCACACATTACGGCAGAATTCACATCCAGTGAAAATAATTGTAAAAACTATGACGGAGTAACTAGTCAGTGTGGACACAGTCAAGTCAATTAACAACACAGGCTGTGGTCAAAAGTAGAAGATTTCCAAAACTGTGCATATTTTTTCATGTGTCCGCAAATACCATCTAATTTATTCTAACGTCTAATCCATGCTGAAAATAGAATCTATATAAACGAGCGATTACAGATTTTATAAACACAACAGATTAGACTACAAATATTACACAATCAATGCTGATCAATAGGATTCTTCAGTTCATTTAAAAGAGCAGGCAGTCGCAATTAATATCGCTACTGAAGATTTTAATGATAGAACTGATTGCTTTTCTTCACCTGAGAAAAGATAATACGAAAATAAATGTATTCTTCTGTCACCAAAATCTGTCTTCGTTTGGAAGAATTACCAGTACAGGACTTGATTTCACCAACTTTCTAGAACTGGTCTATAAACCGGCCCGCCGAGATCAACTTGAAGGCCGTAGGGGTAGCAAAGAGCGAGCACATACCAGGAGCAATACTGCCAGGGCTGGTCAGACAACGTCGACATTAGTCGACGGC
Organism: Achatina immaculata; assembly: GCA_009760885.1. Lineage (NCBI taxonomy): Eukaryota > Metazoa > Mollusca > Gastropoda > Stylommatophora > Achatinidae > Lissachatina > Lissachatina immaculata. The sequence continues at coordinate 6,393,666 of CM019691.1, forward strand.
TGGCAGGTTCTGACTGTCGACTGCGTGTGCAAGGGACAGCCTGCACAATAACCGCCCTGCTTCGAGTATCTTCTAAATCTTTCGGAAATAAGGGACGGAGATTTTCTTCACTTATACCTGGCATTTATTGACGCTGGCTAAACGTTTATTTTACACGTGTATTTCTGAACTGGACACATTTAAAAGTTTTCTTTGAAAAAAAAGGACTTCTCGAATGTAAGTTTTCCACCACAAAATATAAATTAAACATAATAAGAGTTTTAGAAAGTTATGAAATTTTATAAATATTTATTTGTTTTTGGGGAGTATGGTGTTAAAATGAAAACTTCTGATCGTTTTAATGTAACATGAATGCACTTAAATATGCGGCCATATTTTGTGGTACTTCTGACTCTTATTCAAACAAAGAAGAGAAATCATTTTCAATCAGTTAGAAGTTTGTTACATCCATATATAAAACATGAAAGACCTGTACGTGAAACAAATACACGGGAAATAAGTGTCTGTATACGTGGAAATTTACACGGAATAATATCAGAATAATTAACGGATTCGTCGGAAAAATTATCGAACGTCGAAGTCTTTGAGAAAAACGCTGGAGTGGATGATTTTTATCTTTGATTTGTCTCTCTTTTATGATTTAGGCATTGCCCGTGACACACCTGCATCTACAGACAGTGCTTTCTTTTTATGGTCTAGACGCTACCCCCACGCACTTGCCGTAGACAATGTCTTGAGACAGGAATTTTGTGAAATCAGTCAGTCATGAATCTCACAACAGGTGGAGAACATGAAATCAGACGAGAACGTGCAGTGCGCTCTTCTAAATACCGTGAAGCACAGGACAATGGAAATCTTCCACAGGACAATGGAAGCCTTTCACAGGACAATAAAAATTTTCCACACGATAATGGAAATCTTCCACAGGACAAAGGAAATGTTCCACATGACAATGGAAAACTTTCACAGGACAACAGGAATCTTCCACGGGACAATGGGAATCTTCCACATTCACGCCTGGTCTGTTTCAACAGTTTTAGTCAATTCGAAGATTTCACAGCTTCCTTTTTTTCTTGTCTCGCCCCCCCCACCCCCCACCCCCACCCCCACCCCTGCAGTCTTGGGAGTTTATTTGACCAGCATGGAGTCCATATCAAACCGATGTTTTCTGTAATATCCTCAACTTCTTTACTCAATCTGCACACAATTTTCAGCCCCTTTTTTTGTGATACTACCATACTACCACTGAAAGTAATATCTCTCATTGTTTGAATGGTTTATTTCTTAATGATCTAAAAGCAATTAATATAATGAGTCATAGAATGACGCACGTAAGAATCTCATCTTTCATTTGGAGTTGATCGACAGAATTGAGAGAGAGTTGACGAAAACGGGCAAAGCATTTTCTCCTTAATATTTGCAGAGAGAGCCAGGAAATGCATTAAATTAACAGAGAATTCAAATGTCTCCCACAACTCAGGCGCAGAACGGAAAGAGGCAGATTGCTAAGTCCTCTCATTTTAACTAAACGATGCTTGGCAAATTCCTAAAAAAAAAAGTTAGAATTTATTGATTTCAAAACCGACTTCTAGGACGAAAAGAGCCATTAAACATGTCACAAGCAATGTCTTTACATTAGAAAAAGTTCATTTATCAACGCGATGGCTAAAAATGGCAGTCAATGGAGGAATATTTCAAGAAGCTCTTACAGGACAGTCGGAGCTTCAGAAAAAAAGAACAAATATGACCTACATTTTAACGACTGACATCAAAGGAGAGATTATCTCCCATGCTTCGAAGACAGCACACTATATCGCCAATGATTACTTTCAATCAAGAGCAACACACACACACAAAATAGTTCTCCGAAATGAAAACACAACAGGTCCAAAGCTGTGAAAATATAACTGGCAACAAAGTTAAGAAAATATAAACGTTCTACAAGAACTGAATTCAAATCTTTACTAGAACGGTTCATAAACCAAGAAATTTTGGTAGACTTTCAGTTTCGAGGCGACTTCTTGGCTGTTTTATTTGTCGTTTATTTCTTTTCAGTCTAAATGTTATTTTTTTCACATTATCAAATTTATGAAGACATGTGTTAAACGACATATCTTTGATTTTATATTAAATATACTATTGCTTCCTACATACTTTTATTGTATTTTTTCACTTTGAACAACTTGTCTAAGGATACTATTTTTTCTCAAATGTATAAAAATTTTATTTTTATATAGTTAGTTTGAAGTGTAAGGTGCATTAAAAAACAGAACGTAAGGAAAGGAGGAAATATTAGCAATAGGAGATAAGATCTTTGTCTTCCGTGTTGTCCCTGATAAATACATTTTTGCTTAAATATTGGGTGGTTGTTTTTCATAAACATTGCACTGTTCTAATCTCATATTATTACCGTTTCTTCCTTTTATTCACCACCTTTCTACTTATTATGTTTTCTTTTGTTTGTATATGAAACTACACTATAGATCTCCGTCTAATCTAACTACTAGAACTAGTTTTATCACTGCCATTATCACACTTATCCAACTTTTGTACAGCACTGTTTTCAAAGTGTTTACATTAGATAAATAAAAAGCGGATCGTTATAGCCCTAAAAGTGTCACTTTATGTCATGTTCTTACATGCTCAGTACTACAACATTAGCTTACCTGCAGTACTCTAACACTAGCTTACCTGCAGTACTCTAACACTAGTTTATCTGCAGTACTCTAACACTAGTTTACCTGCAGTACTCTAACATTAGCTTACCTGCAATACTCCAATAGTAGCTTACCTGCAGTACTCTAACACTAGTTTATCTACAGTACTCCAACACTAGTTTACCTGCAGTACTCTAACATTAGCTTACCTGCAATACTCCAATAGTAGCTTACCTGCAGTACTCCAACACTATTTTATCTGCAGTACTCCAGCACTGGTTTACCTGCAGTACTCCAACATTAGCTTACCTGCAGTACTCTAACACTAGTTTACCTGCAGTACTCTAACACTAGTTTACCTGCAGTACTCTAACATTAGCTTACCTGCAATACTCCAATAGTAGCTTACCTGCAGTACTCCAACACTATTTTATCTGCAGTACTCCAGCACTGGTTTACCTGCAGTACTCCAACATTAGCTTACCTGCAGTACTCTAACACTAGCTTATCTGCAGTACTACAACACTAACTTACCTGCAGTACTCTAACACTAGCTTATCTGCAGTACTACAACACTAGCTTACCTGCAGTACTCTAACACTAGCTTACCTGCAGTAACTTGAAAAAGTTTTTATCTTGTGCTATCTGGATTTAATTTTCCTGTCTCTGTAATAGACAAAGATCTCTTTAATAGTCAAAGATCTCTTTAATAGACAAAGATCTCTTTAACAGACAAAGATCTCTTTAACTGTTCTTGATCTAGTCTACTGGTTGTCGCCAGCTTCTCGCTAGTAAAATTCCCATGCATGTATTGTAAATCAGTGACTGAATGTTGGACAATAGAATAGGTATATACCCGCTCTGTGTCTCCAAGGCTCGCGCGCGCACATACATACATACATACATACATACATACATATATACATACATAAATATTACATACATACATACATACATACATACATATATACACACATAAATATTACATACATACATACATATATACACACATAAATATTACATACATACATACATACATACATATATACACACATAAATATTACATACATACATACATACATACATACATACATACATACATACATATATACACACATAAATATTACATACAGACATACATATATATAATCTCATGTTTTATTGGTATGTATTTTTTTCGAATATTTCACAGTGAAAGGATCTGATATTCCACGTGAAAATCAATTTAGGAATACATCAAACTTTAGACAAAAAACGAAAAGATGAAATACAATAATACTTCCCCTTTTTTTCTATTTACTCGTACCTCATGACATATTCACGAGAAAATCAAATCATCACTGGCAGAAATCTTATGTTTCTAAATTATAAAAAAAAATGATTCATATTTCTATAATCATCATCTCTATCGTGTTCTCTGCATTTGTTAGACTGTTTAGGTTGTATCCAGCCAGTGCTACTCCAGACATGTTTTCAATGTTCTGATACCCCCAAAGCAAAGAAGAGCTACAAGCCGTGTTAGACAAAATCGCAGAAAAAAGTGAATAGAAAGGACTTAGTTTAAATAATAAGAAGACAGAAGGCGTGGTCATATCCAAGAAAGAAAGGACTTGGTTTAAATAATAAGAAGACAGAAGGCGTGGTCATATCCAACAAAGAAACACCAGCGAAATGTAGCATCAAAGGAAAAGGCACAGAATTAAAGCAAGAGGACAAGTTCAAGTATTTAGGAACAATAAAAACAAAACAAGGCGGAAGATGCGAAACTGAAATAAGGAGTAGAATAGCCCAGGCCAAGCCTCAGCATTTATGAAAATGAAAAAAAAAATATTGTGCAACAAAGCTCTGTCAACAACATCAGAAAGAGAGTTATTCAGTGTTACATCGAACCAATACTCTTATATGGGTGGGAAGCATGGAGGATGACAAAGAGCACTCAAACTCTGCTGGAAGCGGCCGGGATGTGTTTCAAAAGAAAAATGATGAGAATACCACGGATAGTCAAGAAAACAAATGAAGAGGTTCTAAGTGAGACTGGGCAAAAGAGAGAAACTATTACAAAATTCAGAACACGACAGTCTAGATTTGTAGGACATGTAAGAAGGGGCAAACTGGAACACTTAATAACAAAACTGAAAGGAAATATAATTAAAAATAAAACTGGAAGGAAAAATGGGACAGAGGAAGACATAGAAACAAGATACTTGACGGACTAAAAGAGTGGCACAGAGCGCACAGTCCAAAACACAGCTTATAAAAAGAGCAAAGGACAGGTGGTTGTGGAAGTCATTGACGGCTAAAACCTAATTGGCACGGACCACAGAGAAAGATCGATCATCATCATCATCATCAATATCATCATCAACAAATTTCTTTTCCCATCCGCGTGTACGTTTACTCCAGCCTATTTTTAACAACAGGAAACAATTTCAAAATTACTCATTCACAATTTTTTTCCAGCAACACTGGGCTCCCTCTTCCCTGCTCACTCCACGCTCTTCAAGTGATTCTGTTTTTTATACTCAATATTCCGGTTTTTGTCTTCCGTCCGGGAACTAAAAAACAGTTGATGTGGTGGTAAAGTGTGCGCAAAGTCATCAGAAGAGTGCGAGTTTAATCAAAAAAATCTTCAGTGCGCGCTCAGATACGAGTAAAACATAAATGTTTGTTTCAGTTTGTTATTTCATTTTCAATTGTGTATGTTCCACGTTGTATGTATATAACATATTTATGTTAACTGGTGTAAGAATATCAGGTAAAACGTGAAAAGTGAATCATAAAGGGCTGAATGTCAGACGGGCTTAGACCCGCAATTATTCACACTTTGAAAGTTTGTTCGCTTGTTTGCAGATAGGTATAATGTGTTTTAGTTCTACAAAGCACGCATGCATATGTGTGTTTTCTATGTATGTTTAAGATGAATAATCTTTTTTTGTAATAATCTTGAAAGTAGAGAAAAACTGTTGGTATTATTGTATTTCTCGGAGAAAAAAGATCTATGTGGCAGACTTGATTAGTTCTAACACATGGAAAAACTGGAGAATCGAGTATTTTTTGAGTCAGAAAAGCCATCATTTTTGCAGAAGACTATTATAAAGTGAATAAATATTAGACGTCCTTCAGCTAAAGTTCACCTTTTGCTAAGTTCCAGATAGAGTTCGCTAAACCATGGGCAGTTATTTGCACGGAGAGAGAGAGAGAGAGAAAGAGAGAGAAAGAGAGAGAGAGAAAGAGAGAGCGAGAGAAAGAGAGAGAGAGAAAGAGAGAGAGAGAAAGAGAGAGAGAGAGTTAAGAAAAATTCTGAAATAATAGAACTGTTATAGTTCAGCAAAGCTTGTGTAATGGTGCAGCAGTTCGCGCGTCAGGCTGAAACCCAGGCGGCGTGTGTTTGTGGGCACTGAGGTTTGTGCCTGCTCTTGTGACAGCCGGAGAGAAAGAAACTGACGGCTGAAGAAGAAGAAATTCTCATTATTGACAAGATATTGTCGTTGATGTCTCGTTTAGCACAGCTGTAGGTATGGCATTTAGCACAAGTTGTAATCAAGTCATTTAACACAATGATATAAATCATGTCATTTAGCACACGTTACAGTCATTTCATTTAGAGCGAGCTATACTTGTGTCCTTTGGAACAAGCTATAATCATGTCATTTAGAGAGAGCCATAGTCATGTCATTAAGAACAATCTACAATCGTGTCATCTACAGCGAGCTACAGTCGTATCATTTACCATAAATAAGCTATAATCACACTCTTTAGAGCTAGCTATTGTCGTGTCATTTAGAATAAGCTACAATCATGGCATTAAGAAAGAGCTATAATGGTGTCATTTAGAAAAAGCTATAGTCATCTCATTTAGAACGAGCTATAACTGTGTCACTTAGAACGGACAATAATCGTTTCATTTAGAGCCAGTTATAATGGTGTCATTTAGAACAATCTATAGTCATGTCTCTTAGAGCTAGCTATTATAGTGTCGTTTAAAACAAGCTATAATCGTGCCATTTACAGCGAGCTATAATCATGTCGTTTAGAGCGAACTATTATCATACAGTTTACAGTGAGCTATAACGTGTCATTTAGAAAATCTAAAATAATCCCATTTTGAGCGTGCTATATCGTCTAACCTATATCCGCTATAATCGTGTCATCCAAAACGAGCTATAATCGTGTCATTTAGAACGAGCTATAATCGTGTAATATAGAGTGATATATAATCATGCCATTTAGAACAAGCTCTAATCATGCCATTTGGCACAAGGTATAATCATGTTCTCAAGAAAATCATTAATGATCAACAGTTAGAGTAGCCTTTATACCTCTATGAAGCATAACTTTACCAAATTTTATGTTGCAATTTCTTTTCCCGTTATTTTTGTTTTCCTAAACACTGCACCTAATATTGGTTCACTATAAAGGCATACCGTTTCTCTGGCAGTCTGATAGTTTTTTTTTTACCAAATAAGGTTGCTGGCCCTATGCTGAACCCTCCTTAGTCGCCTTTTACGATCATGCGTGGTAGGGTACAGTGGTCCTATTCTTTGCAAATCCCGGGTACCACACGGACACCACAGGGGAACAGAAGTAAGGGTAGACCAAAAGAGACATGGAGAAGAACAACAGAAAGGATGTTGAGCAATAGAGGGCTCACCTGGGCAAGAGCAGAAAAAAAGGCGAAGGACAGGCATTTGTGGAAAACCCTTGCTGAAGCCCCATGTGCCCTGGGCACTTAAGGTTCAGAGAGAGAGAGAGAGAGAGAGAGAGAGAGAGAGAGAGAGAGAGAGAGATAAAGGCATACATTTTATTTTGATGGTCCTTTCATTTACAATATTTTAAAAATAAATTCTTTACTTTCTCGTCTGGTCCTGATAGAAAAACTTAGGTTCTTCACGAGAAAGAAAATATTAACATTTATAATGTGTTTTTTCTTTGCTTTCAAAAGTTTACTTTTGCTGTTCAGTCATATGCATGTCCCTTGCAGAACTTTGCCTCCCTAACAGCTCTCCTGTAGGCCTCTCTTTTGTAAGCAAGATGCCCTGCTGCTGATGCATCCATTTGCAGATTATCAACGATGTCTTGCAGCCATCTTCGCCTTGGTCTTCCTCTGTTTCTTTTTCCTATTATGTACCCTTCCAAGACGGTTTTCTCCAGATTATCATGACGTTTAATGTGTCTAAAATATTTAAGTTTTCTATGTGTAATTCTCTTTGCTAGCCAACCTTCCTCAATATTAAGTTCTTGTAGTATGGATATATTTGTTCTTTTTTTGTGCCCATGATATTTGAAGAACTCTTTTGTAGCATTTACACTCATTTTTCTGTTACTGTATTTATTTGTCTGTGACTCTGACAGCAGGTAATATTTATTTAACTTACTGCATTTGTTAATTATACTTTTGTTTACAGACAGTAAAATATGTAACAGAACAAATAATACGTAACATAACAAAGTCCGAGATGCCTGTTATCACTGAAACAGTCAGTTGCAATGAGCGCAATAGTTCCAAGTCACGTCTCTAAATTATGCAACATGGCTGGAAAATTACGGTCCAAATTAGATGGCCCCATTTTCATTTGGTGGCCGTCCAAATCCTGGAGATGGCGCTAGCGAAAGAAGTTATATTTGAATGAGTGGATTACCAGGCATAAGGTCGTAATTAGACAAGGACACATGTGGTTAGATGTAGTGTCATTTGTGCATCGATTTATCTGTGTCTAGCTTATCTGCCCGGCGCAGACATGGAACCAGTGGTTCTCGGTTTTAGTCCTGTTGTGAATTAAGCTCAATTATTTATGAGGGTGGCATTTGACCAGGTGGCTTAAAAGATCGAGGGGATGACCGAAGCCGCCTAACATGTATCATGCTCTTAAATAGCCTGTATCATTTAAACGGGCCGGGATTATTAGGTCAAGGTAATATGTAAGGATAAAGATATACAGAGATACAACATAAAGATATACAGAGATATAACATAAATATATACAGAGATACAACAAAGAATATACAGAGATACAACATAAAGATATACAGAGATATAACATAAAGATATACAGAGATATAACATAAAGATATACAGAGAACAACATAAAGATATACAGAGATATAACATAACGATATACAGAGATATAACATAAAGATATACAGAGATATAACATAAAGATATACAGAAATATAACATAAAGTATTAAATTAACTCCAAAGACTGGACAGACGTCGGATAACATACAACACGATAAGGCAGCTTTCTAGGTCATAAGCACACAGTGAGAATGTTGTGATCGTGGCACATATCATCAGATGTTTGGTACGGTGACATAGCTCAGTAGACTTTGCGTTACTGTCATAGATCAGTAGATTTTGCAATAATTACAGACAAGTAAACACTGGAATAATGTCATAGATCAGCAGAATTTGTAATAATGATGTAGATAAGTAGACATTGCAGTAAGGTCATAGATCACTCAGTCATTTGCATGTCCCTTGCGGAACTTTGACTCCCTAACAGCTGTGAAACTTGTTGGTGCAAGTTTACATTTTATAACTAGTGGGGGGGGGGGGGAATATTTTATCCAGATGTTACAGACCAAGAATCTTTGGCAATGTACTACCCTACTCCAGGCCAACCTAGCTCCCCCATCATGACCGCCAACCCAGGTTCTCCCCTCCTTGCTATATTGTATGCTAATTATGCATAAATCCTGAGCATTTTATCAACACATAATACACTGACATGCAGTACACATTACCAAGTCTGAAATTAAGGACACATCATTTTAAATCTCACTATACGCCATAACAACACCTACAACTGGCATTGACATCAACATAACATCAAGACAGGTGTCATTATAATGGTAATAAAGCATGGTACCTCTTGATAATGATTTCTCATGTTGCTTATTGAAAACCTGATGGACCTTTGGTCCTGGGCTCTGTTGGTCCTACACGTGGCCTACACTACGAATCTAACGTGCAGTGGCTCTTATTCCACGCAGCTACGGCTACCTCTATATAACCGCGTTGCTGCAGCACAAGATCAATCTACATGAGAGCATAATAACGAATCAAACATGTTGCCCGTCCAATCTATATATATATATATATATATATATATATGGATGCATGGGTATGTGTATGTTCCAGCATAACTCTGGAACGCCTGGAGCAATTTCAACCACAACTTAGTACACATATGACTTACAATCTAGAAAAAAAAATTACTGCAGAGGTACGCCACCCCTAGGGGTGGGGGTGTGAAGGGGGTGCATGTAAAAATAATCGACAACGACCGATATTAATGTCGAATCCATAATTTTCGGGGTCGCTGAGATAAGTAGTGACGCTCTTGATGCCGTTTACGTACATGTTCAAATCCCATGGGTATAGGGGTGAGAAAGGGGTGGGGATGAGATGGAGGTGATATGTAAATGTAATCGAAAACGACCGATATTAGTGTCGATTCCATAGTTTTCTGGGTCGCTGAGACGAATAGTGACATTCCCGATGCCGTTTACATCCAAGTTATGCCCGTATCTGCATTGGGTGGGGGTGGGGTGAGAGAGGGATGGGGTGGCATGTAAAAGTAATTGAAAACGATCGATATTAGTGTCTATTCTATAGTTTTCGGGTCACTGAGATGAATAGTGACACTCCTAATGCTGTTTACGTCCAAGTTCAGCCTCAATCGGAATGGGGGTGGGGGTGAGAGGGGGTAAAAAGTAGGGTGGGATCTCCAATTATTTAACTACGGAACCTCGACCTGCCAAAACTTTGCAACGGCACAAGGCTGTGTGTAAAGATGATGCTGGGAAATGTAGTTGAAGCGACTATCTTAACAGGACAGGGAGAGGGTGAAGCAGTTTTTACCCCCACGGATACCACTCATTCCGACGGATCTCCCCTTTAACTTTAAGAAACTGCAATTTCCAGTGAGACTTGCGTTCTCGATCACGATCAGTAAGTCACAGGGCGAGCCTACACATTATAGAGTAAAGTCTTTTACAAATTCACTATAATATTAATTTTACCCAAAACCTGATTATATACAACATTTTTAGTTTCACGTCCAGGAACAAGAATAAATAATTTCTTGGGTGAACCCACCACTGAGCAAGCAACATAAGGTTGTCCGTGGGAGAAACATGGTGATCACAAAATCCACTGTGCAGTATTAAAAATTAGTAAATTCCCGAGCAGCGCCGGGTAATCAGCCAGTATACCTATAAATCATACTGTAAATCATAATGTTCATATTAATACGTAAATACAGAAACCTACATCACAGCTTACTGCACAACTACACAATCTACACCAAATGAGGTGGGTACGGGGAAAATATGACCAAGGATCACCATAATACACAGGAATTTAAAGCACATCTAAACAAGATACAGCCCAACCATTGCCCCTGTCTACACTGATACAAGCCAATGCTTCAATATCTACATATATATATCCCCCGAAACCGACTATCAATCACGTGGACGATGAGTCATACGCCCCTTGACACAGCTCTCCTGTAGGCTTCTTGGTTGTAAGCAAGATGCCTTGCTGCTGATGCATCCATTTGCAGAATTATCAACGATGTCTTGTAGCCATCTTCGGCTTGGTCTTCCTCTCTTTCTTTTTCCCATTATGTATCCTTCCAAGACGGTCTTCTCTAAATTCTCATGACGTTTAATATGTCCAAAATAGTTAACTTTTCTCTGTTTAATCCTGTTTATTAGCCCGCCTTCTTCAATATTAAGTTCTTTTAGTATGAACATATTTGTTCTTTTTTCATGACAAAGATCAGTAAACATTGCAGTTATGGCAGAGACTAGTAGAATTACCAATAACGACATATTATCAGCAGACTGCATAATGACATAGATCAATAGATTTCGCAGTACTGACATAGATCAATGGACTTAGCAGTACTGACATAGTTCACAGACAGTGTCTACATCAGTAGACTTTGCTAGTGTTCTGCACATGAAACATGCAGAAATAATTCTAGAAAGAGAGCGAAATGTTTCATCCTAATATTTGTTGCTACAAAATACAAGACATTACATCAGCTGTAATCGTAGCAGAAGAGAAAAAAGTGAAGTAAAAATAGACATTATGTTAAACAATGAAGTAAAAAATAGACATGATGTTAAAAAAATGAATTAAAATTAGATAATATGTTATTTGCTATCCGTTTGTAGATTATAATATGTTATTTGCTATCGTATCCGTTTGTAGATTATAAAATGATATTACTAGTTCAGTGCTTGCTGATTTGTGTTACACTGGGAGGAAACATCACAGAAATATTTTAAAACCTCCTCTGTTAGAAGAGCGTCACTCTTGAAAAACAGAAGTGTTTCTGTTTTTTTTAATGGTTAGTTTAAAAAAAATACAAATATCTTTTGGACTGTCTAGATTCCGTTGTATCAGATCACGTTCAGATATTCCTTGCTTTAGACGGAACCTAAAAAGATAGGCTACACCAGCCATATTTTTATTACTTTAAAAAGTCACTGATAATTTGGCAATGCATTCGATTCGGAAGAAAATATTTGTAATATATCTATTTAGAGATATTTAACTCCACGCATGGTGGAGAGTACATTCGATTGTGTAAGAAGCACGATCGAATGCGTAAAGAGCATGACTGACTGTGTAAGGAACCACATCGATTGTGTAAGAACCACATCGATCAAGAAAGGACAACGATTGACTTGTGTAAGGAGCACGAATGACCGTGTTAAGAGCACCGGTCGACAGTGTAAGGAGAACAATCAGCAATGCACGGGGTATGACCGACTGTAAGGAGCACGATCGACTGTGTAAGGAGCACGATCGACTGTGTAAGGAGCACGATCGACTGTGTAAGGAGCACGATCGACTGTGTAAGGAGCACCACCACGGGCGTAAGAAGCACAGTTGACTATTGACCTACTCGTACTGACATGGCGCTTGATGGAACAAACAGAAGAAATGATTTTCTGAAGCCGTAGGAATATTACTTTTCAAGAGAATGACGTCAGTCCATGAAACAGAGGAGGATACTGAAAATACTCGTATCTTATCTCGTATAAGGTTTCCAATTTTTTTTAAGAGAAAGGATAAATAGATAGATAAATTAAGAGGAAGATTATGCATATATATATATATATATATATATATATATACATGGTGTGTTCTGTGGAGAAGTAATGTGCACAAAAATGTGATGTCAGTTGCTTATGGAAACTACTTAATCTCATTGCTACGTGATTTTTTTTTATGATGTATCGTCCACGATATGAAAAACAATATATGGAGATTTGTTGTTGTTTTCGTTGTAATATAACATAAGAAACATACAGATCTATTTAGCAAAAGATTCTTTTGTTGAGACAGGCAGATCACTGAGAGTTCTCTAAAGCTCATATGTGAGTACTAGAAGCAAGACTATATTAGCTGCAGTGATATAAACGTGTGGTAGTCTTAGAAGCAAGACTATATTAGGTGCAGTGATATAAACGTGTAGTAGTCTTAGAAGCAAGACTATATTAGGTGCAGTGATATAACTCTCTTTCTCTCTCTGAACCTTAAGTGCCCAGAGCACATGGGGGTTCCGCAAAGGTTTTCCACAAATGCCTGTCCTTCGCCTTTTTTTTTCTACTCTTGCCCAGGTGAGCCCTCTATTTCTCAACATCCTTTCTGTTGTTCTTATCCATGTGTCTTTTGGTCTACCCTTACTTTTGTTCCCCTATGGTGACCATCTTAGTGCTATTTTTGGTAGTGAGTTGTCAGTCATTCGGATCATATGTCCCAACCATCGCCAGCGTCTTTCCTCAATAATTGCTGTCAGTGGCTTCATCTGCATTTCTGCCAACAAGATGTTATTTCTTATGGTGTTGGTCAAAATATTTTTCTAATTCTTCGTAAACATTTAGTCTGGAAAGAATTCAACTTGTTTTCTATGGTTTTTGGTGATTTTCCAGCATTCACCTCCATAGAGTAGTACACTTAGAACATTACTCTTAAATATCCTGATTTTCATATTTATGCTTAGTTTTTTTTATTTCCATATATTCTGCAGCACTGCAAAAGCCTGGTTTGGTCTCGTAAGTCTGCTGTTGATGTCCTCTGTGCTGTCTCCATTTTCTACTACTCTGCTGCCAAGGTATACAGATTCATTGACTTCCTCCCCTAACTTGCTATCTACTCTGAGTACATTTCTGTTGTTCACATTTTGCTTCATTAACTTCGTCTTTCCTACGTTGATCTTTAGTCCTATGTTGTTTCCATTCTGAATTAGCTTGTTTATTTTATCTTGCATATCTTTGTGGCTGCTTGACAGTAGACAAATGTCGTCCGCAAAGTCAAGGTCTTCCAGCACTGTGTCAAGGGTCCATTGTAATCCTCTGCGTTTGTCTGATGTTGCCGCCTTCATTAACCAGTCTACTGCCAAGATAAATAATGTTGGTGATAGTACACATCCCTGTTTCACTCCTGTTTGTACCCTAAAGCTGCTGGAGGTATGTTCTCCACAGATCACTTTGCACTGAAAACCCTCGTATAGGGCTTTGATTACATTCATTATCTTATGGGGGAGGCCATGCCGTCTTAGAATTTTCCACAGTGCATCTCTGTTGACACTGCCAAAGGCTTTCTCAAAATCTATAAGCACTGCATATGTTGTGCTATGCCACTCATTTGCCTGCTCTAATACTTGTCTAAGTACAAATATGTGGTCTATGCATGATCTTCTTTTCCTAAATCCTGCCTGATCTTTCTGAAGTTTTCCCTCAAGTGCTGGTACAATTCTGTTGATGATCATTCTGCAAAATACTTTGCTGGTGAGTGGCAGTAGGGTAATGCCTCTCCAGTTCCCGCAATCTCTGAGGTCACACGTCTTTGATAATTTTACTATAAGGCCAGTTTTCCACTCCTCTGGAGCTTTTTCTAGATCCCAAATTTGTCGTAGTATCCGGCAGAGTTGTTTTGGTGTTTCTGTTTCTTCTGCTTTCAACATCTCAGCAGTCACTTCATCTTCACCTGGTGCCCTATCTAATTTTAGCTTCTTTATCGCCTCCTTTACTTCATTTATTGTTATTGGTCCTGTTTTGATGTTTAGTTCCGTGTTTGCTTCAGGTATGTCTATTGTTTGTGCTGCTTGTGTTCTGTTTAGTAGGGTGTTAAAGTGTTCCCTCCATCTTTCAATTTTTTCTCTTTCTCCACTGACCAGTTGTCCCTCTCACATCTTGTGCTGAAGTTACTTGTCAGTTGCTTTGTGATTTTGTATATGGTTTTCATGTCATTTAGATATGCTGCTTTCTCTGCTGCTTCTACTAAGTTGTCATAGTATTGACGTTTATCTTGACGGCATGATTCCTTCAGTTCCTTGTCTTTTTGTGCATAATTACTTAAAACTTGTTCTTTAATCCGTTGTGATTTGGTGTTCAGTAATTTTTTCTTGATTTCTTTTCTTTGCTCTATCTTTTCCCATGTGGTCTTGCTTATCCATTCCTCTTTTCTCCGTTTCCGATATCCCAGCACCTCTTTTGCTGTTTCCTGTAGTGTTTTATTGAACTCTAGTATGGACATTTCTGCTTCGTCTTGTAGGACACTGAAGCGGTTCTTAGGTACTATTGAGAATTTATTTCTTGTTTACTGGTCTTTCAGTTTTCTTGTATCAAAACGTACCTTTCTGTGTTCCCCGATTTTGGCTTTCCTTAATTTTAGTTTTATTTTTGCTACCAGAAGGTTGTGATCGCTTCCTACATCTGCTCCTTTCCTTGCTCGCACATCTTGTAGTGACCGTTTCGACTTGTTGTTTATTAGTATGTGATCGATTTGGTTTTCTGTGGTTTTATCTGGTGACCTCCAAGTCACTTTATGGATGTTTCTATGTTGGAAAATTGTCCCTCCGATGGTCATTATGTTTTCTTCACAGAAACTGCACAGTCTTTCTCCATTTTCATTTATATCTCCGATTCCTTCTCTTCCCATGATTCTTCTTCTATCTTCATTTACTTCACCTATTTGCATTGAATTCGCCCAAGATGAGTAGCATACCATGCTTGGGTATTGTTTCTACTGTGGCTTGGAGTCTGTTGTAAAAATCTTCTTTTAATTCCTCTTCAGCTGCTTCTGTTGGTGCATAACAAACTATAATAAACAGCTTCGTGAATCTTGAGTTGAAGCGTGCATATAATAATCTCTCATTTATAGGGGTCCATTTCAGCAATGCTCTTGATGCTTCTTTTGTTATAATCAATGCTACTCCTCCTTCATGATGATCTTCTTTATCTGACCATATTATTGTATCTTCTGTGTGCTGTGTTGTTAATTTCCTTCTGCCTTATCCTGTCCATCTTGCTTCTTGTATTCCTATTATGTCTAGTTTGTATCTGCACATTTCCTTGATGGTTTGTGCTAGTTTTCCAGTCTGGTTAAGTGTTCTTACATTCCAGCTGCCTATTTGCATCTTGTGTTTAAGTTCCAGGAGGTCTGCAGTCGGGCTGGGGACTTCCAGTGGCTGGCTTTCATCCACAACTTTCATGGGCTCAGTTTCCTGATAACCATTTCTCCTTCCACCTGCGTTTGTTTTTTTCCTTGCTTCTGTTTCTGTAGCAGTCTGATGGTTTTTTTTTACCAGATAGGGTTGCTGGCCCTATGCCGAACCCTCCCTAGGGGCCTTTTACGATCATTCGTGGTAGGGTACAGTGGTCCTATTCTTTGCAGATCCCGGGTACCACACGGAGGGAAGACTACTCTAGGTGCAGTGATATACACGTGAGGGAGTCTTAGAAGCAAGACTACACTAGGTGCAGTGACATAAACTTGAGGGAGTCTTAGAAGCAAGACTACACTAGGTGCAGTGACATAAACTTGAGGGAGTCTTAGAAGCAAGACTACTCTAGGTGCAGTGATATAAAGGTATGAGAGTCTTAGAAGCAAGACTACACTAGGTGCAGTGATATAAACGTGTGGGATTCCTAGAAGCAAGATTACACTATGTGCAGTTATACAAATGTATGAAAGTTATTTTAATGTACTGCCTAGTGGTTGTTACTACAAGCTGAAATCAGAGAAGCCACCAGAAAGGCTTCAATGAACAAAGCTCCAGGATCTGATGGAATACCCAGTGAGTTAATCAAATGTGCGAAAGAGGTTGGAATAAATTGGATTCTCAGACTCTATAACTTGGTGTAGGAAAAACACCACAGGACTGGAGAAACGCTGTAATTATTCCGATATGGAAGAAAATGGCAGTAAAAGGGGCTGCAACCAATATAGAGGCATCTCACTGCAAACTCATACTGGAAAAAAAAATGTTCTGCAAGATCGTAGAGAACAGATTGTAACCAGTGACTGAACCTCAGTTAAATGAAACTTAGATGGGATTTAGAAAATAGAGTTCATGCATTCATTCATTTGCATGTCCCTTGCAGAACTTTGCCTCCCAAACAGCACTCCTGTAGGCCTCTCGGTTGTGAGCAAGATGGCCTGCTGCTGATGCATCCATTTGCAGATTATCAACGATGTCCTGCAACCATCTTCGCCTTGGTCTTACTCTCTTTCTTTTTCCCATTATGTACCCTTATAAGACGGTCTTCTCTAGATTATCGTGACGTTTAATGTGTCCAAAATATTGAGAATAGATAGATATAAACTGCGGGAAATCTTACAACGCTATGGAGTTAGTACACACCTGATCAGCCTGTGCAAAACTCTATATGAAAACAGTCTGTGTACAGTTAGATCACGCGGGACACTCTGAATCATTCATAAAATCTGGAGTGAGGCAAGGCTATGTACTCTCGCTTTTACTGTTCATAACGTACATTGACAACATCTGCAAAGAAGCTAACATACATAGTATGTCTACACGACAAAGCTGCCCAGCAGCCCAACCCCAGGAAGAATTCCAATAAACCCACAGCACCTTCCAGAAGACATACCCAATAGGGGGACCATAAACGAGCTCCTTTTTACTGATGATCAAGCACTTACAGCCACACCAGAGAAAGACCTACAGCAGAACATGGATAATTTAGCAAGGGCATGTCAAAGCCACAACATGAAGATCAGTGCTGAAACTACAGAATTCATGGCCATAGGAAGAGAAAAAATCCAAACAAAGATCTTCTTTAGACAACCAGCCCTTGAAACATTTCAAATACCCAGGTAGCATATCATCCTCAGGGAAAATTGACGCTGAGATTGAGAACAGATGCAGGTCATTGGAGAAATGACTACTTTACTGAAAAACAAATACATCACAACTGAAACAAAAAGGGGACTGTTCAACACAATTTTTCTCCCAGCTCAATGCTATCAATGTCAAACATGGACACTAAGAGCCAAGAGCAAAAGAAAAATCATCACGACAGAAAAGAAATGTTTAAGGAGAATATTAAATGTGATAAGAAGAGACCAAATAAGAAATGACACCATCAGAGCAAAGGTTGGAGTAACACCAGTATTACATTATATCCAGAAACAGCAAGTCAAATGGTTTGGCTATGTTACATGGGTTACCACCAGACAGTATATCACAGACAACATTCACATTAACATTTGTAGGTAACAGAGGAAGAGGTCGCCCACGCAGGAGATGGAGAGAAGAAATTACAGAAGTACTAAATATTCCGTTATATGAAAAAAATCGTCGAGCCCTATCAAGATGTCTATTTGTCCCCTCAACACCGAAAGGTATATGAGGAAGGAGACAAGATAAGACAAGCCTAGTGGTCGTTACTGATGCAAGGGATCTTCGTCGAATTATCTTTTGCTTCAAGGGTGAAAAAAAAGTTGAGATCCATTCATTCCTTCATTCATTTACATGTCCCTTGCGGAACTTTGCCTTCCTAACAGCACTCCTGTAGGCCTCTCGGTTGTGAGCAAGATGGCCTGCTGCTGATGCATCCATTTGCAGATCATCAACGATGTCGTGCAGCCATCTTCGCCTTGGTCTTACTCTCTTTCTTTTTCCCATTATTTACTCTTCCAAGATGGTTTTCTCTAGATTATCATGACGTTTAATGTGTGTAAAATATTTAAGTTTTCTCTGTTTAATCCTTTTTTACTAGCCAGCCTTCTTCAATATTATGTTCTTGTAGTATGGATATATTTGTTCTTTTTTGTGTCCATGATATGTGAAGAACTTTTCTGTAGCATTTACATTCAAAGGCATTTATGCGTTTCTCAGCTGTTTTGTTAAGTGTCCAGGTCTCACAGGCATATGTTGCGATGGGAAAGATGTATGGTCTTAAAAATTTTATTTTTATAGTTCTCTCTGTTCCTCTCCACAGATTCTTTAGTTGTTTTACTTTCTGAAGAGTGATAGATGTCCTCCTTTTAATTTCTCTCATTGTATCTCCATTATTAGTTAGCAGTGATCCAAGATATTAAAAACTCTCCACTTCTTTTAGTTTTTCCTCATTGATACACATATTTCAGCTGCCTTGTTTGTTTTGTCAGTTGTCATCAGTTTAGTTTTCTTCGCATTAAGATAGAGGTGTTGCGCTTCACTATTCTCACGGACTGAGATCCACTGTATTAATACACAATATGAAAATGATAAGAACTTTGAGGTCAGTTATGTTTGCATTGCTTGTCCATGACGTCGTCATATTAACAGATATCATTCTCTATACCACACAGATACTTTATCTAGAGCTGTGCGTTAATGACATTTTATTGTCTTCACTTAGAAGTAAGTACTTATTGTAGTTTGGAGTATCTGTTTCTTTATTTTGAATGTTGCAAGTACAAAACTGCATTGCCGGCCTCCACGTTCGTGTCGTTCTTGCGCATGTCTTAAATTAGCAACAATTTAAATTTCTGTGCACGTGTCTCCAGATCAGTCGCAAACACGTCAGCTTACTAAACAAAAGACTATGGATTAAAATGCAGCCGAATGGTGTCCCACGCGGTATTACCCTGACACTAGTCAGTGTTTTAACACACACCAGACATTCACGTAAATATCAGCCTCGAAGTTCATGGATTACATCTAAATTCAAAGGCGTCCGAAAAAAGTGAATGTGAATATTTAATAAAACATTTCACCTTACGGTTAAAGATGGCGGACATGAAAACTACTGCTGCAGACATCTTCACTTGAACTTACTCACTGTATATAACTTTTACAAAACAGCACAAAACAGTAGGTGGCACTGTTAAAATGTATAGAGGGGGAATACTAAGTATGATAGTCCAGAAAGGGAGAGGAGCTATGAAAGATCAGGTGGTTATTGAATAAAAAGAAGAGAAAATAGAATGAGAAGAGAACAGGAGATGCAGGAAAGAAAAATGGCTATCTTTTCTTCAGTGTCCAGCTCCAGTCTGCTTTGCCAACTTGAAGGTTTGAACAAGATGACCTCTTGGCAGAGGGGCCTAGTTTCAACAACCTGTTTGTGCCTTGGTTGCCTTCTATGATAATGAAGTGTCTCAAGATGAAGCAGAGGGTCGATAGACAAATAATGCCACATCTTAACGAAAGACAACAATCTCTTGTTCGACAGACTCGAGACAGTATCGCATCAGGGTCGGACGAGCTACATTAGAACGACATTATGAGCAGCCAGACTTCTTGACTAGTTCAAATAACAACTTTAATAATGGCACCTAATGATGACGACGTCGACGACGACGATGATGATGATGATGATGATGATGAAAATCACGATGGTTGAAGATGATGATAATCCCGCCTTCAGAACCGTTCAAACTGCCGACAGAACTACACGAAAGGACAAAAAACACTGGCAAATGATGACAAAAAAAACCACTGCTTTCCGCGCTCACATAGAAGAATCTCAGTGACATGGTCTGTCGCCTTGATCCAGTCACACTGTGACGAGAAACGAAAGCTCGAGACTAACTCATAATACCTCATACCAAAAGACATCGCAACCAAATTTTTCTTACAAAATGTCGTGACCCTAAGAGAACGTACTGCACGTGGGAAATAAGCATCTCGTAGCTTCTACCAGCTTCATTATTCATTGGGGAAGTCACTCAATTACACTTCTTTCGATAAACAGCAAGGGAGTCAACGCTTTAAATCTAACAACAGGGGAGGCAACCCTAGAAAAGCTACAAAGAAATAAGTGTCAGGAAAAAAAAAGGAAGGAAAATCTGTTTAAACTTTTCTTACATCTTCAGTTTTGAAACTTAAAGACCAAAACTAGGAAAAACAAAGATCATTTTGTGTGTGTGTGTGTGTGCAATCACGTCACTATCCTGTTGTAGTATTTGACAAGACTGAATGGAATCCAAAAGCTATGACACACAACTATTCTTAGCTTGAGTTATTCAATAAAGTCTTTGAGTAGATTACAGGAAACGTAATTTTATCTTAATAAATCCAAATATACTTTAATCAATCATAATCTGCACAACACGACACATTCTAACGTTTTACCCTTAATACTTTGAATGACAGACATACAGGATGTCACATTTGCTGGGCTGATGTCACCTCACAGAAGGAACTAGTAGTCTGGTTTGATGAGCAAGCAAAGAGACAACTTTCAGAATAAGAAACTGCATGGATTGTACTCTGAGAATGTGGATACTTGAAGCAACGGCCCTTTTTGTGACACTTGTTGGTAAGTTCGTGTAGCTCTCTGTGTTTTCTTTGATATTTCTGGTCAAGTTTTGTATTAACTTTTTTGTTTGTTTGTTTTGTTTTGTCAACGCATTACAAAAATACTACTCCTTCAGAGATTCTAGATGCTTCCATCACTTCTTCTTCTTCTTCTTCTTCTTTTTCTTCTTCTTCTTCTGCTTCTTCTTCTTCTTCCTAGTCCTGTAAACTGCTGTTAAATGTGAAGAAAAGTATTTCTACTCTAACTGCGATTTTCTTACAACCTGATATCACTTGAATGCCGAATGTTAGATTGTATTGTCTTTTTTCTCGGGCACCTTACAGTGTCAAAGTGTGAAAAAGGCTTCTTTATGAGTTACTGGATTCGCATTTTGAGAATGGATTCATAGTTTCTAGCGTTCTATCAGCCTATCTCCTGCTGATCCTACCGTTATATCAGCCTATTTCTTGCTGATCCTATCGTTACATCAGCCTATCTCTTACTGATCGACCTCTCTTTCTGTAGCAGTACCTCTTGGTTGTGAGTACTTGGTGTGGTATTGTTGTCTCTGGTTTAATTTGACATCGCCAGTTATATAAAAGACAGGCTGACATTTTTAGAGTTATCGTTCTGTTCTTCTGGGGAAAAAAGTCCTCTGTCTCCATGACTCTCTGTCTGTCTTTCTGTCACTCTCTGTGTCTCAGTCTGTCTCTCTGTCAGACCCTGTCTCTTGTCTGTCTCTCTCTCTCTGCGTTACTATATCTCACTGTGTATCTCTGTCTCTCCCTATATCTGTATTTCTCCCTGTCTGTCTGTTTGTTTGTCTTTCTCTCTCTAATATACTTGAAATAAACTGAATGGCCAGGAAGAATAAATGATGAGAAATAAAAGGCAGAATATGAGACGGGCCTGCACGCCCAGTTCTTCACCCTTTTTAAATAAAGTTGAATCATTCAATCAAATCATTCAGTTTGTGTGTGTGTGTCTCTCTCTGTCTGCCTCTCTCTCTCTCTCTCTGTTTCTCTGTGTTTTTCATCCGTCTGTCTTCCTATTTAACTGTGTCTCTCTTACTTTCTCTCTCTCTCTATGTCTCTGTCTATACGAGTATGTCTGTCTCTCTCTTTCTCCCTATGTCTCTATCTATGTCTCTGTCTATATGAGTATGTCTGTCTCTCTCTTTCTCCCTATATGTGTCGCTCTCTCTCTCTCTATATATATATATATATATATATATATATATATATATATATATTATTTCTCATTATTTACTCTTCCCACTCATTCAGTTTACTTCAAGTATATTAAAGAGAGACGGACAAACACATAGAGAGAAACAGACAGACATATATATATATATATATATATATATATATATATATATATGTTGTATAAAAATATAAACCATACTCAGACCTACAACTACAAACTTTTCCAATATCTTTTTGATGTCGACTGCATGCTTCCATGAATCGTAAAACTTAAAAAAGTATTTTAAACTGCTCTTACAGACACCGAACTCATTATTCGGAATAGTAATCAAGTTTTTGTTTGGTAGATAGTCATTTGTATGTAGTTAGTCAAATATATGTGTATGTAGTTAGTCATTTATATGTGTGTGTAGTTAGTCATTTATATGTGTATGTATTTAGTCATTTATATGTGTATGTAATTAGTCATTTATATGTGAAAGTGGTTGGTCATTTATATGTGTATATGTAGTTAGTCATTTAGATATGTATGCAGTTACTTTATTGTTAATTATGTTTGTTATATGAGCAGTATTTTTGTAGAATGCCTGGAACAGAGTGAAAGTTGTATGATAAATGTCAGACGGGCCTGGGTGCCCAATTCTTAACCCTTTTGAAATAAAGATCAATCAATCAATCTTTCACTCGTTCTATGTTTCTTACTGTCACTTTGTCTGTCTCTCTGTCTGTCTCTGTGCCTCTGTCTGTCTCAGTTAGTCTCTTTCTGTCTGTCTGTGTCTTTCTGTCTTCCTCGTCCTGTAACTCTGCATCTGTCTCCCTCTGTCTGTCCTTATCTCCCCATCTGTCTTTCTCTGTGACTGTTTCCATTTGTCTGTCTGTCTCCTTCCCTGCGCCTGTCTCCTTCTATTTCTCCCTATCTGTCTTTCTCTGCATCTGTGTGTGTCTGTCTGTGTAGCATGTCCTTGTAAGTAATGATTATAGTTGTTGTTATTATTACTAATTAATATGATTATGAAAATATATTGCAAACAAAATAGTAACATCGAATAGCGACAGGGAAAAAGTAGGTAGGAAAAAAAGAAGAGAAAGATATAAAACTTCCATGACACTAGAACAAGACGCTGACAAAAGTAAACAGTGGAAACAGTGAATAGAAAAAGAAGAGACTCAGTGACGCTGAGATATAGATAATACAAAGGTAGGGCGCCAGAAAGTAAGATAATGATAACAAAACATTGACTGGACGTTGACACGTGTAAACAATAGAAAAGACGAATAGAAGAAATAGACACAATGAAAAAGCCAGGACACAATAAAACCTCCAACTTGAAAGAGCAAGATAATGACTTAGGTAAATAACAATTGTATAGACGAAACTAACACAGACTGACACGCGTTAGGACGCGACTGCACACGGTTTTTAAATAAATGAGTGACCAACTCGGCCAGCTGACAATTAAATATTTAGAGGTGTGGCCTATTGGACAATTGACTTACGAGAGATAAGTCACGGGGCAGTTTGAATGGCGGACAATCAGAACGCTCATGGGAATCAGTGGACATCTGAGGGTGGAGTCAAAATACTTATTGGTTAATCAATCAAGCTGAACTTGAAGATGAAAAGGCGAGCGGAGAGACAGGGAAAAAACAAGAAGCACGGAAGTACAGGTGAGACAGGAGAGGACGAAGAAGTACAGAAGTCCTGGAGAGAGGAGACTGGGCCGAAGATGGAAGAAGGAAAAAGAAGTACGGAAGTAGAAGAGAGAGGAGACTGAGGAGAGGGCCTGAAGACGGAGTAACAGAAAACCAAGAGGTATGGAATTAGAGGAGAGAATCAAGAGGTACGGAAGTAGAGAAGAGGACCAAAAAGTACGGAAGTAGAAGAGAGAGGAGACAGAGGAGGGAGATCGTCAGAACACCGTCGGTCCGGCAAGTAGCGACTGACCAGAACTGCAAGAAGGATGGTCGGTGGCCTTGGCAGTCAAGACTGAGGAAAGAAGATCCGACCAGAACAACCGAGAAGCCATCAGATGAGAGATAAGAAGAGAAGTCCAGAGAAGAGGCAAGTAGACTTTGCTCGTTAGTACACTGTGATTGAGAGAAGGCAAGAAAAGACCGTCAGAAGAAATCAGAAGACAGACAAGAGAAGAAAGAGGACGAGACGATACAAAATTAGAAGTAAGTGTTAGACGGAAGACAATTTTCAAGGGATTCAAGTGATTAAGAAGAATTGACACTTTTGAAACTTTGAGTACAGTGATTTTAGACGAGAAACTAGTTGACCACGTGTTGCAGATGTGATATAATACGGAGTTAGAGTTGTCCTCGTATCAAGTGTAGACTACTGTGAAGTTGAGAACATTGAGACATACTGTATGTAGAATATGATAGAGTTTGATATTGTGAACAAATGATTAAGTGATTCAATCCAATCGATGTTGTCGACAATACATCTTGAACTTATTTGTTAAAATAAATGAATTCAAGGGACATTTCATCGGACTTGATTTAGTGAAGTGGTAAAGTTTTGCGAAACCTCTTTATCAAAGAGCATCTTTTTAGCTTCAAATTTATAATATGGAACTATTCAGAAATATGTGATTCACATTCATCAATGTTATATCTGTCTGTCTGTGTGTCTGTCTGTGTGTCTGTCTCTCTCTCTCTCTCCCCCTCTCTCTCCCCTCTCTGTTTTTCTTATGCTTTTATATTGTATTGTTCGAGAATGATATACAGTTTGTAGCTGTTTATTAATAGTTCCAGAGCAGATGAGATAAGGTTCTTTTTTTTTGTCAGGTAAGCAGTATTACAGGAGACATATCAGACAAGTCTGCTCTTCTCTAGCCACGTCCTCGCTATATAACCTATATGTATCCATTCTTGTCATTATTCTGCAGGACAGATACAATTTTTCAAGATAAGCAAACATTTATTGTGTGGAACTATTTGTAGCAAACATTTGCTGTGTAGAACAATTTGTAAATAAATATATAAAAACACAAAGTTACAGCAGTAAAGCTATTATATAAATTAATTAGACTTATTTTTAAGAGTAACGGCTTTATTCATTAACTCGTGCTTTTCCTACTCTTAAAAAATAAGTCTAATTATTTTACGCAGTTATAAATGTACTATTGTAACAAACACTGATCTTCCTAACAGAAATGCTTGTATGGACATAACACTGTACTGGTCCGAAGAACATTCATTTTTATCACGGAAAGTCTTTTACCTGTTACTTTAGGTTCGATTTTAGTGATGAGTCATAACTGTAACATTTTAGAGAAAACAGAGATTTAGACTAGGGCCTATATGGAGGTTTTAGAGATTTTAGACGCCTGAAATTCATGAATACAAGATGGAGGGAAACATGATCCCTGACATCTATCATGATCATGCCCAATTAAGTAGTAAAAAATCAAAACGAAGATTTTTTTGTAAGTGCACTGTAAACTTCATATACATTTTACACTTTCAAATAGAGGGAAGTAACTGTAACAAATATATTAGTATAATGTATTAGATGGATATTTTATTTATCAACAGACGGAGATATTCACTGTAAGTAACAGTACAGTATAGAAGAATTTACTCTTTGGTTATTGATGACTTTAGATGTAATAGTACCTGTTAGCCTCTTTTGTATGTTATATAAAGTTTTGCTGTCTCCTGTTTTTGCTGCTTTTTCTGCCTCTTTCGCCATATTGTCTATGTATTCTCTTTTATCCCTTCTAGCTGAACTTTTTACTTTCCTGTCTATGTCTTTGTATTTTGCTTTTGACGAATCTCTTTCATGATCTGCTTTTGCATTCAACATGTTTAATTTGGCTGCTCGTCTTTCATGTATATACTTCCATGTTTTATCTGATATCCATGCTTTTCTATTTGGTTTTTCCAATCCAGCGCTTACTTTTGCTGCTGTGATTATGGCTGTGCTGTACGAATTCCATAACTCATCTATACCTATCTCCTCAACTTCACTGGGTGTTTTGGAATGATTGGCAAGTTCCTGATTGAAATTAATGTTAGTATTTTCTTCTTGTAGGCTGTGGATGTTTATCTTTCTGTGTACCTGGCTAACAGGTACTATTACATCTAAAGAAAGACCAATCCTTAGCAAAACTGGAACACTATTAACATCAAATAAAGACCAAAAGCAAAGATGGGCTGAACACTTCCAAGAAATACTCAATCGACCACACCCAAAAGAATTGTTAAACCTTGAAACTGACTTACCAGCCCCACAACTAAATGTCAATCTAGATGAAATTAAATTGCATGAAATTGAAGCAGCAGTGAATTTAATGGCTAACAACAAAGCTGCAGGTGAAGATGAAATAACAGCCGAGATGCTAAAAGCTATCAATAGTGACAACATGAGACAACTACAGAGAATGTTTAACAAGATTTGGAAAGAAGAAAAGGTCCCTTCTAATTGGAAGAAGGGAATCATTGTTAAAATACCAAAAAAGGGCAACCTTAGTGACTGTAACAACTGGAGAGGAGTAACCTTAATATCAGTTGTGTCAAAAGTATTTTGCAAGGTCATTTTGAATAGACTCAAAGATATAGTGGATACTGCAATGAGAGAAGAACAAGCAGGATTTCGAAAAGGGAGAAGCTGTCTCGACCAGATCTTTACTCTCAGAATAATACTTGAAGAACATATTGAAAAGCAAAAACCATTAATACTGAATTTCATAGATTTTAAGAAGGCATTTGATAGCATACACAGAGATTCATTATGGAGAATTTTATGTCTATATGGAATACCATCTAAAATTGTCAACATCATTAAGGACTTATACAATGGATATGGTTGTGCAGTCAAGACAGAAGAAGGGATGAGTGAATGGTTCCAGATTGAAACAGGTGTGAAACAAGGATGTATACTGTCTCCTTTACTTTTTGGGATTACAATAGACTTCATAATGACAAAATGCTGCACAGGTAACACAGGTATTGACTGGGTACATGGGACCCAACTAGAAGATCTTGATTTTGCTGATGACATAACTCTTATCAGTAATCATGTGAATTCCATGCAAGAAAAAACAGATAGCCTATCTTCACTGGCTAGCAAAATAGGACTTGAAATTAACAAGGACAAAACAAAGATAATGAAAATTCCCATCAATCAAAATGGAAAAATACACATAGAAGGGACAGATATTGAAGAAGTCAATCAATTTGCATACCTTGGCAGCTACATAGACCAGGATGGTGACACTAGAAAGGAAGTTAGGATCAGAATTGCAAAAGCAGCATCAATCTTCAAGAATCTTGAGAACATATGGAATTCAAAAGTTATAAGCACAAAAACCAAGTTAAGACTATTCAATTCAAATGTAATATCCACCCTCATTTATGCATGCGAAAGCTGGAAAACAACTAAAGAAATAGACAAGAAATTAGACTCTTTTGAAAACAAATGCCTAAGGAAAATACTCGGCATCAAGTGGAATGAATTCAAGAACAATGCAGAGATAAGACAGATGACTGAACAACAACCAGTCTCACGGGTGATCAGGAAAAGGAGATGGACATATGTTGGTCACTTGATGAGAAGAAATGATCAGAGAATCCCAAAACAAGCTATCAAGTGGAACACAACAGGCCGAAGAAAAAGGGGCAGACCGCGTGAAACTCTAAAGAGGACATTATTAAGAGAGGCCAAGTTAACAGGCATAACATCCTTTGATGAGGTTGAAAGACTCGCCGAAGACAGGAAAAATTGGCGAACTACTTTGCGAGCCCTATGTGACGTCTAACGGCACGGGAAGGATATAAGATATAAGATATTGATGACTTACTGCTCAGTTTCCAAACTCTCGTCCTGACAAGAAAACACCGCGAGACGCCAGCGAGATCTATTAGTCTGATCCTCGTAGGTGAAGACTGTGAGCGTGGGTTCCGGACGTTAAAGAGAAGGTGTGGGACAATTTATGCAGACTTGTCTGTAGTAAAATTCCCGGATAAAGGGTCGTAGATAAGATCATTAACCGGGAAACTAACTGCGTCGTTACACAAATGGTATGGTTGTTTGTGGAGGCTGGCCGTGCTATGTACACCGGTAGGTCTGTCGTTATATCTCTTTGAGCAGTTTTCTTATAAATTCTGTGAAGTATGTCTTTAGTTTGCTGAACTGCCCTCTGCTGCGTAGAAGCAGTTTAATATTTGAGCAAAACAACATGTATCTATGATGAGGCGCTTTGAGAAACGTGAATTTTTTTTCGTTTTGTCTGTCCTGAAGTGATCACAATTCACACTTCACACTTCACGTTTCACGCTTCACACTTCACATTTCACACTTCACACTTCACGCTTCACGCTTCACACTTCACACTTCACACAGGCCAGGCATGTGATAATGAGACCTTCAGCACGACAGTACCTGCAAACAACTTCAGACTCAAGCAGCAAGGAATCATCAATCAGCAACTGTCTGTTCAGCTGTCTGTCAGAGTTTTAAATTAGTATTTCCTGGCTAAAAATATAGTTAGTTACTTATGATCATAACATCACACTCTCTTGTGTCGGTGGTCTTGAAAATACCGGCCTAATACCGTATCCCCAATATGCCTTAATGGCACGGGAACGGGGATTTCACCTTACCTTACCTTACCTCACCTTACCTCACCTCACCTTACTTAAGATCATCATTACTGCACTCTGGAGTATTCTATATGCACTTTTATCATCCCTACGTCACTTCTGTCAGTATGCAGAAATTAATGACAAGAAGTATTTGAAAGTTTAAAACTCAAAACTGGTACAATCTTCAAACGAAACGGCCCCGATATATATATATATATATATATATATATATATATATATATATATATATTTAACCCATATAGGCCCTAGTCAAACTTCAGCACGTGTTTAGTCACGTGAGAGAAAACAAAACATATTTTGTGTTTCCAGTCTGAAAGCTCGGTACTCCAATTACAAAGACACGTCGTGTTTACCCTTACATCCTCTTAATACAAAGGCCAGAGATTACTGAACATTTTTTAATTAAGTTTGTCAATTTTAATTATTTTATTGACAGAATGCACCAGTGCGCAGCTCAGAGGGTTCTATTTTAGTTTCAGAAGCATGCATTTATTGTTGACAATTTGAACTGATTCAGACAAGTCTTTATTAATCCTAACGAAGACGCAGTTGCGAATTTCATCACAAACAGAACAGATTAGAAAATAAAAATCTTCATTTTCATCAGCGAAGTCAACAAAGCAACTGTAGGACTTTCCACGACAAAATCCACACAAATCCGTGACGTCAACTCCAAGTAAAAAAACCCCCAAAAATAGTCCCTGACAACAAACTCAAGGATTAAAAACTTTACTTCTGTTAAAACTTGACTAAATTCAGAGAAAAGAAACAGAAAAGAATATGGCGTTTAAATGATTGGCATTCACGAAAAATTAACAGCAATATTTTCGTCTTTCACAAAGTCCCGTGTGAAAATAAACACAAAACGAACGAGCCCTACTTCTGATCACCTCTCTCAGTGTGCTTGTTTTAAAGGCGGAAATGGTTAAATGGTGTTTATTTGGACAGTATCCAAGCTACCCAACAAAAACTAAGTAAAATAAATGAAACCTTCACAGAGCCGTTAAGGTGACCTACCTATTGTCTCCTCCAGAACGCTGAAATATTTCACAAATGAAATGTTTTAGTGAGGGCCTGGTTGGCGCAGTGATTCGTGCACTAATTTCGTATGGCGAAGGTCAGTGGTTCGGTTGTGGATGGAGCCATCCCAGCTACCAGTTGTAGAAATGGCTGTCCACATTTTTGTGGGGCTGGGGAGGGAAAGGCTTAAAACCTAACCCCTTGATGCCTTCGTGGCATGTCAGGGTTACCTACCTTACCTTGCTGTTTGGCTAGAACGATGAACAGTCTGCACCTTGAACGCCAGACTAAGCTGAGGGAGACTAAGCTGAGGGAGACTAAGCTGAGGGAGACTAAGCTGAGGGAGATTAAGCTGAGGGAGACTAAGCTGAGGGAGACTAAGCTGAGGGAGATTAAGCTGAGGGAGATTAAGCTGAGGGAGACTAAGCTGAGGGATTCTAAGCTGAGGGAGACTAAGCTGAGGGAGATTAAGCTGAGGGAGACTAAGCTGAGGGAGACTAAGCTGAGGGAGACTAAGCTGAGGGAGACTAAGCTGAGGGAAACTAAACTGATGGGGACTAAACTGGAGGAGACGAAACAGAGGGAGACGAAACTGAAGGAGACTAAAATGAAGGAGACTAAACTGAAGGAGACTAAACTGAAGGAGATTTAAATTGAGGGAGACTAAACTGAAGGAGACTAAACTGAGGGAGACTCAACAGAGGGAAACTAAACTGAAGGAGACTAAACTGAAGGAGACTAATGCACACCATCAAAAGATGGGCTGAATTCAAGTTGCCTGGATGCACCGTGAAAGCAGGGGGTAGAACACGGTGAAATCCAGCCATTTTTCTTTTGAGAAATGACACATGATGATGATGATGATGATGATGATGATGATGATGATGATGATGATCCACATATACTTTATATCAAATCTAAGCAGGATACGCCAAGGCAAAGAAAACTGAGTAGAAGGTCACAACTAACCAGCCGAAATAACCAGTTTTCTGCATGAGAAAACATATAATACTTTAATGTATGAGACAAGAATACTTGAACAGTCATGTATGACACAAGAACATTTGAACAGTCATGTATGACAGAAGAAAACTTGAACAGTCGTGTATGACAGAAGAAAACTTGAACAGTCATGTATGAGACAAGAAAACTTGAACAGTCATGTATGAGACAAGAGAACTTGAACAGTCATGTATGACACAAGAAAACTTGAACAGTCATGTATGACACAAGAAAACTTGAACAGTCATGTATGACACAAGAAAACTTGAACAGTCATGTATGAGACAAGAGAACTTGAACAGTCATGTATGAGACAAGAGAACTTGAACAGTCATGTATGAGACAAGAGAACTTGAACAGTCATGTATGAGACAAGAGAACTTGAACAGTCATGTATGACACAAGAAAACTTGAACAGTCATGTATGACACAAGAAAACTTGAACAGTCATGTATGACACAAGAAAACTTGAACAGTCATGTATGACACAAGAACATTTGAACAGTCATGTATGACACAAGAATACTTGAACAGTCAAGTATGACATAAGCTCCACTCCCTTCTCACTTGTTAGACATAGATCAGAAACTCCTCACAGCACCACATTACAACCCCTTACTCCAACTATACTCACCTATTTCACCTTCTCCTGGCTAGTTAAACATTGTACCACTCTCTCTCCCCTCCACGGTTTCCCCACCCACCACCCCCAGTTACAACCCACCAATTACACATCACACGTCTCTATTTAAACAGTCTCTACACCCTACCATGCTCATTTCTGATACAGCGTCGAACAAGCCACATCTTCTTACAGTTACAGGTAAGTGCTATTCATTATTAATTTTTTTAATAGCATTCATGTGAATCTATACCTTATCTCCTTTCTCTTTTTCTTCGTCCTGTATGTTTTTGTATGATTAAGGCTCACGCCGAAACGTCATAACTTTGTAGTCGTTAAGTAATAAAGCTGCTCCTATTTGTTTCCTAGTTTACACATTCTGGTATCACAGCTTTAATGTAGTGCTTCGTGTATAGTTATATCTTATCTTATATCTTATATCCTTCCCGTGCCGTTAAACGTCACATAGGGCTCGCAAAGTAGTTCGCCAATTTTTCCTGTCTTCGGCGAGTCTTTCAACCTCATCAAAGGATTTTATGCCTGTTAATTTGGCCTCTCTTAATAATGTCCTCTTCAGAGTTTCACGCGGTCTGCCTCTTTTTCTTCGGCCTGCTGTGTTCCACTTGATAGCTTGATAGTTATATACTTAAACATTAATTATTGTATGTCGTCAAGTAATAAAGCTATTCCTGAAGACAGTAAAGTCTGATTATGTACGGCGGGTACGGTCGTATGTGCAAAGTCACATGTGGATCCATCATTCTCCCCTCCTTTCGGCGAATCCAGGGTTTAAGTGTCTCATTTATACGGACAAGGTAAGACTCACTAATGCAAATAAGGTAAATCATCTATACAATACCATCAACAATCAACAAATTATGGATCTGGACTTTAAGCGATGAAATGAGAGAAAACATTTTTGACAAGTTGCAAACCTCGATATGAGTTATATAGCTCTTCCCAAGCTGTATGGATCCCAGTGAAGCAGGATTTATTGAACATGAGGTCGGACAGGCTGTTAGCAACAGCTCTAACGATAACGTCGTAGGAACTGACAGCACAGCAAGGAAAGCAATAAAGCTTTGCATGAAAACCTGGGCTTCGTCTACAGAATACATGTTAATAAATAATAGAGGAGAGGCCAGCAAGGACGGGAGTGAACAGATCTATTTCACTGACAGAGCTTCTCTTATACACGTTTTGACAGAGAGCTACTGTTATAACTTGATAGAGAACCTCTCTTATACACGTTTTGACAGAGAACTACTGTTATAACTTGATAGAGAACCTCTCTTATACACGTTTTGACAGAGAACTACTGTTATAACTTGATAGAGAACCTCTCTTATACACGTTTTGACAGAGAGCTACTGTTATAGTTTGACAGAGAACCAAGGATATAGATGTATTCACAGAGAATTACTTTTATACACCAGTTGATAAGAGAGCTACTGTTATAACTCTTCGACATAGAATTACTGTTACACACGTGTTGACAGAGAACTACTTTTATACACGTGTTGATAGGGAACTACTGTAACACACGTGTTGATAGGGAACTACTGTAACATATGTGTTGATAGGGAACTACTGTAACACATGTGTTGATAGGGAACTACTGTAACACATGTGTTGATAGGTAAATACTGTAACACACGTGTTGATAGGGAACTACTGTAACACACGTGTTGATAGGTAACTACTGTAAAACACGTGTTGATAGGTAACTACTGTAACACAAGTGTTGATAGGTGGCTACTGTAACACAAGTGTTGATAGGTAACTACTGTAACACACGTGTTGATAGGTAACTACTGTAACACACGTGTTGATAGGGAACTACTGTAACACACGTGTTGATAGGTAACTACTGTAACACATGTGTTGATAGGTAACTACTGTAACACACGTGTTGATAGGTAACTACTGTAACACATGTGTTGATAGGTAACTACTGTAACACACGTGTTGATAGGTAACTACTGTAACACACGTGTTGATAGGTAACTACTGTAACACATGTGTTGATAAGTAACTATTGTAACACATGTGTTGATAGGGAACTACTGTAACACATGTGTTGATAGGTAACTACTGTAACACATGTGTTGATAGGTAACTACTGTAACACACGTGTTGATAGGTAACTACTGTAACACATGTGTTGATAGGTAACTACTGTAACACACGTGTTGATAGGTAACTACTGTAACACATGTGTTGATAGGGAACTACTGTAACACACGTGTTGATAGGGAACTACTGTAACACACATGTTGATAGGTAAGTAATGTAACACACGTGTTGATAGGTAACTACTGTAACATATGTGCTGATAGGGAACTACTGTAACACACGTGTTGATAGGTAACTACTGTAACACACGTGTTGATAGGTAACTACTGTACACACGTGTTGATAGGTAACTACTGTAACACATGTGTTGATAGGGAACTACTGTAACACATGTGTTGATAGGTAACTACTGTAACACATGTGTTGATAGGTAACTACTGTAACACACGTGTTGATAGGTAACTACTGTAACACATGTGTTGATAGGTAACTACTGTAACACACGTGTTGATAGGTAACTACTGTAACACATGTGTTGATAGGGAACTACTGTAACACACGTGTTGATAGGGAACTACTGTAACACACATGTTGATAGGTAAGTAATGTAACACACGTGTTGATAGGTAACTACTGTAACATATGTGCTGATAGGGAACTACTGTAACACACGTGTTGATAGGTAACTACTGTAACACACGTGTTGATAGGTAACTACTGTAACACACGTGTTGATAGGGAGCTACTGTAACACACGTGTTGATAGGTAACTACTGTAACACACGTGTTGATAGGGAGCTACTGTAACACATGTGTTGATAGGGAACTACTGTAACACACGTGTTGATAGGTAACTACTGTAACACATGTTTTGAAAACAGACGGATGTATGGTAACAGTTTTACAAAAAGATGGAAAGAGTGAGGAAAGTGGGCAGAAACAAGAATGGCAGAAAGCAAGATGAGTACATACAAATGAAGAGCATACAAAGATCCAATATTTGAAAAAAAGCCTTTTTAAAGGACCACATACAAAAACAACACAACAGATAAAAACATGAAAAATGTATGATAAATATACAGACTTAGCTTTTTGGCCTCCTCCGTGTAAGAAAGCCTGGCACGAAATGTTAAACACGCGTTGACAGGAAACTACTGTTATACACGTGTTAATAGAGAACTACTGTTATATACATGTTAATAGAGAACTACTGTTATACACATGTTAATAGAGAACTACTGTTATACACGTGTTAATAGAGAACTACTGTTATACACATGTTAATACAGAACTACTGTTATACACATGTTAACAGAGAACTACTGTTATACACATGTTAATACAGAACTACTGTTATACACATGTTAATACAGAACTACTGTTATATACATGTTAATAGAGAACTACTGTTATATACATGTTAATAGAGAACTACTGTTATACATGAGTTGACAGAAAACTATTGTTATACACATGTTAATAGAGAGCAACTGTTATACAAGAATTGAAAGAGAACTACTGTTATACATGCGTTGATAGAGAACTACTATTATGCAAGTGTTGATAGAGAGCTATTGTAATTCACGTGTTAACAGAGAACTCCTGTTATGCACCTGCTAACAGAGAACTATCTTTGTTCACGTGTTGAAGAATCAGTTAAACAAACAGAACTTAAATGTCCAGATCAGAGCAGACTCAGTTCAGAAACTCTCATTCATGTCCAGTGTCCTGTTAAGAAGAAGAAGAAAGAAGTACTTTCAAGTTCAGAGGTTTGCTTACCTGCAGCATCAGGTACAAAAAAGTGCGCCGCAACCTCGGCCTTTGCCCACGACAGCAAAAGATCGCTCATCCACCCCAGCTAACCGTGGTTCGAGCCCCTGTTTTGCGGATAAGAGAGCGATGTTCAAAGTACTCAGCCACACGCTGCCGGATAGGAAGGAGAAATTGTTTTGAGAGCACATTTAAACAAGATCAGAGGCAGGTAAAGAATTCTTAAAATTCATCTTTAAAAATCAAGTCAAGGTGATCCCACGGCGTCATAGCAACCCAGAGGACGTGGGGGTCAGTGTCCAGATCTTCCTTCATTTGTCCATATATCTGATTGCCTTCATTTGTCCATATATCTGATCGCCTTCATTTTTCCATACATCAGGTAGTCTTAATTTGTCCATCCATCAGGTCGCCTTTATTTGCCCATACATCATGTCGCCTTCAATTGTTCATCCATCAGGTCGCCTTCATTTGTTCATCCATCAGGTCGCCTTTATTTGTCCATACATCAGGTCGCCTTCATTTGTCCATACATCAGGTCGTCTTTATTTATCCATACATCATGTCGCTTTTATATGTCCATATATCATGTCGCCTTTATTTGTCCATACATCAGGGCGCCTTTATTTGTCCATACATCAGGTCGCCTTTATTTGTCCATACATCATGTCGCCTTGACTGCACTATTTCTACAGCTTTTAATACATATAAAATATAAAACGATAATAGGACGTTATAGAAAAGAAGGACGTCAGAGAAGGTATCCAACAATCCACGGAAATGGAAAAAAAACTTGAGGAGTAAAAGAAATTAAACAAGCACTTCTAATTTTTTCATATGTCTCAAGCGCTTCCTAATTATTTCCTATGTCTCAAGCACTTTCTAATTATTTCATAAGTCTCAAGTGCTTCCTAATTATTTCACATGTCTCACGCATTTTCTAATTATTTCATAAGTCTCAAGTGCTTCCTAATTATTTCACATGTCTCAAGATCTTCCTAATTATTTCACATGTCTCAAGAACTTCCTAATTATTTCATAAGTCTCAAGTGCTTCCTAATTATTTCACATGTCTCAAGAGCTTCTTAATTATTTCACATGTCTCAAAAACTTCCTAATTATTTCACATGTCTCAAGAACTTCCTAATTATTTCATAAGTCTCAAGTGCTTCCTAATTATTTCACATGTCTCAAGAGCTTCCTAATTATTTCACATGTCTCAAGAGCTTCTTAATTATTTCATAAGTCTCAAGTGCTTCCTAATTATTTCACATGTCTCAAGAGCTTCCTAATTATTTCACATGTCTCAAGAACTTCCTAATTATTTCACATGTCTCAAGATCTTCCTAATTATTTCACATGTATCAAGAACTTCCTAATTATTTCATGCCTCCTCGTTTTCTCCAGTTTTTGCTTACTCAAGCTACCATTCCACTCAATTGCGTTACCATCTCTGACCACTCCCGTTAACCATCACCCTGCATACCACGATTACTCAACCTTACCACTCATAGCACTTAACCTAACCACTTCCGACCAATGTCTTACCACTCATAGCACTCATCCTAACCACTCCCGACCAATGTCGTACCACTCATAGCACTCATTATAACCACTCCCGACCAATGTTTTACCACTCCTGACCACTTGCCTTAACCACCTCCCACCATACGTCATAACCATCCTCTATCCCTTCGCCTTAACCACTCACGGCCTTTCGTCCTACTACTCCCCATCACACGTCCTAACCATCCTCCATCCACTCGCCTTAACCACTCCTCTGACCACGTCTTCTAACCAGCCCCTCACTTTCCTCCAGCCACTGGCCCCAACCATATCCAACCACCTGGTCTGGAGAGAAAAGTAGCAATCAACATGGAATCTGTTGACACAAGATGAAAATAAATACGGCAGAACAATGTCTTACCACATTAAGAAAGATGGGGAAATGACAGTTATCAGCAAGACTCACATTTTTTTCTTGAAAATAATATTCTGTTTTGTAATTTATTAAGTGTTCATATACATTTTTAAAAAGGGGGACATTTCTTTCCACTCATAAATCATACGGGACAAAAATGTCATATTTTAGCGTTTAGAAATGGATATGGTTAGAGTCAGTATTTCCTCCAGGTCGTGGTTTTCATAGTCACATTTAAATGTCCCTGCGTTACGTTGATTGTAGGCGTGAAATTCTCTGCTACTGAAAATGAAACAACCACATAACTCTTCAGGTCATTAGAGGAAGCAATATGATCAAGTTTGGTGTGATTGTCTGGCTTTCTTACAAAGACTATAAAAAGATCTTGTAGATTTTGGTTTCTCTTCTCCAACAAGACTTGCGTACGGCTGTAAAAAATCATTTATTTAATTTTAGCAAATGAAGTAATATCTAGTTTATTTTATCATTCTTATATTTGTGTGTGTTCCTGCACGCCGCTGTTTCGATGAAAGCCTTTGTTCTAAATCATAATTTTTCACTACGATCTTCTATTTCCAGCTTGCCTTTTATCTCATCACATTGTAAAACTGTGTACAGGAAGTAGTTGTTGGACAGTAACGTCAAGGAAAGTTAGTGCCATACTTGGCAATAACAGGCATTGTTATGGGTAATCAGCAGTTTTACCGTAGTGGACATGAATTCCACCTGCATAAATAAAGAAAAATGAATTCCACCGTCATGATCTGGGGAAGGAATAGAGACCTGGCATTCTGTGACGCTGTGAGGGCCCTAATTAACACATTATTCTCGGACATGATTGTCAATCCTGCCAACAGTGCTTAAATCTTCGTGTTTTACAGCTCGGGCCGACAGTAAAGATGGACATCATGAATCGAAAGAAAAACCTGTACAGTGGATCAGGACGTCCATTTTATGTGGCATCTGGACACTTGTCCCGGAAGAACTTCCTCCAGGAAATTGCACTGGGTTGAGAAGTTCACCAGAAATGCATCATCAGTTTGGACCGGCATCGATATAAAGCTTAAAACTCTCAAAGCAATACATTTCTGAATGAAGATAATTATACAGAGAAGATATGTGATCGAGATGAGAGCTATCTTAGTGTAAAAAATGTCTAATTATTATTCATTGAAATCGCGATGTATTTTGACAAAACAGGACGGTGGTGTCTAAATGTGGATAGCTTTTGTTGACACACTAAACACAATTTTGATGTAAAACGATCTTGTTAGCTTTCAGCATGACAGTTTAATGTGTTCATTTATAACACTACAGCAAAATATTGGTAGTCGGAGTAAATTTCGTTCCATTTAGCGAAATATAGACAGAAACAGGCGGTCATCTGCCATCTTAGACACATAGAATGACAGACAGATAAACAGAACAAAAGAAAAATGTTTCTTTTTATAGTATCAAGAATGAGCAAACACGCAAGTGTAATATTCTGTACTTCGTCTGTAACTTTCATACCAGTCAGTTCATTCAATATTATGCTTGAAGAACAATAATTAGTATGAGACGAACAGACAGACAGACAGACGGTTAAACTGATAGACAGACAGATAGACAGTTAGACAGACATGGAGATAGATAGATAGATAGATAGATAGATAGATAGATAGATAGATAGATAGATAGATAGATAGATAGATAGATAGATAGATAGATAGATAGATAGATAGATAGATAGATAGATAGCATTTCTATTTGCGATT
Organism: Achatina immaculata; assembly: GCA_009760885.1. Classification (NCBI taxonomy): domain Eukaryota; kingdom Metazoa; phylum Mollusca; class Gastropoda; order Stylommatophora; family Achatinidae; genus Lissachatina; species Lissachatina immaculata. Next base: position 6,432,877 of record CM019691.1, read on the forward strand.
ATTAAAACACAAAGATGAACTTTAAAAAAAGATTCACATAAACTTTCCTCTTTTCCGTGTTTTAAGTACATCAACTATGACCTGGAAGTGAAAACTACATACGAGAACTCTTTCAAATCAATTCCGCCAGTTTGTTATGAGATGTAACCAGAAACAGTCAAATCCGGAGTTTTAATGTAGGAGAACTCATTATTCGAGGCTCTTGTAATTGGATTTTCTTGTTTCCAGTATATGTGATCCGATTAGAGCTAATACAAGATGTCTGACTTCTCCGTGACGAGTGTAGTCTAGGTCTAAGTAAGCTCTCTGATGTCGTGCGAGCAGGCGATTCTTCTGTATTACACGAGCCAGAGTCCATAAAATATAGGTCAGGTCTGACCATGGCGTGACCTAGCTGTGTGTTAGATGTTGTGGAGACGACGGTAATGATGGGACTTTTGTCTGAAGTAACAGTTGTTGTGTGTTAGATGCTGTGGAGACGACGTTAATGATTTGGCTGTTGTCTGAGGTAACAGTTGTGTGTTAGATGTTGTGGAGACGACGGTAATGATGGGACTTTTGTCTGAAGTAACAGTTGTTGTGTGTTAGATGTTGTGGAGACGACGTTAATGATTTGGCTGTTGTCTGAGGTAACAGTTGTTGTGTGTTAGATGTTGTGGAGACGACGTTAATGATTTGGCTGTTGTCTGAGGTAACAGTTGTTGTGTGTTAGATGTTGTGGAGACGACGTTAATGATTTGGCTGTTGTCTGAAGTAACAGTTGTTGTGTGTTAGATGTTGTGGAGACGACGGTAATGATGGGACTTTTGTCTGAAGTAACAGTTGTTGTGTGTTAGATGTTGTGGAGACGACGGTAATGATGGGACTTTTGTCTGAAGTAACAGTTGTTGTGTGTTAGATGTTGTGGAGACGACTGTAATGATGTGGCTTTTGTCCGATGTAACAGTTGCTGTATGAAAGCCTTCTGTTTTTGCTATCAAGACTTCTGCATAATTTTCGTCTGTACACAAATCTTTATTTATAGGAGTCTGAAGTAAGAAATGAGTACAAAGACAAGAAAACGGTATAATACTCAGATAGTCGCATGGAAAGAGAGACGATAATAGACATATGGACATACACAGATAAAAGAGACAGACAGAGAAACATACAGACGCGTTTTAAGATCACATGAACGTATGAAGTGTAGAAAATCTCTGTTTTAGTAGAACGCTTTTATGAGCAAAAATGTATTGTAATGTAATATTATGTCTTAACTGTGTATCACTAGTTCATTCATTCATTCATTTGCATGTCCCTTGCGGAACTTTGCCTCCCAAACAGCACTCCTGTAGGCCTCTCGGTTGTGAGCAAGGTGGCCTGCTGCTGTTGCATCCATTTCCAGATCGTCAACGATGTCTTGCAGCCATCTTCGTCTTGGTCTTCCTCTTTTTTTTCCCATTATGTATCCTTCCAAAACGGTCTTCTCTAAATTATCATGACGTTTAATGTGTCCAAAATATTTCAGTTTTCTCTCTTTAATCCTCTTCACTAGCCAGCCTTCTTCAATATTAAGCTCTTGTAGTATAGATATATCACTAGTTACAACACCTAAAAATTGGCCGAAAAAAATATCATGAGAAATATTGGTCATGCAAAAACGTGTCTTACACCTAGTGGCAAGCAGCTGATTTTGTTCACAGACAGACAGACAGAATGAATGAATGAATGAATGAATGAATGAATAATCTTTATTTTTCAAGGGTAAAGAATTGGGCACGCAGGCCCGTCTTACATTCTGCCCTTCATCACTCCATCTTTCATTCTTCCCACACACTTGATTTAGTACAAATATACAAATTAAATTAGGAAAAAAACATATCAAAAGAGTGTAAGATTTAACTAATACATTCAAAGTAAAAGAGAAGAAGTAATTAACCTAATAAAATAGCACTCACGCACACATACATACGCAGACATATACATAAACAAAAATACATTGTAAATACAGATCTTCTAACATATGTTGTTTTTTTAAACAGACATTAAAATAATTTCTAACAATATCTAACAAGTTGCTTTTCTAACTATGTCATTTTAGTACTTGATGGTTGGCGAGTCACGTGTTGAGAGAGTGCTGGTTATTTTATGGAGGCATATAATTACAAGCAAGTAAATAATGACAGACAGACAGACAGACAGACAGGCAGGCAGGCAGGCAGGCAGACAGACATACAGGCATGCAGACAGGCAGACAGACAGATAAGCAGACAGACAGACAGACAGGCAGGCAGAGAGACAGACAGAGAGACAGACAGACAGACAGGCAGGCAGGCTTCTAGTTACACCTCATAACAGATTGCTGGAACTGACTTGAAAGAGTTCCTGCTCTGTAGCTTGCACCTCCTGGCCGGACACTCTAAAACAACACTGACACAGATCGTAGATCTTGCACATCTATCAGCATTAATGCTTATGGTGATATCTAGACAAAGTCTAAATAAAAGAAAAAAAAATAGCATATTTTTCATCCAACCCATATTTTAAAATATATATATATATATAGTTAACTTCCTTCCAGTTTCTTTGAACCAAAATATTCATAAACATTTGTTGTGGTAGAGCATGGACATTACTTCCGCTATGAAAGAGTTACAACTCTTAAAAAAAAAGAAACTTGGTGTGAATTTTGTTAAGTCCACCATTGTATTATAGTAGTCACATGTAGATATAATCTTTTTTTATATAACTGATCTATGTAACTTCAGTGAAATGATCTAAACATTGTATAGCTGATCTATGTAACTTCAGTCAGATAATCTAAACATTTTATAGCTGATCTGTGTAACTTCAATCAAATAATCTAAACATTTTTAAACTTACAGCTTGTACAGTTTATGAATGAATTGGACAGAGTAAAAAAAAAATATAGAAACCAGAGTTGAAAATTATTTTAGTTGGATTCGACGTGGCAGAAATATACAAATTTATAAAGAAATCTTACAATTTATACATTTTATATAGATTAGAAAATACAAGAATAGAAAAGAACAGAACAGAATAGAATAGAATAGAAAATACAATTTATAAAGTAATGTACAATTTTTTTTTTAAATGCCGCAGTCGGACAAGAGAAAAACAGGAGTTGAGACTATGTCATGGCTTTCAAATAATTCATGTCAAGGATAAAACAATTGTGAACTGTAATATAAAATAGCAGAGAAGTGGAGAAAATGTGAAGATAGCAGAGAAGTGGAGAAAATGTGAAAATAGCAGAGAAGTGGAGAAAATGTGAAGATAGCAGAGAAGTGGAGAAAATGTACAAGTTACACACAACCCCTACTCCCACACACACGTAAACACAAACAAACAAAAAACGGGACTCGGCTATTTCATAGCAGGAAGAGAATGTTTCTCAACATTAGTATTCAAGTCCCGTAATAGAATTGACAAAAAGTGAATAGCATTTTCTTTTCTTCTTGAAAAGTTCCATGCTTTTAAAGAGCTCTCTCTTTCTTAATTTTTTTTCTTCTGTATGCAAGAATAACCTTTTTTCTTTTATGAGTCTGAGAGTGAGTCACATCACAAAGGTGATCGTATTACATTTTATGATGTCTGAGGGGACAGGGTGAAGATTTTTTGCGGGACGTTTCACGTACGAGCCATCAGATTTGAAAGACATGATGTCAATGACAGGCCGTATGTTAAAAAAAAAAGATTATCCTATCAAGTCGAATGAGAATTCGCTTTTAGTGTATTCTTTGTGTTGCCTGAAGCATCGCAGGCTGATTTTCTTAAACAGAATTTTATGGTTAATGTTATCAGTGTTAACCCTTAACACGCCGCCGTCTAACACAGAGGCGGATGAGTTAGTCATTTTAGCGGGGTTTTTTTTTGTGGTTTTGTTTTAAAGTTCCAATAACAGATTCAAGAAAGGGACATCCCTGCAGATTCCAACATAATGTGGAATACATCTATCCTTGTCTGACTGATTGGGTTCAAGTAACGTATCAGCCTATTCCAGGATAGGGTCTTGACCATTTCTGGTTTCATGTGCACGCTGACTTTTTTATTGCACAGTCATCTTGTCTATTATCTCTAGGGACAGAAACAGCTTAACACGTGTCTTTGTGTCATATTTTCTAATAACATCTCCCCCCCCCCCCACACACCCAACTGTCTATCTTTGTGTCATATTCTCTAAATAATATCTCCCCAGCGCTTCGAACAAACTGTCATCTTCTCTAATAACATCTTTCCCACAACCGAGGTGTCATCTTCTTTAATAACACCTTTCCAACACCCGAAGTGTCATCATCTCTAATAACATCTCTCCCACGCCCAAAGTGTCATCTTCTTTAATAACATCTCTCCCACACCCAAAGTGACATCTTCTCTAATAACATCTCTCCCACACCCAAAGTGCCATCTTCTCTAATAACATCTCTCCCACACCCGAAGTGCCATCTTCTCTAATAACATCTTTCCCACACCCGAAGTGCCATCTTCTCTAATAACACCTCTCCCACACCCGAAGTGCCATCTTCTCTAATAACATCTCTCCCACATCCAAAGTGTCATCTTCTCTAATAACATCTCCCCCACACCCAGAACGATTTGACCCAGCTTTTCTCCACCTGCCCCCTCCCCCCGCCAATGTTTTTAAATGTAGTAATACTTAACTCCTCTTCTCCCAGTCACACTGTCACCCTGGCAATCTTCTTAAGATACTTCACTCTGACAAGCGATGAGATCAGATTGTCCAGGTCTGAAGATCTCATCTGAGAATTAGTGTCCTGAACTGCCAGATCTGTCATGTTGAATCGCGTCCAGCAAAGACAAGGACCTCCTGTCTGAAATGTTCTGGGATGAAATATGGCAGTCTTCTAGGCTGAGTGCAGAGTGTGTCCAGTAAGAAGCCATAAATTACGAGGACCCCAGGGAAGGATGTTAGTAATAGCGAGGAAAGATTTTCCCTCAAAAGTGTTAGGTTTCTTTTCGTTAACTCAAAGGCAGTGACGGAACGTTTATTTAAAGTTTAGGGAAAAGTGGTGGAAATATCAGGATTTCTCTTACAGATGAAAAAAACATGAAAATAGAAAAAAAGTACAGTTATATTACGAAGGAATAACTATGTGTGGGTGTGTAAATACATATGTCACTATGTGTTTCTGAAGAAGAAGAAGAAGAAGAAGAAGAGAAGAAGAAGAAGAAGAAGAAGAAGAAGAAGAAGAAGAGAGAAGAAGAAGAAGAGAAGAAGAAGAAGAAGAAGAAAAGAAGAAGAAGAAGAAGAAGAAGAGAAGAAGAAGAAGAGAAGAAGAAGAAGAAGAAGAAGAAGAAAAGAAGAAGAGAAGAAGAAGAAGAAGAAGAGAAGAAAAGAAGAAGAAGAAGAAGAAGAAGAGAAGAAAAAGAAGAAGAAGAAGAAGAAGAAGAAGAGAAGAAGAAGAAGAGAAGAAGAAGAAGAAGAAGAAGAAGAAGAAGAAGAAGAAGAAGCAGAAGAAGAAGAAGAAGAAGAAGAAGAAAAAGAAGAAGAAGAAGAAGAAAGAAGAAGAAGAAGAAAGAGAACATATAGAGAACATTGGATAGTGAACATGGGATAGATCAAATATAGAAACGGAAAGCGCGTATTAACTGTGGAAGACAGAAAGAATGTAAGATCTGAGAGGAGGAAAGGGAGAGATACGGTGAAGGACTTGAATGGAAAGCCCAAGACAAAAAGAAGACGAGAAAAGTGCTTAAAAGAACAGAAAAATAGAGAAAGAGAGAGTGAGAGAGAACGAGAAAGGAGAGAGAGAGAGAGGGAGAGAATGAGTGCAAAACTTGGAAGATCTCAAGGCGATATAAATAGAAATTGTTGGAGAGAGTAAATATTTAGGCAGAGAGACAGAGAGAGATGCCAGATAGAGATAGAACAGAGACAGACAGAGAGACAGAGAGAGATGACAGACAGACAGAGAGGCAGAGACAGATTGAGAGAGACACAGACAGACAGAGAGAGGCACAGAGACAGACAGAGAGAGGCACAGAGACAGACAGAGAGAGGCACAGAGACAGACAGAGAGAGACACAGAGACAGACAGAGAGAGATGACAGAGACAGACAGATAGAGACGGAGAGAGACAGACAGATAGAGATGAAAGAGACAGACAGACAGACAGAAACAGGAAGAGAACGGGAGAACACTATATTTTCAAAAGGTAAATAATGGTAATAGAAAAAAATATAAACGGAAGACCACGAGAAAACAAGAATCAAGAACAGAAAAGTTACAGGCTAATGCTACAGATGATACTCAAAAACAAACAAACAAACAAAGACAGCAGAAAAATAATATGAGGGTGAGAAATCTGAATTATTATTCAGTGAAAAATGTCAATAAATCAACATGTGGATCTCTCACATATTTAAAATAAACATCATACTGGAATGTCATCCATGTACCCGGAGCAAATATACAGTACCCGACATGTTGATGAGCAGCACAGAAGGGCTCTGATGCCAGCAATCTCATGCAGCACTCTTGGCGCACGATATGCAATCCCGAAAATAAAACCTTATCTTCATTCAGAAACATATTTCTGTCTACGCAAGAAAAGACATCCCTTGATAAGGATAAAAAATTCTCGGTTGGAAAGCCAATTACTAATTAATCCCTAGAGACCAAGGGAGACAATGATCAGATTGGAAATCAGGAAACTGTCTCATCCAACGTCTCCGGATTTGTTCAGAGAGCGTCGACTTGAGACTAATATGGCTGCGTGCAGCAGTTGCATGATCTCAGCTGCCCTCCCATAATTTCGCCTGCTGTCACAGCCTGTATTATAAGCTTTCATTTCATTCACTGACATGGTCCCAGCAGAACTTTTCCTCTTTCGCCGCGTGTTTAAATTATCACAATTCTGTATGCTCCATGCTCCTGTATGAATATTTTAAAATTGTATGTATGATTTCCACTTTTTATAAAAATTTATATATTATTATTTTTTTTTTTTTTTGAAAAATAGGGGAGGGGGTACAGGAGCTAGATGTTTGAATGTTCTTACACGGATGATTAAATCATATTAAGTCTGCCCTGTGTTCTGTCCTTCACTCTGTCCTCCTATTTCTAATTCATTCCTACATATCAAAATATTTACAGTTAGGAAAGAAAACACATAAAGATACTTCATCAAAAGATGATCAATTTATAATAAGAACGACAAGTAATCCACCTTCTTAACATCTGTGATTTCTTCTCAAAATACAAGTTTTAAAAAAATTGAATGATCGCAACTCATTCAAAACATCTTGTACATAAACAAATGCGTTTAATGTGATTAAGCCAAGTTTGTCCCATATATACATTACAGACTACATCCTTTATGATTATCTCACTGCTTATAAAAGAAGGGAACATTTGCCAAGAAAATATAACACATACATATACATGTAAAATTCAGTAACAATTACGTGCACATAAAATCCCCAAAGTATATTTAGCACAATTTTCAAATCTTACACAGAACGCAGACATTATCCACAAGAAACTATGGTCATTAATATGTCATTCATCTACCCATCGTCAGACCCGGGTGGGGCGGGAGAATCCGAGGAATCGCCATCAAAACCTGCACGCGCCCGCATCACAGAATATAAACCATAACTAAACCAAACAGATACACACACACACACACACACACACATGTATATATCCATGGACGAATAACACATTCGTAGTTAAACGAGAACATGATCTCCTCCGACCTGCTGGCACATTCTTGCGTGCTCAACGTACAAAAGTCCGACCCGTTAAAATTCTCTCGCACCTCCTGTTTGTACTATTTGTGTCGGTGCAGATTTTTACCCAGAGTTGCGCACCCTTGAGCTGACACTGGACACTGGTCTTATTTATTTATATTTTCGGTATGCTTCTGGTGTTGAACACAAACTTAGGTTTAACAGTCTGTCCTTGTTCTTATCTTTACTACACTCCCATCTCTTGGTACGTCAGTATTATATAACTAATCGGGATTATTATCGCTTTAACAAAATTCCTTTGAAGATCTCTTAGTTAGAAAGGGCCATCATCTATGCATTACTGAAACATCAATAGGTGTTTCTATCTCCTCTCCAATATCTCCCTCACCCCGCCCTGTGTGGACTAACTATTCTTCTGGAGCTTTTGATTAGTCGTTCATGTTTTGCCACATCAAGTTTCAGCCCCCCCCCCCTTTTCCACCCCCGTTTCTCCATTCTCCATCGGCGCTCTTTCTATACGGCATATTTTTTAATACACGGGATACTTATGTCTAATAAAATTGGAAATGATGCACCTTGACCCGCAAAAATATGGGCAGTAAAATATGTGTCTATGGCGAGGAAATCTTTGGGAAGAGCTCTGTTGTGTCAGTTTTGATCCGAAGTCCAACTTGGGAGTCCGACTGATACAGCATTTCATGAATATTCATACCTGGAGTCCAAAGAATGAGAGGCAAAGAAACTTGGCTTACCTAATGTTGGCATTTCTGCTTTGTTGGCGTCCAGATTGCCGGCTTGTCATGGCCTCCCAGATGTCCTATAGCTACTGTTGCCACAATGAAAGTGATCATCACAGCATCTTATATTTTATTCAGAGAGAGATTACTGATGTTTCTCTTGGTATAGTCTGAAAGACAGCACAGGGATAAATTTCCAGTCACAGGGGCGTATCCGCAACATCCACAATGTTGGGAACGTTATAAATTACATGACTTGCTTAGGAACACAGCGGTCTTCAAACTTTGATCCTTAGATTTCAATTTTTGCAACAGAACACTTTGTCTGTACCTTATCAACGTGAAACCCTTCACGTTTCTTACTGTTTGAGAATTTGTTTTTCAAGGCTCAGATGAGTATTATTTTGTAATATTCTGATGTATTACATAAGTGAAATGATGTGCTGTTTAACTAAAAAAGCTGACTGCAGTAAAACTGGTTCTAGGAATACAGGTAGATTAAGGTGTATGGTACAGTTTTACAAAGCGATAGAAGGAGTGAGAAAAGTGAGAAAAACACAAATAGTGAGAAACATACAACATCCAGTATTTTGGCGTGAGCCGTTTTCAAAGATTACATAAAAAAAACAAACACATCATAAAATAAAAGAAAAATGAAAATGAAAAACTTAGCTTTGTGGCATCCCTCCTTGTACACAATACAACAGAATGTGCCCTAAAGACAAGGCTGAGAGACCACAAAGGAAAACAAATTGAACCAATCAGATGTTAGCGGCGGTGAAAGGGAGAGAACGATACGGTGTGAGTTGGGGGGGGGGGGAATGCGGGGAGGGGCGGGGCGCAGGAGAGAGATCAGGAGGCAATAAATACCTCTAGGCTGCTAGAGAAGAAGGTTGGAAGGGGGGAAGAAGGGAAGCTGGGAGATAACGTGAATCTGATGAATACAAAACTGCAGCGAAATGCGCTGGGCTAAGACAAGAAAGTAGAGCATAAATAGCAGAAAAAGGTGGAAATCTAAAGAATTGTAAAGAACCTAAATATATTGTTAAATCCAGCTGGGTGGAGACAGCCGGCCTGGAAAGTAAGGCGCTGTTCTAGGACCCTCCGAGATCATACATCAGCAGAACAAGAGCGGATAGCACTAACAAAGATGTCACGTTTTCCCCTGTGGTTTCTTTGGCAGAAGTGTTTTGGCACAGGGGTCCATGCCCTCTTAGAAATATCGTTAAGATGTTGACGAAAACGGTCTAGTGAGAGCAAACCGGTCTCCTCTTTATACTTCATATCGCAAAATTTATACATAATGGCATAAATAACAATGCTTGAAGTGCAGGTGAAGCCTTCCTGAACTAATAACGTGGACTTAAAGAAGGAGATCTGGCTAGCCTCAGTAACAAGCGACCAAGTGTTGCATCTACGGCGTCTGCAACATCTGGTACCATAAAAAGAGTCATCCGTCTTAAGGCGACTTCTAACTAAAAGGTCCTTGAAGTTTTTGCCCCGTCTGTAGACCACCAACGGGTGTTCCCCAAAGAGTTCACGTGTATCAGACTCGGTCTGGAGGAGATAGAGATGGCGAAATAGTATGCTCTTAACTGCCAAACTATGGGGGTGGTGCGTGAGTACCAGTTTGGCTCTGTCCGAGCTACAGGGCGGTTTAGGAGTGATGGCTTGCTGGCGGGATATATGACTGATGCGGTTCCAAGACGATGTTCCTTTGTATGAGTAGCTCACGTAATTGTAATGTGCTGTTACTAAGCACCTTAACCAATGAATGTTGTGTTGCTTTGTAATTTAACTAATGTGAATAATATGTTGTTTTACAACTTTATTAATGTGAGTCATAATGACATAAATTAATTAATAAATAATTTATAAATTAGCGGTTAGCGATGTCTCGCTTTATAAATTAGCTAATGTTTGTGATGTCCTGCTTTATAAATTAACTAATGTTAGTGATGTCTCATCTTTACGAATTAACTAATGTTAGTAATGTCTCGCTTTATAAATTAACTGTTAATGATGTCTCACTTTATAAATTAACGAATGTTAGTGATGTCTCGCTTTATAATTAATGTGCTGTTACTTTACAAGTTACATAATGTGTAATGTTACTTTATAACTTATGTGTTGTGTTACATTGTAAGTTGAATTATACCTAATCTGTTACAAATCGCTTTGTTTGTAGATGAGCACTCTATTGCACGTAACAGGCTAAAATATGTTTTTGCTAAACATGAAAGGGAGTATGCAAAATGTGGAGAAATGTATTTTCAAATTACATTTTAAAAATAACTGTTTGAATGTCATTGGAAGATTTAAAAAAAACGCCAACTAAAGAAAAGAAAATGAATAGTTATAGTTTATTGTCGCTGCAGTAAAGCAATTTTTAAAAAAAAATGTTTTCAGTTTTCAGGAGAATGCAGCGGCATAAAACGCCTTATTTTTATAGAGAGAAGCAATTACACAACTCAACAGATCATCAGAGGAAGATTCTCCCAGACCGTCACCCATACAGTGTATGTGACAATGTTAATATAATTCAGTACATTCTCCTCATGTTATCGTGAACTGACAGAGGTTACCTTTTCTGAAGTCACATTTTATAAAGTGACAAACTTTATCACGGACCAGGCACAAAGTAATTGGTGAACGCATTCATTTAGTAACATCAAAATCTTCAAGCGGCTAAACTGTTTCTATTTGTTACAAACTAAACGGAAAACAGAGTGAGCCGTTTTACAGCCCGATAGTCACTCAAGCCCGTGACCTACTTAAAAAAAACTGATCGAATACATAAAACTTGCCACTATATGTAGTTGTTGTGCATATGAAAATGTCGCCATGATTTATACTCTCATGAAGGATTCCCGATTTCGTCTCTGAAACGATTTGCCTTCCGTGACCATCTGCATCCGTGAAACACTTCCTCTATGATTCCAGCAAATTTTCTTCACTACAAAATACTTGAACAAGATAATAATGGATTCAACTGTTGAAAGCATGAAAGTACTCACAGAGCATTTTAGTGATTCATAAAACTGGATGGATCAAAATCTGCTTGTTTCTAAATGTGTGATGAATATCGCTGCTATAAACCTCATTAGATCAAGTTGGTTGAGATATGAGATGTGTCATAACCTTCTCGATGTGATGAATGCGGAGAAATGTGGTACAGAAAAATTACTTGAGAAGAGAAGAGAAAGGCAGATTTTGCAGAGATGCAGAACAGATGTCAGCAGGGTCTATGATAAGAACTATTTTATGGTCCCATTTGGGCTCAGGGGTACTGGCCTGAGAGCAAGCATGACCCTCTATCCGACTTGGTTATCAGCTACCAAGAACATATTCCTCCACGCGATACAAATATAAGGGGGAGGAGGAGGGTTGGTTTGTTTCGCACCCTTGAAGTGTTTCCTGGAAACATGAGATTACCCAACAGTCTTGTCCAGCGAGGTGAAAGTCGGTTTTCTTTTTTCGGTAGTGTTACTGAGACTTTAGTTATCACACTTTGCTGGGATGTCATCGTTTCAAAGTTCTTGTACAGTCTCCTAAGAAATAAGGTGAGCTAGGACAGTTTAGCGACATTCTTACTGGGCATATGAAGAAAGGTGTTAAGAAGTTTTGTAACAACAGCAACATCATCTGTCCTAGCTGTTACCGTACTTTCTGTTACCAACATCACCTTGATGGCCTACCTGTCCTAGTTGTTACCCTAGTTTCTATCACCAATAGCACCTTGATGACTTACTTGTCCTAGCTGTTACCCTACTTTCTGTCAACAACATCACCTGGATGACCTACCCGTCCTAGCACTTACTTTACTTTCTATCACCAGCATCACCTTGATGACCTATCAGTCTTAGTTTTTACACTAATTTATATCACCAATATCACCTTGATGACTTACCTATCTTAGCTGTTACCATACTTGATGACCTAGCCGTCCTAGCTGTTACCCTGCTTGATGACCTACCTATCCTAGCTGTTACCCTACTTGATGACCTACCTATCCTAGCTGTTACCCTACTTGATGACCTACCCGTCCTAGCTGTTACCCTACTTGATGACCTAGCCGTCCTAGCTGTTATCCTACTTGATGACCTACCTATCCTAGCTGTTACCCTACTTGATGACCTACCTATCCTAGCTGTTACCCTACTTGATGACCTAGCCGTCCTAGCTGTTACCCTACTTGATGACCTAGCCGTCCTAGCTGTTATCCTACTTGATGACCTACCTATCCTAGCTGTTACTCTACTTGATGATCTACCTATCCTAGCTGTTACCCTACTTGATGACCTACCCGTCCTAGCTATTATCCTACTTTCTGTCAACGACATCACCTGGATGACCTACCCCGCTTAGCTTTTACCCTACTTCTATCACCAACATCACCTTGATAACCTACCCTTCCTATCATTTACCCTACTTTCTACGGGTAGAGCTGGATATTAGTAAATGTTAAGAGTCACAGTATTTCCAACAAAACCTCACAACAGTAAACGTAAAGTGGTAATTAAAACTGATAGTTTACAGTCCGAGTTGCCAGACAGGACATCAGCGCGTGTAGGACAAGGTTAGCGCCATGTATTTTCTCCCCACCGGTGGGGCATTGTCTACAGGGAGTATCTTTCTGACACAATTTTGGCATCGCTCTTCGGGTTCTCGCCTCTGGTAATTGCTCCTAATCGTCATATACACTGGCCGTCCCTTCCATACCCTCGCTGTAGCCACGAAAGAAAAATAAGTTCATTTTGGTTTTCATTTCATCACGAACCGGCCGGCCTCCCTTTTCACACCGGACGCTATTATGGATCACTCCTCCAATCTCATTCGTCTTGTTTGGCTTCGCTGCCGCATGGCAAGCAGAACATTGTGTGTTATTATTATCGATGGTTGTGCCTAGAGATTCTCTCTTGTCTTGAGAGACTGCAAACATCATAGCTGCTGAAATGCTGCTTGTGGAGAAGTTGTTTTTTGTACATTTTTGTTTGTTTGTATTGTGAACCAAGTCAGGACTGGTATGATCTATCCTCATCTTATTATAACTGGTACATTGTAACAGAAATATTAAAAATATTCCGGTTTTTCGACTGATTGTATGGTATGAGGCTTGGTCTTCTGCTATGATTACTACCATTTGTTGTTCTTATTATTATTAGCCGAGTTGCATAGCAGTGGTGATGATGCGTCTCTATCTTTTGCAGTCCTTTGATGTTTTCAATGAATTCAGATGCTTTTCTTCTTTCACTCCACTTGGTCAGTCCACAGAGACATTGTTTCTTTTTCCCTTGAATGTTCCGGTCATTCCTGGGTACTTCAACTTCTGAATTCTCATGACATGTTTAAGTTCTCCAACTTCTGTCTTCTCATGACATGTTTAAGTTCTCCAACTTCTGTCTTCTCATGGCATGTTTAAGTTCTCCAACTTCTGTCTTCTCATGACATGTTTAAGTTCTCCAACTTCTGTCTTCTCATGACATGTTTAAGTTCTCCAACTTCTGTCTTCTCATAACATGTTTAAGTTCTTCAACTTCTGTCTTCTCATGACATGCTTAAGTCCTCCAACTTCTGTCTTCTCATGACATGTTTAAGTTCTCCAACTTCTGTCTTCTCATGACATGTTTAAGTTCTCCAACTTCTGTCTTCTCATAACATGTTTAAGTTCTTCAACTTCTGTCTTCTCATGACATGCTTAAGTCCTCCAGCTTCTGTCTTCTCAGGACATGTTTAAGATCTCCAACTTCTGTCTTCTCACGGCATGTCCAAGAAATTTTGACTGTCTTTTTTCTTTATCACTGTAACTATTTTCCATTCCTCTTAAACTTCTTAGAGGATGTCCTCGATTTCGTTCTGTCTGTCCATGGTATTCTTCTCCAGGCCCAGCTCTCTGTTGTTTCCAGTTTCTTTATCATCTTTCTGTCAACTGTCCGGGTTTCACAACCATGTAGTAAAATTTGTTCTGTTTAGCACCGTAATGCTCTTTTCCTTACTTTTAGGGCCATGCTCTTATTTGCTGATATCTTCTTTATGTAATAAAAAAAGCTGCTTTTGCTTTATCTATTCGTGATTTTATTTCATTTGCATGCTTGCCAGCAGCTGTTACTGTTGTCGGAGATAAATGAAATTGTTTACTTGTGTCGGTGTCTTTCCTTGTGAACAGATTTTGCACTTTGGTATTTTTATTATTTTCGATATTAACATTGTTTTTTTTTCTTATTGTTTGTTCTTATTTAGCTCTAAATCTCTTTTATTGCTCTCATCAATAATCCTTGTCACTAGTGTCTGCAAACTTCTTTAACTTTCTACTAGCTGAGTACACGACGTTGTCCGGGTATTTATTTATCCCAATCACGAAAGTTCTATTCATTTCCAGAACCTTCTAGACGGTTCTACAGAGTCCAGATTGTTCTACAGAATTCTATTCGTTATATTCAACTAAACTTGGGCTTAATTGTCACCAATCAGCTTAGCGACCCAGAACACTAACCACCGATGAAACCATCGGCAGAATCCATGACATGATAATGGAGGATCGACGACTAACTGAGTAGTACATTGCTACTGAGTTGGGCTTCTCCCAGGAACCTGTTCATGCCATTACTCACAATGATCTTCAAATGACAAAGGTCACTGCTCGATGGGTCCCCAAACTTCTTGGAGCTGATCACAAACAACAGTGCCTCAACATGTCAAGAGACAATCTTGGTCATTTTTCTGCAGATCCTGAACAGTTTCTTAGCAATTTGTGACTATGGATGAGACATTGGTTCATCATTTTCAGCCAGAAACCAAAGAACAGTCAAAGCAGTGGAAACATCATGGATCTCCACCTCCAAAGAAAGCAAGGGTAGTTCTGTCTGCAGGCAAAGTGATGACTTCCATCTTTTGGGACTCACATGGTGTGCTATTGGTAGACTATCTTCTGGCTTCCATCTTTTGGGACTCACATGGTGTGCTATTGGTAGACTATCTTCTGGCTTCCATCTTTTGGGACTCACATGGTGTGCTATTGGTAGACTATCTTCTGGCTTCCATCTTTTGGGACTCACATGGTGTGCTATTGGTAGACTATCTTCAAAAGGGCAGAACGGTCACCGGGGCCTATTACGCTAATCTTATGAAGCAACTGCGGGTCAAATTGAAGGAGAAGCGTTGAGGGAAATTGACGAGAGGAGTCATCTTTCATCAAGACAATGCGTTAGTTCACATGTCGGCGATGGCAATGGCTGCTATCCATGAATGTGGCTTCCAGCTTCTTGAACATCCTCATTATTCCCTACATTTAGCCCCTTCGGACTTTTACCTGTTTACCAAACTCAAAAAGGAGCTCAGTGGTCGCTAATTTGTTTCAGATGATGACGTCATCCATGCCTAGACCACTTTCTACTGGCACAAGATGCTGACTTTTACAAAGAAGGGATCCGTATGCTCCATGGACTAAGTGCATAAACTTGCAAGGGGACTATACTGAGAAATAACCAAAAAAAATATTTGTCCACAAATAATTCGTTGTACCTTAAGCCGCGAACTTTTCAATCACCCCTCGTAACTTGATAACATATTCAACTTCCTATTACACATTTAGTAAGAAACAAGCAACTGACTATAGCGCCCGACACCAAAAATTGTCATGACAAAAAAAAACACAAAAAAACAACTGATTATTGTTTGATGCGATCTGAAACCGCTTTATTGTCATCGCAGTACAAAATGATGTTTACGGAAACATGAATTTCTAACGGCAGTTTGAATACGTGGGAACGATGTGTGACGTATTCTGGAGCATACATACGTACATACGCCACTGTTATAAAGCCATATGTAAGCAATAAATCGTGTAATTCTAATCATTTTTTCTTCAACCGGATTGTTTTTTCTTGCTCCCCCGTATGCTCATAAGCAGTATATAGGAGCGAAAATATTTCTTTTGGCTACAGAAAATGTAGTTTTCCTGGCAAGGATGACGCAGATAAACTAATAGCCAGCTCCATCAAACGCGGAAATTTCCCAAGAGATGGCCAATTTGGTTCCGATTTGATGCGTTCATTAATTCGAGACGAAATCTGGAAAGTGATGCTCCGATCTCTGCTGGCAGTTCCACATACGGACAGCTAAAGCAATTAGAGACATTTCTGAAGCTGTCTACGTGTTCTTTACCGAAGCAGACCTTAGGCAGTTTTTGTTTTCTTTTTCATCGCCGCGTACTTTGTTGACTAGAAGATACATGAAGAAAAAGTGATTTTCCTATTCTTAACATTACTTATATTTCTCTCACTTCAGATTGTAATAATCTTTTTACATGCAGGAGCACTCATATTCTAATACATCCATGACATACATATAACAGTATGTGTGATCCTGTCTGACTTCTTACAGTACTGTAATAACATCACAAGAGTCTCGTCGTGACATAACTAAAGTTATCTTTATTCTTCCTAGTCTAGGTCTTGCAGTGATACAAAATGATGACGTGGTAGAAGTTTGAACAGATTTTCCTTCACACTAGTCCGACACTTTACTGTAGACAAAAAACTTTACTGTAGACAAAAAACTTTACTGTAGACAAAAAACTTTACTGTAGACAAATAACTTTACTGTAGACAAATAACTTTACTGTAGACAAAAAACTTTACTGTAGACAAATAACTTTACTGTAGACAAAAAACTTTACTGTGGACAAATAACTTTACTGTAGACAAATAACTTTACTGTAGACAAATAACTTTACTGTAGACAAAGTGCTGAAAAATGGCTTCTCTACCCTCAGGGAGTCTTCGGTTTGGAGGCACCTCCGCAAAACAAGCTATAGCTGGATCCTTCCTCCTTGGTCTCCTTTTGTTTCTGTGGCTTACCTGTCCTATAATACTTCTCTTCCCACTCTGAGGTCACGCTATCTTCTTCTCATTCTGAGGTCACGCTATCTTCTTCTCATTCTGAGGTCACGCTATCTTCTTCTCATTCTGAGGTCACGCTATCTTCTTCTCATTCTGAGGTCACGCTATCTTCTTCTCATTCTGAGGTCACGCTATCTTCTTCTCACTCTGAGGTCACGCTATCTTCTTCTCATTCTAAGGTCACGCTATCTTCTTCTCATTCTGAGGTCACGCTAAGTCTTTTACCTCTGTAAATTAATAACAGCGCTTCATACTGTTATATATACGACTCTGATATATTTCTGCACGCTGTAATCATGTTTTGTTATCTAAAGTTATGCGCTTAAAGCTTTTATTTTCCCTTATCTGATCTCTGAAATTGTGCAGCAACAAATTCTCAAATGTTTCATTTATTGTTTCCTTGTTTGTATTTTCTTATTTAGTATCTAGGAAAGATATGACCTGCAATATCTCATTGTTTGTCTTGTTAATATAGTTTAAAATTTCATCTACTATACTTTATATGTATAGGTTATTTAAATCCCAACGAATTATAAATGTCTTGAAACTGTACAGACTACACTGGCTGGGTCATGTAGAAAGAATGGAAGAGAACAGACAAACGAAAATGATGTATGTACAAGAGATGAGGAAAACAAGACCACGAGGTAAACCATGACAGAGATGGCACGACAACATAGAAGAGGATATAAAAGAAAAAGAAATTGATGTCACCGACTGGAGAGAGAATATTAGGAATAGAGAGGAATGGAGGGGAACTTTATCTGAAGCAGTGAGCCTTAATGGCTCGGAAAGCTGAAGAAGAAGAAGAAGAAAATGAAGAAGAAGAAGAAGAAGAAGAAGAAGAAGAAGAATACTTTACACGTAAGTTACTTTCTACAGCTTGACAGCCGCGACTGAGTACACTTATGTCTCCGCTTCTGAATATGTGTGTACAACATTTCTCTAATTTTAATCCCTAATGTACAGAAGTTTGTCCTCTTGGCTTTTTAATTCTTGTGTTACTTTCCATCTGCTCCCATTTCCTTCTAGGGTGCATTATTTGTAATTCCCTAATTTCGTCGAAATTTGCCTAAACTTTCCACTTTCATACGGTCTTCACATGTTCCAAAAAATATTGTGCAATTTTTTGTTTTCGAAACCAGGAGAGAAACATTTGTAAGAACTGAAGGCCACTTTAACAACACGGTTACAACCATTAAAACTCCAACTAAAATGTAATATTCCTTCAGCAAAAGTACCAGACTGTGCATCTGTTCACCAGAATGAAACATAGAACAAATGTAATTTAAGTTTATCTCCGTCGTTAATGTTACTTGTTATTAAGATATACAGTTTCTTTTTTCCAGGCTCTAAAACTTAATTACGGTTGAATGAACCGAACAAATGTCAGACCAACCCGATTATTGAAGTAGATATCCTGATACTTCCTGTAGATGATACTTTTCTACTTTTTGTTTTCGTATGTAAGTGTGGGAACATCGAATTCCTCGGTGAAGTTGCCAGAATTAAGTGCGTTCTCATTTCTTACACGTCTGGAACTTTATTTGCTTAAAAGTTTCAACTGACACGGACCTGACCAGAATGTTCCGTTTTTTGTTCTATTCGTCTCTAACATTTCGGAAGCTGAACGTGCTTTGGGGTCTTGATGTGCAACAAGATACAAAGGAGTCCATCAAAGAAGAGCTCAGGACATTTGCATTTTTTTATTACTTGAAACAGGTCCATGTAAGGACAATTTACTTCTCGTAATGTAATGTCCAGACAAGCGGTCCTGTAGTTTCTTGCTGTAATGTGCTCATGTTACCAATGTTATAACTCTTACAAACGCGCGTATGTATGTTGCTGTAGTTGCTGTTATAAATTTACCGATATTAAAAGTACAAAAGATCAGGTTTGCTTTTTTTCTTGCATTATTTAGAAAATTGGGAAGATAAATTACTACCCAACAGATTCAAATGTTGTGAAGATAAATTACTACCCAACAGATTCAAATGTTGTGAAGATAAATTACAACACAGCAGATTCAAATGCTGTGAAGATAAGAAGATAAATTACTATCCAACAGATTCAAGTGTTGTGAAGATAAATTACTACTTAACAGATTCAAATGTTGTGAAGATAAATTACTATCCAACAGATTCAAATGTGGAGACTTTTTCTACTATCAGAAGTACTGCTTATACTGGTCATTCTGTAATAACCACCACCACCACCACCACCACCACCACCACCATCATCATCATCATCATCATCATCATTGTCGTCATCATCATCATCGTCATCGTCGTCGTCGTCATCATCATAATTGTCGTCATCGTCATCATCATCATCATCATCATCATCGTCGTCGTCGTCATCGTCATCATTGTCGTCGTCGTCATCATCATCATCATCATCGTCATCATCACCATCATCATCATCATCGCCGTCGTCGTCATCATCATCATCGTCATCATCATCTTCATCATCATCATCATCATCGTCATCGTCGTCGTCGTCGTCAATCTCCAATTCTTTGTATTGTTTCTTTCTATTTGTTTTTCAGTGACAACATTTTCTCAAGCTGGTCATTGTCTGTCTTGTAATGTTTACTTCTCTTTCCTCTTCTCTCTTTCTTCTTTGTCCATCGTTTGATGTTTACTTCTCTTTTCTCTTCTCTTTTTCTTCTTTATCCATCTTTTAATGTTTACTTCTCTTTTCTCTTCTATCTTTCTTCTTTATCCATCTTTTAATGTTTACTTCTCTTTTCTCTTCTATCTTTCTTCTTTATCCATCTTTTGATGTTTACTTCTCTTTTCTCTTCTATCTTTCTTCTTTATCCATCTTTTGATGTTTACTTCTCTTTCCCCTTTTCTCTGTCTTCCTATTTTGACAATGAGTTGTTAAAAACTGTTATTTTAAGTGCAATTATTTTAGTATTGCGCGTCTTAATATGTGCTGAATAACTGGCACTAATAAGTTTCTATTTCTCAAGATAAATTTCTTGTACTTTCATACAAGAAATTTGAGTTATTTGATAAATTTCTATAATGTTTAGAGTCTCATTTTCCTTATAATGGTCACCATAGAAAAGTGCAGAGAATTTGCTAGTACTGTTAACTATCAGGTTTCATTATCTGCAGCTCGTTTAATGCAAACTTAGTTGTATATGAACAGATAATTTACACTTTAAAGGCAACAACCTGGAAATAAGGAAACAAAGAAGATAAACAGGTTGTTCGTGTTATGAATGAAGTTCAACACTGACAAACTTTTGTGAAGTAAAGCTAATATCAGAAGTTTAAATACGTTTTTACCTCATCTTCCTCACAATGAGTTCTGGAAACGCGATGTAGCACAGCAGATGACATAACGATAATATAGTTTTAGACATACTGTAATAAGAAATATCAGTGTGACTTCACAATGTTAATAGCCTTTTTTTTTTTGTTGTTTTGTTTTTGGTAAGCAAGGAACAGAGCTTCATTATAATATACCCTATATGAGTGGTTGCCAGTTAACAGAAATCCTTGGAACCCCCCTGCCCAACCCCCAACCCCCCCCCCCCCCCCCGCCCCCCTCGGGCTGTTTCCAGACCACGGACCCTCGTGATCTGAAAAAGTTTCATATCCATATGGTAGCTATGTGCCTTAAATGAACAATATTTTTTTCAGAACTTGTGGCAAACTTTAGCGAGTAAATGCCACACTACACACACAAAAAAAAGAATACATTACAAACTTGGTGAGTTTTCAAAAGGACAGTAATGAAGTTAAGAAACAGTGGACATCGATTAACATTCTTACTTGTTCTGACACATGGACAGAATATGAAATGAGTGAGAGCTAACCAACCAGCACATGGTGAGAGAAACTATACCGCGCCTTTTATTCCCAGCATTCGATCAATCGCTTCCAAATCTGGTTCCTCCTTGCTTGTAGGAGTGAGGCTATCCTAACCTTCATGTGAATTTCTATTTCATATTTCCCATAGCCCTATTATCACATGGTCCGTATATCTGCAGTTATATCTTGACTCTGAAGTCTTCATTTTCCTTGTTGTACTTTTCTTACTGTTGACTTTTCTTATCCTATTCTTGTCAGGTTTTTTGTCTTTTTAAAAGATGTATATACTATTTTTAAAAGATGTATATACTATTTTTAAACGATGTATATACTATTTTAAAAAGATTATACTATTTTAAAAAGATGTATATACTATTTTCATTTCATACGAGTATTCTTGACTTTCCGTGATATTTGCAGGAATCTGTCCTAGAAAGCTAAATCTGGATTCGTTTAGGTGTCTATGATTGTTAGTGTTTTAATACCATTACAGTCTAGATTGTATGGTAGAACGGACATGTCTTAAAGCATGGGCACATTTGGTAGTTGCCCATGGGCCTCACGTTTCAAACATTGTTAATATAACATTTTCTTTCCCGTGAATGACTGGGTAAGGGCCCCGGTGCATTGCTTTGCCCAGAGCCTACGGTTACGATGACCCTAGGGTAGACCCTGGTATGTGGAAAGATCTTCGTGTACTTTAATCATGTAAGCATATTTTTAAAAAAAGACAAATTCTTGTCTGATGTTTTTATTTACATCGTTGTATGACAGTCTTGTATGCGATATCTTAGTGTTGTATGTTCTGAATATAGACAACCTCCTTTCTCTATCTAAATCAGCTTCTTGCAGGAACTCATTCAGCATTTCACTTTGGAAAGAGTCTTGTTTGTGTCTTTGTTCTGATCATTTTGGCACTGCTAACGACGTGAGATGCTGTGATGAGAAATAAACGTCATGTTGGACGAGGAGTAGATCACGGTGGCTTGCTTGAAACTTGCAATGGACAACAAAAAAACAAGGTGCTCTATAACCTCCACCACAGAGACCCAAACCTTGATAGCCAGGCTATAGGGGGATATCAGCTTCTCTCTCGGAGCACCCCGAAGGGGAAGGATGGGATGTTAATCATCTCTGACTTGCCATCTGCGATAATCCTCCTTCTGTCAAACACAGCCATCTTTTCTGTTTTGGGAAAACCAATCAAAAGCTGTAGATAAATACGTCTTTAATTAATATCATCATACAAACATCGATTGTCTTCTAATGTTATTTTTTTTTCCAAATCCAGATTGTTTGTTGAGTGTCTTATTTATTGTTCTCGTTGAATTTAATAATTTTATGTTTTAGTCAAGTTTCTAGCTTTAAAATGTAAGCTTATTTTTCCTGGTAAGCGCACCAGTTTCTCTGTGAAACGGCCTATGGCTCTCTTAATTCTAAGTTTCTCTAAAGTTTCTAATACTTTTATTTTTATGTAATTCAGTTTTCTTTGAGATATGTTCTTAACTATGAGATCTTAAGAACAATTCTGCTTAAAAGGGCGTTATTATAGGCGGAAACATGTACCAAACTCGAAGTTAGAAGATGCAAGCGCATGGAAACTGGATCTTGTAAGACAAAAAGGTGGTGCTGTGCTGGCTTGCTGGTACAGTGCCCTGTTATACACGTTCTAAATTAGCAGAGTCTGTCTTGAGACGAACTGCTTAGAAAGATGCTTGACAGCATCCACAAGACCTGATATGTGCCTGCTTTAAACCCGTCTTCGTAAAATAATTTCCAATAGATAATAGAATAATCCAGGCGTGCAGTTTTTTGCTTGCTTTAAAAGGTTTTTAAATGTATGATGTTGGATATTTTCGCCTTTCGACAATCTGTGTAAATATTTCCTTTCTGCATTCGGAATAGAGCGTCCAGCAAGAAGTTTCTTGACCTGGTAGGAACTACAGAGTGCTCGTATCTCATTTCTTAACTCGCCATACAGGAACTACAGAGTGATCGTGTCTCATTTCTTAACTCGCCATACAGGAACTACAGAGTGCTCGTATCTCATTTCTTAACTCGCCATACAGGAACTACAGAGTGATCGTGTCTCATTTCTTAACTCGCCATACAGGAACTACAGAGTGCTCGTATCTCATTTCTTAACTCGCCATACAGGAACTACAGAGTGATCGTATCTCATTTCTTAACTCGCCATACAGGAACTACAGAGTGCTCGTGTCTCATTTCTTAACTCGCCATACAGGAACTACAGAGTGCTCGTGTCTCATTTCTTAACTCGCCATACAGGAACTACAGAGTGCTCGTGTCTCATTTCTTAACTCGCCATACAGGAACTACAGAGTTCTCGTGTCTCATTTCTTAACTCGCCATACAGGAACTACAGAGTTCTTGTGTCTAATTTCTTAACTCGTCATACAGGAACTACAGAATTCTCGTGTCTCATTTCTTAACTCGCCATACAGGAACTACAAACAGAACTGAAGTTGCAGATAATTCTTCCACAAAGATCGAAAACTGTTACAAATATCAAAACGCTTTCACTATTTTTAAAAAATCCGTTTTCCTTCTATTTTTGGCAAAATATTTTGTGCTAGATCAAGTGCTCTCCAACAATTTACGAATGAGCGACGCGATCTCTGATTGGCCCAGTTTGATACTATGGCAATTACAGTGTCACTGAGAGCAAAAGAAAACCTGGCCGGGCCAAAAAGGTACAAGGTTAAGGCTCTTGTTAAAGTTTCAGGAGGTCGCAATTAATCTGTTGCTGCAAGGCATGAAACTTCTGTCGCCTGCATCAAAGAGAGAGAGAGAGAGAGAGAGAGAAAATGTCAGAAGACAGTGGTCTCCTATGTTTTGTTACACACAAACAGGGTCTTGGGGAGGAATTTTCTAACGTAGAGGAAACTTCTCCTCCTCCTCACTCGCTTACCATTCGGTTTTCATCCAATTTTCATCCTTTTAAAGCAGGAGGAATTATCCGAACCTCGGAGCAATGGACCCTTCTCAATGGGCCTGCATACAAATACATACAAATACATACAAATACATACATATACATACAAATACATACAAATACATACATATACATACATATACATACAAATACATACATATACATACAAATACATACAAATTCATACAAATACATACATATACATACAAATACATACAAATACATACATATACATACAAATACATACAAATACATACATATACATACAAATACATACAAATACATACATATACATACAAATACATACAAATACATACATATACATACAAATACATACAAATTCATACAAATACATACATATACATACAAATACATACATATACATACATAATCAAACAATACAAATGCATTTTCTCAATTTCTTTCTCTGTAGTTGTTTCCCGCTTTGTTAGATTCTGATTTGACTTTGTGGATTTGTCAAATTCTGATTTTACTATATGTATCTGTAAAAAAAAATTGCCTGTTCCTTTTGGTAAATTCCCACCTCATAAATTGTCTGTATTTATTTTTTTTTCCTTTTATCTTTGTTTGCTTCTCAAGAAGTAAACCCAAAACTGCATTGGACAATCGAGAGCTTGAAAACGTAAATAAAGTGCAATATCTAGGTTCAGTTGTCACCACCAATACGGACAGCGCAGTGGAAATCAACAAGAAGACTAGGAGTTGCATTACAGAAACTAGCACAAGTCAAGAGTATGTGGCACGATACGAAGAATAAAACAAAGTTTATGTTTACTTACATATTCCCAGTGGCAACATACGGGTGTGAAGCTCGGACACTTAACAAATCACCAGAAAAGAGAATAACAGCATTTGATATGAAATGTTACAGAAGGGCGCTTAGAATATCATGGATATAAAGAAAAATGAAATAAGGAGATGTTGATGGGGTTAGGCGTCGCAGGAAACTGACTCGTTAACAGCATAAAAATTAGAAAGCTGACATACTTCGGCCACAGCAAGAGGCACAACAGCTTGGCGAGGCTGATAGTAGAAGGTGTAGTGCCCAGCAGAAGAGAAAAGGGACGACCTCGCCGCAAGGACATCAGGGAAAATCTGAATGTGTCACTGCAAGACGCCGGTCAACTTGCGCCAAGACCGTACTGCATACAGGGAGGCTGTGAGAGGGAGACGACGTTCTGGAGAGAAGGTGCCACGTGAATATATGTCTTTATATGTGGTGACTCGTCAGAATTTTCTCCTGCCATACTTTCAGGGGAAAAAAATCTGAATCACCCGAGATTTTTCCTGATCATCTTAAGAAACTACATGGTGGAACAAATCCGAAGGCGGTTGTAAAACGCAGTAAAGAAAAAAAAAAACTACTGCATTAATTTTACAATTAATGTGTAGTTATTTGAACCGTATGAAAGTGCATTTTCCCGTGAGTGCTTTGGTTTATATTTGTGCTTTGGTGCCCATATTTTCCTTGGTCTATTCCGTGTTACTGAAGCATGAAGGTGAGTTGAAATTAGTGGGAGCTCCCGTTACGTGAGCACATGTCACATGGTACAAAAAATATTAAAACAAATTTGACCTCGGTGATACAACAGAAACCAAGACCAGATCATGGATTCCCTCTTGTGATCTTAAATTGGAGCTATCAGGACAATTTCTACAAATGTGAGTGTTGACTCACTCCTTGTTTGTACAAATAGATGTCCATTGTGTGTTCTCCCGCTCTGGTTGGACTATTGATCTCGTGGGAACGGATATTCGCTTGCCAAATATTGGACGAGGTCTGTACGAGGATGCTCCAGGACAAAGCCGTACACGAGCTGCTAACAGACACGACTGCCTTGATAGTTCACGCCTGCTACAATTCACTACACTGTTTGTAGTGTATTACAAAAATGATTCCTGCCTAGTGTTTGTAATTGTGCTGTTTGCTGAAAGTAAAGTAGTGGCGACTTGATTTCTTTACACTCTTTTTTCACTCTCTCTTTCTCCGTCACTTTCTCTCTTCTCTCGTTCTTTCTCGTTTTCAGATATGTACAAATTTTGTTTTCATTTATCTGATCTCCCTTCCTTTCTTTGCGATAGAAAGAAATGTGAGAGATAAAGGACAATGATATCGGATTGGACGCGTTCCACATTGAATGTTCGTTGAGTTTCCTCATAGTGTTTGTTCTCACACATTATTTGTCCTCTTAGAATTTTCCTCAGTTCTTTCTCTCATCCTTTTCCAATATAAGGACCTCATATAAGGAGAGTTTCTAAAAGAGCTTTTACTAAAGTTACGAAAGCGAGAGTTTCTAAAAGAGCTTTTATTAAAGTTACGAAAGCGAGAGTTTCTAAAAGAGCTTTTACTAAAGTTACGAAAGCGAGAGTTTCTAAGAGAGCTTTTACTAAAGTTACGAAAGCGAGAGTTTCTAAGAGAGCTTTTACTAAAGTTACGAAAGCGAGAGTTTCTAAGAGAGCTTTTACTAAAGTTACGAAAGCGAGAGTTTCTAAGAGAGCTTTTACTAAAGTTACGAAAGCGAGAGTTTCTAAGAGAGCTTTTACTAAAGTTACGAAAGCGAGAGTTTCTAAGAGAGCTTTTACTAAAGTTACAAAAGCGAAATGAACAGACGAAAGATTTTAAAATGGTGAAGGACAGCACAGGCGGGCCAGTCTGGCATTCTGCCCTTCATCTCTCAACATTCATTCTTATCGTATATTTGATTTAGAACAACTGACATAAAGAACACATCTAAGAGTTGAAAATGACACTATTACGTTCACAAACAGAAGTAGACGTTAGGTCAAAGTAACCTCCTTCCTAAAGCATATCGAAGCTAGAAAATTTATCATCACGCCATCTTGGTTTTCAAAATATCACAAATTTAATGCAGTATAGGCTGTCCTCGTACTTTCATGTTGCCCTGTTACACTTATTATTTGTATTATAAAGCAACCGTGAGCATAAGTCGTATCATATATCTTTAGTTGAAGCTGTGATGAAGATCTTACATTAGCAACGACTATAGTGGACGCCATGCATTATCTTTGACTTTTTTATGATCAAAAGATTAAATTAAGCGATATAAAATGTACACACATTCCAAATCAAAATGTGGCCATAATGTTCTGAGCAACGGCTCTTCAATAGTGAACAAGTAAAAAAAAGATATCATAACTGTAACATGATGCCTTTAATGGATAATTAAACATCATAAGACGTTAAAGAGAGGAGAACATTTTCAAAAAAAAACGTGTTTTCTTATAGAATTTTTCTAAAGAGAATTATAAAACAAAAAATATTGTCTCTGTATGTAACAGACCGATGCCTATTCCATTTTCTCGTCGCAGTTTTAGAGATTAGCATCTTTTTATAAATTAGTCTTTTACTTAAAAACTTTCCTAAACAAAAAAACAGTGATTGCCGGTAGAAAGAATTATAACACATGAAGCTTATGTGTCCACCCAACAACAGAGACAAATTGCAACACTTTTCTATAGCTCCCGAGTCTATCCAACAACAGAGACAAATTGCAACACTTTTCCAAAGCTCCTGTGTCTATCCAACAACAGAGACAAATCGCAACACTGTTCCAAAGCTCCTGTGTCTATCCAACAACAGAGACAAATCGCAACACTTTTCTATAGCTCCCGAGTCTATCCAACAACAGAGACAAATTGCAACACTTTTCTATAGCTCCCGAGTCTATCCAACAACAGAGACAAATTGCAACACTTTTCTATAGCTCCCGAGTCTATCCAACAACAGAGACAAATTGCAACACTTTTCTATAGCTCCCGAGTCTATCCAACAACAGAGACAAATTGCAACACTTTTCCAAAGCTCCTGTGTCTATCCAACAACAGAGACAAATCGCAACACTGTTCCAAAGCTCCTGTGTCTATCCAACAACAGAGACAAGTCGCAACACTGTTCCAAAGCTCCTGTGTCTATCCAACAACAGAGACAAATCGCAACACTTTTCCAAAACTCCTGTGTCCACCCAATAACAGACACAAATCGCAACACTTTGTCAGAACTTGTCTATATGTTTTCTGTAACTGCATCCACAGATGTGACAGAGTTAGTAACTCTGGAGCCCAGCTTCGATGCCCCGATGGCCAATGTAACTTACAAAGAAATGGAGACCGCAGTCTTGCCATGTTCAGTAAAGTTTCTGGGAAGACACCAGGTAAATGTGCTGTCATAAAATATTTGTATGTTATTACAAAACTATGAAAATACGAACACAAGACTGAAGCCAGGTAAAAGAAAAGCAGTTATAGAGAAAGAAACCGAACAAGACAGGTTTTTTATTATTGATGTTTGAAGATGATATAGTATCGCTGGCATATTTCTTTGGCCTGTACAGTACAACACTGACGCTGAAACTGGATACTGTGCTATAGCTATTAAGTTACAATCTATAAGTCTTCGGGATATCATCCACGTGGTCGACGAGATGCTAGTTTAGTGTCAGACGTTGAGAGAAATCAAGACAGAAGTAAACATCCACTTGGTCAACGAGTTTAGTGTCAGACGTTGAGAGAAATCAAGACAGAAGTAAACATCCACGTGGTCAACGAGTTTAATGTAAGAAGTTGGGAGAAATCAAGACAGAAGTAAACATCCAGGTGGTCAACGAGTTTAATGTAAGAAGTTGGGAGAAATCAAGACAGAAGTAAACATCCAGGTGGTCAACGAGTTTAGTGTAAGAAGTTGGGGGAAATCAAGACAGAAGTAAACATCCACGTAGTCAATGAGTTTAGTGTCTGATGTTGGGAGAAATCAAGACAGAAGTAAACATCCAGGTGGTCAACGATGTAAGAAGTTGGGAGAAATCAAGACAGAAGTAAACATCCATGTAGTCAACGAGTTTAGTGTCTGATGTTGGGAGAAATCAAGACAGAAGTAAACATCCACGTAGTCAACGAGTTTAGTGTCTGATGTTGGGAGAAATCAAGACAGAAGTAAACATCCACGTAGTCAATGAGTTTAGTGTCTGATGGTGGGAGAAATCAAGACAGAAGTAAACATCCAGGTGGTCAACGAGTTTAGTGTAAGAAGTTGGGGGAAATCAAGACAGAAGTAAACATCCACGTAGTCAACGAGTTTAATGTAAGAAGTTGGGAGAAATCAAGACAGAAGTAAACATCCAGGTGGTCAACGAGTTTAATGTAAGAAGTTGGGAGAAATCAAGACAGAAGTATAATAGTAAACATACACACATACACAGATGCAGAAATGTGTCTGAGCGACGAAGTGGTTAATGCACTAATCTCTTATGGGAGATAAGAGAAATGAGGACTGCGGTAAAACTGGTTCTAGTAATGAAAGTAGATGGAGGTGCAGTGTTCAGTTTTACAAAATCATAGAAAGATTCAGGAAAGTGGGCAGAAACAAGAATGGCAGAAAGCAAGATGAGCACATACACATGAAGCATACATGATTCATCTTGCTTTCTGCCATTCTTGTTTCTGTCCACTTTCCTCACTCTTTCCATCTCTTTGTAAAACTGAACCATACACCTCCCATCTACTCATCTGTTATGGGAAAAAAAACTTGATGGTTCGAATCCAGCTAGAGGCCCTCAGTCACTCAGGTCTGGCTATCTAGCTCGTAACTGGATCTGCGGAAGAAAAGGTGACCAGTCACAAAGCTAACCACTTCTGTCTCTAGCGTACTGACAGGTAAAGGGAAATATGGACGCTAGCACCTTATCCCTAGAAGCTTCGCTGGCTTAAAGCATGACAGGATTACACACCTTTTATTTCTACGTATATATACAGGACAACTATAACAAACATCTTCTGTGGAATATTAAATGTCTCTAGAACATTCTGTCCCAGCCAAATAATAAATGTATCTCGACATTAAGTAATTTTTTTCCTTAAAATGAACGAGAAAAAGAAACCTCAGAATGTATGTCTCAGTAAAACTCTGTACCCAGAATCCCTCTCTGTTATCAGGAAAATGAACCCTCGCCCATCTCCCTCGCAATCCTTCTTCCTGCTCATGTTAGCTTGAACAAAATAGATTACAACTTATGATACTCAGAAAGCAACAGACAAAAACTGCCGAAACCAATTGACGTTTATTTAATGCCGTCCTTCCTGACTTCTTTAATGTTTCCCTTAGCTCTAATCTTAAATTCCAGCCATCTACGAGCACAGCTTTGCACATGAGCTGACTCTATTCCTTCTTCTGATTGGCCAGTGCTTCTTCACTGTCTACGATAAAAGTAGCAAAGAGCAGATTGGACGAACTTGTTTATATTAGATTTTTTTAGTGTGTTATTATACGTTTATTTTAAATTTTCCTCCATAAGTTTGGCTTTGCTGAATGGACCGTAACTTGGCTTATAATGCAATGGCAAGGGGGGTAGGTGTGGAGAGTTGTCCCTATCCCTTGATTAGTTTCTTTCAATCAATCCAGCTGTAAAACAGGTACCTGTTTCCCACTATGATAGGGGAAACTTCTTAAATTGTAGTTTGTATGTCCACGAGCTGAGGTACACCACTGTCTCCAGTGTCTGTACTATGTCATGCAGCTGTGACTTCCAAACATACGCTTCTACTCTTGACTTGAGTAAAGAAGTGAAGATCATCCTGTATCCTACTTCCAAATTAGGAGGACCTATAAACTGTAAAAAAGGGCATCTCTCTGTTGCTGGTCCAGGAGAAAGGCTTCATTACACCCAAGGCATGCCCATACGTGTTCATCCTTTGACATCAGGATATCCTTCTGTGTTTTCAGAGGGATGACTCCAATGTTGTGTTGATTGTGTGTTGCAAGTCATCTAGCTTTTATTTGGCATGTGCAATCACTGCCCTTGGCTACATGTAACGCAGTGAATCGCGTGCGGTAGGTGCTTTGGAGGAAGTTACTTTGTGATTGTTCACCAAGGTGTTGCTTGATGGATTTGTTGAAGTCTGATTTGTCCATTTTGATGAGATCCACTTTGGCCTTTGCTGCTAGCTGGTCGACTTCGTTGTAGTTTCCGCCAGCTCCGTCATGGCCTAGACAGAATCTCCGTGTTTTGTTTTTCATGAAGAGCTCTGACAGCTAAGTTTATTTATTTGTGTATTTGGTTATATTTACATGTTATTTTGTCACTTCTCTTGTCCTGGATGAACGCAGTTTGCCGAAAAATCTAGATTTTTGCCGACTATTCCATACGTACCAGTTTTACTCAGTCGTCAGCAGATTTATCTGCATTTTTCTTCAAAACAGTTTTTCTCCTCTTAAAATCCATACTTTTGAATAATTCTTCCCGTATTCCACCTGTTTTAATCGTGTACTGCAAATGTTAGAAGAATTGTGCAAATGTCACTGATAAAACATAGTGCATCTCTGACTTTTTATCTTGACAAAAAAGCATTCTAGTTTCTGATTTATTTTGGACGAGATGCTTGTGGTAAGCTGTTCTGCAGGAAACTGAACTTCAAAACTCTGATTTCAAGTACGTTGTAGCTACTTTTCATTATTGATCGTTCACGATTTCACAGTCTATATACTGGCTGAAGTTCTGGCTTTGTTTATTTAAGTTAAGTGCCTGATTCAGAGAATAGAAAAGTGTTATATTTAAGTTTTTATTCTTTGAGAAGAATAACAATTAACATCATTCGATACTGTACAACGATCACTCGTGTCACATCCCGCAAATTCTAACCAGTGACCTCTTTGTATTACTTTCTCTGGACGTATATTCTGTATTAGTTTATTTTTATACTGTATACCAGCGTTTCCCAAACAGTTTTTGATAGGGAAAAAAGAAATATTTTTGTTCACATTAATGTATCATTTTGCTTATTTATGAAAGTAATGAG
Source organism: Achatina immaculata (assembly GCA_009760885.1). Lineage (NCBI taxonomy): Eukaryota > Metazoa > Mollusca > Gastropoda > Stylommatophora > Achatinidae > Lissachatina > Lissachatina immaculata. Next base: position 6,464,843 of record CM019691.1, read on the forward strand.
GTTTCGCCGGCCTAAAATTTATATTAAACGAAGATAGTGGGTGCTTGTCCAGTATTCCTTCATGAATAAAGAAGATGTGCACTTCTATGCAGGCTCATATTTTAAACTGAAAATGAGTTATTAGTACAGTTACATTTAAAATGTCTCTCTAATGTTACATTTATCACATCTTAACACAGCAACATTATTTGTGGTAGAATGTGAATATAGTCAATGTAGTGCAAAATGTAAACATTTGCAGTAAATTGCACGAAGGTCCAGCATTAGAAACAGGCGTGCTGTGACATAAATTTACATTGGCGAATGTTGCAGTCCGACATAACGTGAGAACCATTGCTTTATTATTTATAAGTGACGTTTATATATATATATATATATATATATATATATATATATATATATACGAAGATGATTGGTCTAGAGTGTAGACGGTTAGCAAGGCACGTGACGCTAAAATCGACGATTAGTTTTATAGTGTTTGGAGTCTGATAGAAAAGGTAGCACAGTTTAGAGCATTGTTAAGTCTTTAAAGTGTGGCTTCTCTTGAACTTTTCTTTCGCATTTAAAAAAAAAAAATTACTGAAACATGAGTGATTACTGAAAAGAATGTAACAAGTTTGTGGGCATTTTAGTGAAAACTGTGCATAGAAATATTTGAAGCTAGCAAATAATTTATTTACTTATAAGGTCTATTTAAAGACACATCAGTTTATGATCACAGGCACGAACATAATGCCCATGGCGTACACGGAGGGAACGGGCCGTTACTCTGAGAAATCATGTGACTTCCAAGTCACAATCAAGCTTCAAGTGGCCAAGTATAGGCCAGCCTGTGAGAGAAAGAAAGATAAGGCGCAAGAGTAGCGTCGTTGGAGACTTTACAATACAGAGTCCGTTGATGCTGATATAATCGACAGGAGAAATAATTCTAGTATCAATGAGCAATGAGACAACACATTTCTATATTGGGACAGAGCAAGACGTCGTGCAGGTCAAGGGAAATAATTCGGAAATCTCCCACTCCCTAAGCGACGTCTGATGGCTACTGGATCACAGAACGGAATCAGAAATACGATCAGATTTTACTTAACGGGTCAGAAATACTGACACACCAGTCAGTTATTCATCCCAGATATGACTCAGCAGTGGGGGGGGGGGGGGGGAGTGAGATTGGGTAGCACTGACTAGAACTAGCAGTGAGAGAAAGAATGCAGGTTAGAGTTTACTGTGTCTATCGCTGCTGATAATGTTATGCTGTTTCTTCTTCTTCGTCGTCGTCTCCTTCTTTGTCTGTTTAATATTAACATGTGTCTAGCAAGAAAGAGAAGTTGCCTCCATGAATCTCACTGTCAGCAAGTGTCCTCTCGTCGATACTCTTCCTGGGACAAGGTTTCAGCTGTGAAGTGAAGAGATCGGGCTTCCTGAGACAAGGTTTCAGCTGTGAAGTGAAGAGATCGGGCTTCCTGAGACATGGTTTCAGCTGTGAAGTGAAGAGCTCGGGCTTCCTGGGACAAGGTTGCAGCTGTGAAGTGAAGAGCGCGGACACCTCATACACTGGTTTCTGTTTTAGAAAGCTGCACGTAACTAGCAGAGCTTTTGTAGCTATTCCTATCTTGCAGACTGTCCAGTGCGTGGACTTTGTTCTTTGCGTGTATTCCACGTTAAGACACCCCGACATCTCAGCAATGTTGCAACTGATGCCATAAAACAGAATGGCCAAGTAATGACTGAAAAGTTCGAGGAAAGAAGAAAGAGAGAGAGAGAAAGCCCAAGAAAGGAAAAAAAACCAGCTCAGTGGACTGACCAAGTGGCATAGGGAAAAAAAAAGCATCTGACCTACTTGAAACACAAAGAGCATCATAAGGAAGCATGATCGCCAACGCTATCCGGCACTGTTCTTAATCATTATTCGTGGACATTATGGCAGCGTGTTTCATGAATACCCTTGGAAGTGTGGCACATATATTTGTTTATGTTGTTCAGACCATTGAACTTATATGAATATTTTTTATTAATAGTCGTAACTGAATGGAGGTGTAACTAGGTTCAAGGCGCACAGAGTCCAGTTCACCCGCTTCACTGGGTCTCACTCTAGTTACTTTGTTAAAACTGAATGGGTCTTTCGTGAAATGCTACTATTTCCTCTCTTAAATCCATAGCCATTTCGTTGTAGCGAGTTAAATGGAAATCAAAAGCATCACATGGATATGCTGTCCAGGCCATGCTGAAGTCGACGGAAATAACAAAGCTGACCAGCTAGCAGCTGGAGCCAAACCAGAGGGCCTCATCAAAATGGACATATCGGACCTTTACAAATCCATCAAGCAACATCTCGATGAACAAATGCAAAGCAACTTCCTCCAAAGTACCTATCACACACGACTCGATGATGTAGCCAAGGGCAGTAATTGCAAGTCCCAACTAAGTTGTAGATCACGGGCAACACACAGTCAACATTGAAGTCATCTCCATAAAAGCACTGAATGAAATCCTGCTTTGACATCCGGCTTATGTAAGGTTGAACAAGCATGTGCATGCCCCGGGTGTAATGAAACCGCTTCCCAGGACAAGCAACAGAGATAGGCCCATTTTTAAAAAGAAATTTCCTTTGACAAGAGAAGATAATTTGTAGGACATAAGGAAATGAGTATTATTACTTTTACAAGGCGCGAAGGTAATATTTTTATTTGTTATTTCCCCTAGGTGGTATGGACGGACCAATGGTCGACTTTACTGACCTACGAGGATCGTCGCATTATCGATGATGAACGACTTAGTGTTGAGAGACCATTCACCAAAGACTGGAACCTCCACATAAGAGACGTAAAGTACAAGGACCAGGGTCTGTACAATTGTCAGATCAACACCAGCCCGGTCAAAATTAAAACTGTTAATCTCAAAGTTCAAGGTTAGATTTTCATAAATTATTCATGATGCCAGGTCATGGGCACTAAAAGTATTCACGTATAAGATATGTCATTTCAATAAAATGTTTTAACGAGTACATGCAGTTTTATAAGTCGTTCATTCTCTGCACAGACATAAACGCGTCAGACATTCGAAATCACTATATCAATGTCAAGTCTTGTGTGAGACCAGTAATTATTTAATGCTAGTTATGAGGTTTCTCTACGATTGTAAGAAAACAATCTGTTAATGCAAATGAAGAATGCTTTTAAAAAATATATATGCGCTCATAAAATACTGATATATTATTGGGAGGAGTTCAAAGAAATGACATAACGAGAGAGTGACATCATGCAGTAGTGACATATCGAAGGAGTAACACAATGGAGCCGTGACATATCAGAAGATTGACATAATGAAAGACTGACATATCAGAAGAGCGACATATCAGAGGAGTGACATATTGAAGGATTGACATATCAGAGGAGTGACATATCAGAAGACTGGCATAATGAAGGACTGACATATCAGAGGAGAGGCATAACGAATGAGCGACATATCAAAGGAGAGACATGACGAAGGAGTGACATATCGAAGAAGTGACATATGAATTTGAATGGAATGACACGAATATTGTCGTAACGAAAGAGTGGTGTATCTTTTCTTAATATTATATCCATATATCTTATCAGAGATAAGACAGATGACTGAACAACAGCCAGTCTCATGGGTGATCAGGAAAAGGAGATGGACATATGTTGGTCACTTGATGAGAAGAAATGATCAGAGAATCCCAAAACAAGCTATCAAGTGGAAAAGAACAGGCCGAAGAAAAAGAGGCAGACCGCGTGAAACTCTGAAGAGGACATTATTAAGGGAGGCCAAATTAACAGGCATAAAATCCTTTGATGAGATTGAAAGACTCGCCGAAAACAGGAAAAATTGGCGAACTACTTTGCGAGCCCTTTGTTACGTTTAACGGCACGGGAAGGATATAAGATATAAGATATGATATCTTATATCCATATTATATAAGTTAAGACACAATTCATTTAATCTGTTTTACATCAAAATACTAAGCTCTGTCAATAAATTATGGTCAGAGTTTATGTTTAGGATTAAGGCTGAGATTTAGAGGTAAAGTTTAGGGTTGAGGTTTAGGTTTAAGGTTTGGTTATCAATGAAATATTAATTCATAAAAGAACACCATAGCTTCACAGATGATGAGGTAGAACGATTTATTTGATTTTTCAATTAATTTACTTTTAAATGAACGTATTTTAACACCATTAAGGATCTCCACGTTTCTGCGCAATCAACACAGAAGAAGGTGTGAGCGAATGGCTCCAGATCGAAACTGGCGTGAAACAAGGACGCATACTATCTCTCTTGCTTTTTGAAATTGCCATAGACTTCATAATGAAGAAATGTTGCACAGGTTAAACGAGCAGTGATTGAGCATATGAGATCCAACTAGAAGATCTTGAGTTTGCAGATGACATAAATCTTATCAGTGACGATGTGAATTCCATGCAAGAAAAACAGATACCCTGTCTTCACTGACTAGCAAAATAAGACTTGAAATTAACAAGGACAAAATATAAAAATACTGAAACTTCTCGATAATCAAGAACGGAAAAATATACTTAGAAAGGACAGCTGTTGAAGAAGTACACCAATTTGCACACCTCGGCAGCTACATAGACCAGGATGGTGACACCAGAGAGGAAGTTAGAATTTGAATTGCAAAAGCAGCATTGACCTTCAAGAATCTTGAAAATATACTGAATTCAAAAGTTATAAGCACAAAAACCAAGTTAAGATTATTCAGTAGAAATGTAATATCCACTCTCATTTATGTATGGAAAGCTGGAAAACAACTAAAAAAATAGACAACAAATCTGACTCTTTTGAAAACAAATGCCTAAGGAAAATACTCAGTATAAAGTGGAGCGAATTCAAGAACAACGCAGTGGTACGGAAGATGAGCGAGCAACAACCTATCTCATGGGTAATCAGAAAAAGGAGATGGACGTATATCGGTCATGTCATGAGAAGACACGATAAGAGAACCCCAAAACAAGCTATCAAGTGGAACACAACAGACCAAGGAAAAACCAGTCGACCACATAAAACTCTGAAGAGGACATTGTTAAGAGAGGCCAAATTAGTATGTATAAAATCCTTTGATGAGGTTGAAAAGCTCGCCGAAATCAGGAAATCTTGGCAAACTACCATGCGAGCCCTATGTGACGTTTAACGGCACAGGAAGGATGTAAGATGTGAGATATTAATCGTCATTCCTTTATTAATCCACCATTTTGATAAAATCTATGTTCCATATAATGAGAAATGTTAGAGAAGATGTAGACAAAGAATATTACGATGTCATAACAATTGGAGGTTATGAAATACCAGAGATTAGATATGCTTATGACATAGTGTTACTGTCCAAAACGCAAAAGTCCGTAAGAACAGCGAAGAGCAGAACCTCTATCTTAATGCAAAGAAAACTAAATTGATGACAACTGACAAAACAAATAAGGCAGCTGAAATATGTATCAATGAGGAAAAACTGGAAGAAGTGGAGAGTTTTTAATATCTTGGATCACTGCTAACTAATAATGGAGATACAATGAGGGAAATTAATAGAAGGACATCTATCGCTCTTCAGAAAGTAAAACAAATAAAGAATCTGTCGAGAGGAGCAGGCAGGACCACAAAAATAAGATTTTTAAGGGCATGCATCTTTCCCATCGCAACATATTCCTGTGAGACCTGGACATTTAACAAAACAGCTGAGAAACACATAAATGCCTTTGAATGTAAATGCTACAGAAGAGTTCTCCAAATATCGTGGACACAAAAAAGAACAAATATATCTATCTTACAAGAGCTTAATATTGAAGAAGGCTGGCTAGTAAAGAGGATTAAAGAGAGAAAACTTAAATATTTTGGACACATTAAACGTCATGATAATTTAGAGAAGACCATATTGGAAGGATACATAATGGGAAAAAGAAAAAGAAGACGACCAAAACGAAGATGGCTGCAAGACATCGTTGACGATCTGCAAATGGATGCTGCAGCAGCATCCCATCTTGCTCACAACCGAGAGGTCTACAGGAGTGCTGTTTGGGAGGCAAAGTTCCGCAAGGGACATGCAAATGAATGAATGAATGAATGTTCCGTAACATTTGATAAAATCTATGTTCCGTAGCATTTGCAAGCTGTGAAGTGTTAGCGCCTCCAAAATTCTAGGCCACTACAGCACTGGAGGTAGGAATGCCAGCATCCTTGCTCGCTACCCCCCCCCCCCCCCGGTGTGCCCCATGTGCTCATTTTTCAAGACAGAGTAAACTGCGGCACAGGTCGGTCCGAAAATATTCCTCCTAAGGGCGAAATCGAACCGAGGACCTTCTAATCGGCAAGCGAGTACACTAACTACTACACCTCCGCAGCACTCCTTTGATACACTCTCACATTATTACTGATAATAACTTTGATACACTCTCACATTATTACTGATAATAACTTTGATACACTCTCACATTATTACTGATAATAACTTTGATACACTCTCACATTATTACTGATAATAACTTTGATACACTCTCACATTATTACTGATAATACCTGTGTCTGGCAATACATCAGCTGCTATTACGTTTAAATGAAGATAAAATTAAGTAGACTGTGTGGAATATTTTTTTTTTACTAAATTTTATAATTTAATTAGAATTGTTGCATTGGCGTTCATTTATCTTAAAAAATTAGGTTGCTTTTGAGTGCATGTTTTGTTTAGCTGAAGTAGAAATCACAATATGGAAAATATTATAACTTTCATGTATTTCAGTTAAATTTCAGTGCAGAGTCATTTCTGAAAGAAATATGTACCCATCTAATTATATTTAGATATGACTTGCAACTCAGTGGTATGTTCAAATAGTATGCATAAACGGGAACAAAGCTTACAATGTACGAGGGGTGATTGTTAAGTTCTCGGCATAAGGTACAACGGATTATTTGTGGACAACTTTTTTGGGGTTATTTCTAAACATAGTCCCCTTGCAAGTTTATGCACTTAGTCCATGGAGCATACGGATCCCTTCTTTGTAAAAGTCAGCATCTTGTGCCAGTAGAAAGTGGTCTACAGCATGAATGACGTCATCATCTGAAGCAAATTTGCGACCACTGAGCTCCTTTTTTAGTTTGGTAAACAGGTAATAGTCCGAAGAGGCCAAAACTTGGGAATAAGGAGGATGTTCAAGAAACTAGAAGCCGCATTCATGAATGGCAGCCATTGGCACCACCGACTTGTGAACTTGAGCATTGTCTTGTAGAAAGATGACTCCTCTCGTCAATTTCCCTCGACCCTTTTCCTTCAGTTTGGCCCGCATTTACTTCACAAGATTAGCGTAGTAGGCCCCGGTGACTGTTCTGCCTTTTTTAAGATAGTCTACCAATAGCATAGTTTCTGAATCCCAAAAGATGGAAGCCATCACTTTGCCTGCAGACAGAGTAATCCTTGCTTTCTTTGGAGGTGGGGATCCATGATGTTTCCATTGCTCTGACTGGTGTTTGGTTTCTGGTTGAAAATGGTGGACCAAAGTCTCATCCATAGTCACAAATTGGTGAAGAAACGTTTCAGGATCTGCAGAAAAATAGCCAAGATTGTCTCTTGACATGTTGAGACGCTGTCGTTTGCGATTAGCTCCAAGAAGTTTCGGGACCCATCAAGCTGAGACCTTTGTCATTTGAAGATCATTGTGAATAATGGCACGATCACGTTCCTGGGAGATGTCCAACTCAGTAGCAGTGTATCACTCAGTTAGTCGTCGATCCTCCATTATCATGTCATGGATTCTGCTGCTGGCTTCATCAGTGGTTACCGTTCTTGGTCTTCCTGGACGGGGATCATATTCCAGACTCTCCCTTCCTTGTTTGAATTGAACTGCCCATTTCTTCACTGTGCTGTAGGAAGGGGCACTCTCCCTTAAAGTCCTTACCACATCCTCATGGATCACTTTCGATGATAAACCCTTGATGAAGAGGTAGCGAATGACTGCTTGATGAGAAATTTTATCCATTTTCTCAATGTCTGCCACCCCTTACATTTCAGTAGGCTGTAAAAAAAATCGATTGCAGTTAATTTCTTGAAACTTGGTGTTTAACCTTACATTAACCTGATCTACAAATGCACCTAATATCAAGTGTGTGTTTCAAGTATTTGTACCTTAGGCTGAGAACTTATCAACCACCCCTCGTATGTCATGTCTGCTTTGTTGTAAGCTTTGGCTGTAGTTTGTTTTCGTATAATAACACGAAATGTTAATGATTCTTTTTTAGTACCCTCTAAAATCCTCAATAACGCCAGTACAGACGCTCTCGTTGTTCGAGAGGGTACCACTGTGACGTTGGTGTGCAATGTCTCGGGCATTCCCATGCCAACAGTCACGTGGTATAGGTTATTGGCCAATGAGAAGGGAGAAGATAAAAAGAGTGAGTTCTGCCCAGGCACAACTAGTAAGACATTATTCGGAGTGGGTATCTTAGTTAAATTACTTAAGTTGATATTTTAAGTGCCTGTAATGATAATATTACATTTTATAAGTTACTGACAACAAATTTGTATGATTGTTTGGAACTAAACTGTGTCGCTAATTCTTTTTCACTTCTATTTTTCACTGTTGCTATGAAATGTTTCAATTTGTGAATATCTGTCTGTGGTACAAGGCTAGGAGTGGGATCTGACATGCTGTAATTACTGATCTTTTCGGGAAATCTTATGCATATTTAGCAGTCTTGTTATAGGGCATCTTCAGCTTTTTGGATGCTTCAACTTTGGTACTATCTACGCTTCCGATTAAAATGTATGAATTTTTAATATCATCATCATCATGTGCCATGCCGACTGGCATTGGCTATTATGCTTCTTCACAGTACCCGATCCTTCATGCAGGTCATCAGCTTAGTTGGTGATCTCCTCTCACACCTTCTCGTCAGACTGACTAGTACCATTTCTTTCGGTCTTCCCTGACTTTTCTTATCTAAAGACAATATTGATACAGATGGATATCAGACATGGGGGGTAACGATCTAGCATTATCTTTCTGAGGAACTTTTGTGTGTGTGTGTGTCTGAGTCCAATAATATTTACTGTTACATAAAGTCACGCTTGTCGTTCTAAATATTGTCTCGTTTCTCTCTCCTCTCCTTCTCTTCCAGTTTTATTATTATGTCTTCCAGATCCAAAGTAAGGTCGCTCTTCGTCAGACAATTGTTCACCTATTATTTTCTGTCTCTTCATGTCCCTTTAAGGATAACTGTAAGTTAGAGAAACATGAAGAAAAATAAGCAGAGTCTTAATTTAAATCAGTAACAGAGCAAGCAGGCAGTGACGGTCTTGTCTAAAGAAAGGATTTCGACTGCAGTAAAACTGGTTCAAATAATAAAGGTAGATAGAGATGAATGGTGCAGTTTTACAAGGTGGCAGAGGGAGTGAGTAAAGTGAGAAAAAAAACGAATAGAAAGTATGAGAGTAAGATGAGAATGTATAAAAGAAAAACATACAACATCCAATATTTCGGCGTGAGCCTTTTTCGTGGATTACATACAGAAACAAAACACGACATATAACTAACAGAAAATGAAAAACTTATCTTAGTGACATCCTCCTAAATAGGAAACACAAGAACGCGTGTCCCATTGACGAGGCATAAAGACCACAGGGGACCACAAAAGATAGCAGATGAAACCAACCGGAAAGAAGAGGCAGGGAAAGGGTGGGATGGGGGAAAGGAAGGATAATAGACACCTGTAGGCCGCTGGAGAGGATGCCACTAAGATACGTTTTTCATTTTCTGTTAGTTATATGTCGTGTTTTGTTTGTGTATGTAATCCTCGAAAAAGGCTCATGCCGAAATATTGGATGTTGTATGTTTTTCATTTATACATTCTCATCTTACTCTCATACTTTCTACTCGTTTTTTTCTCACTTTACTCACTCCCTCTGCCACCTTGTAAAACTGCACCATACACCTCTATCTGTCGTTATTATTTGAACCAGTTTTACTGCAGTCGCCATCGTTTTTATCTGTCACACCTCTGTCTAATTTTATTGTCTGAAGAAGCCAATGTAAATCTTTAGAACAGTTCAGACAAGGAGTTCAAGATTTTAAGATTTACCATAAAAACAGTGAAAGTTTAGTTACTCCAGAAGATTGTTCTGCTTCAAATGTAAAAAAGAATTTTGTAGCACCTCAGACATTTCGTTAGTGCTGCTCTGCTGGTCTTCTTCTTCATCATCTTCGATTATTTCCCCAGAGATTGGGATCAGCGGGGACGTGCTTCTCATCCACAACGTCAGCCGCTATTGTGGTGGAGTCTATGAGTGTGTGGCATTCAACGGCGTCCCACCGGCCGTTAACAAACTCATTAGGGTCAGCGTTGAGTGTAAGTGAATGTTGTTGTTGTATGGGGTGTTCCGCGTTTCTTATGATCACAGTTTATTGGTGCTGAACCAAATGTATTATAGTAACTGTTTATTGGTATGAGCCAGGTGTATTATATTCATTGTTTATTGGTATGACCGAGGTGTTTTATGGTCACTGTTTATTGGTGAAGAGCCATGTGCATAATGTCATTGTTTGTTAATGAAGAGACATGTGTATTATGGTCACTGTTTATTAATGAAGAGCCATATGCATTATAGCCATTGTTTATTAATGAAGAGCCATGCACATTATGGTCATTGTTTATTAATGAAGAGCCACGTGTATTAAGGCCAATATTTACTGGTGATGAGCCATGTGCATTATGATCATTATTTACTGACAATGAGCCACATGTATTACGGTCACTGTTTATTGATAATGAGTCACATGTATTACGGTCACTGTTTATTGATAATGAGTCACATGTATTACGGTCACTGTTTATTGATAATAAGCCACATGTATTATGGTTACTGTTAACTGTTGATGACTCATGTATATTATGAACATTATATCTTTATTATATTTATTTCACCATGTTTATGTACATTTATTATTTTATAATTCTATAAATTTGCAATTTATTATATTTATATTTCAGAAAAATTGAACTTAAAATGTAATGGATCACGTTCTTTTCAAATCATATGTGATTTAACCCACTAAACTGTGAAAAATATATGACTACTTTTACAGTAATTAACTTAAGTATAAAGCGAATGATCTACGAAAAAATATTAGAGAGTGCTTGTAAAGTTTAATAATTATTTAAAATCTCACTGGCAGTTTTTCTTTCATTCTTTTCTTTACGGCCATCAGCGCAAGTGTAGCTGTGTCACACCAACACACTCGCATACATGTATAGTTACAGACTTTCCTTGTCACATCAAAACACTCACATAGTTACAGACTTTCCTTGTCACATCAAAACACTCACATAGTTACAGACTTTCCTTGTCACACCAACACACTCACATAGTTACAGACTTTCCTTGTCACACCAACACACTCACATAGTTACAGACTTTCCTTGTCACACCAACACACTCACAAACGATTGTATTAACTAAGAAAAATGTAGGAACCACTTTATTACTTAACAACTACAAAGTTGTGACGTTTCGGAGTGAGCCTTAATCATACAAAAACATACAGGACGAAGAAACAGAGAGAGGAGATAAAGTATAGATTCACATGAATACTATTTTAAAAAATAATAATAATAAATTAAATAGAGCACTTAGTTCTAAATTGTAAGGTGTGGCTTGTCTGGCGGTGTGTGTCAGGAATGGATTTAGTAGAACGTGGAGACTGTTTAAATAGAGACCTGTGATATGTGGTCGATGGGTTGTAACTGGGGGTGGTGGATGGGGAAGTGGGGAGGGGAGAGAGAATGATACAATGTTGACCTAGCCAAGAGAAGGTGAAATAGATGATTAAGGAAGAGAGGTTGCAAAGTGGTACTGTGAGGAGGTTTGACAAGTAAGAAAGGGTGGAGCTTAGTGGAGAGGTATTATATTGATTGAAGAGAATGTTCAGCGTAGCTGAACAGCGAATTTAACCCATGTGGCTCCAGCGTCCCATAATTTTTAATGCAGCGGTTTGTGTCATCTGTGTGACACTGTTTGATGGCTGTTATCAGAAATCAGATTTGCCTTTGTGGTTGGGGCCACTGAAATGATTTGGGACTGGTTTCGAAGCATGCTGGGCGATATCGTGTATAGTTATATACTTATACACTAATTATTGTGTGTCACAAACACGAATAGTTACAGACTTTCCTTGTCACACCAATACACTCACAAACACGAATAGTTACAGACTTTCCTTGTCACACCAATACACTCACATAGTTACAGACTTTCCTTGTCACACCAATACACTCACATAGTTACAGACTTTCCTTGTCACACCAATACACTCACATAGTTACAGACTTTCCTTGTTACACCAATACACTCACATAGTTACAGACTTTCCTTGTCACACCAATACACTCACATAGTTACAGACTTTCCTTGTCACACCAATACACTCACATAGTTACAGACTTTCCTTGTCACACCAATACACTCACATAGTTACAGACTTTCCTTGTTACACCAACACACTCACATAGTTACAGACTTTCCTTGTCACACCAATACACTCACATAGTTACAGACTTTCCTTGTCACACCAATACACTCACATAGTTACAGACTTTCCTTGTCACAAAAATACACTCACATAGTTACAGACTTTCCTTGTCACACCAATACACTCACATAGTTACAGACTTTCCTTGTTACACCAATACATAGTTACAGACTTTCCTTGTCACACCAATACACTCACATAGTTACAGACTTTCCTTGTCACACCAATACACTCACATAGTTACAGACTTTCCTTGTTACACCAATACACTCACATAGTTACAGACTTTCCTTGTCACACCAATACACTCACATAGTTACAGACCTTCCTTGTCACACCAATACACTCACATAGTTACAGACTTTCCTTGTCACACCAATACACTCACATAGTTACAGACTTTCCTTGTTACACCAATACACTCACATAGTTACAGACTTTCCTTGTCACACCAATACACTCACATAGTTACAGACTTTCCTTGTCACACCAATACACTCACATAGTTACAGACTTTCCTTGTCACACCAATACACTCACAAACACGAATAGTTACAGACTTTCCTTGTCACACCAATACACTCACATAGTTACAGACTTTCCTTGTCACACCAATACACTCACATAGTTACAGACTTTCCTTGTTACACCAACACACTCACATAGTTACAGACTTTCCTTGTTACACCAATACACTCACATAGTTACAGACTTTCCTTGTCACACCAATACACTCACATAGTTACAGACTTTCCTTGTCACACCAATACACTCACATAGTTACAGACTTTCCTTGTCACACCAATACACTCACATAGTTACAGACTTTCCTTGTTACACCAACACACTCACATAGTTACAGACTTTCCTTGTCACACCAATACACTCACATAGTTACAGACTTTCCTTGTCACACCAATACACTCACATAGTTACAGACTTTCCTTGTCACAAAAATACACTCACATAGTTACAGACTTTCCTTGTCACACCAATACACTCACATAGTTACAGACTTTCCTTGTTACACCAATACATAGTTACAGACTTTCCTTGTCACACCAATACACTCACATAGTTACAGACTTTCCTTGTCACACCAATACACTCACATAGTTACAGACTTTCCTTGTTACACCAATACACTCACATAGTTACAGACTTTCCTTGTCACACCAATACACTCACATAGTTACAGACCTTCCTTGTCACACCAATACACTCACATAGTTACAGACTTTCCTTGTCACACCAATACACTCACATAGTTACAGACTTTCCTTGTTACACCAATACACTCACATAGTTACAGACTTTCCTTGTCACACCAATACACTCACATAGTTACAGACTTTCCTTGTCACACCAATACACTCACATAGTTACAGACTTTCCTTGTCACACCAATACACTCACAAACACGAATAGTTACAGACTTTCCTTGTCACACCAATACACTCACATAGTTACAGACTTTCCTTGTCACACCAATACACTCACATAGTTACAGACTTTCCTTGTTACACCAACACACTCACATAGTTACAGACTTTCCTTGTTACACCAACACACTCACATAGTTACAGACTTTCCTTGTCACACCAATACACTCACATAGTTACAGACTTTCCTTGTTACACCAACACACTCACATAGTTACAGACTTTCCTTGTCACACCATTACATTCACATAGTTACAGACTTTCCTTGTCACACCAACACACTCACACACACGAATAGTTACAGACTTTCTTTGTCACAGCAACACACTCGCATAGAAGCATAGTTACAGACTTTCTTTGTCATACAAACACACTAGCATAGAAGCATAGTTACAGACTTTCTTTGTCATACAAACACACTCGCATAGAGGCATAGTTACAGACTTTCTTTGTCATACAAACATACTCGCATAGAGGCATAGTTACAGACTTTCTTTGTCATACAAACACACTCGCATAGAGGCATAGTTACAGACTTTTTTTGTCATACAAACATACTCGCATAGAAGCATAGTTACAGACTTTCTTTGTCATACAAACACACTCGCATAGAAGCATAGTTACAGACTTTCTTTGTCATACAAACACACTCGCATAGAGGCATAGTTACAGACTTTTTTTGTCATACAAACATACTCGCATAAAAGCATAGCTACAGACTTTCTTTGTCATACAAACACACTCGCATAGAAGCATAGTTACAGACTTTCTTTGTCATACAAACATACTCGCATAGAGGCATAGTTACAGACTTTCTTTGTCATACAAACATACTCGCATAGAGGCATAGTTACAGACTTTCCAGCATTTTAAGAAATTTGTGTGCTTTATAGTCTATATAAAACATTAGATCTTCAGTGAAACATCCTCCGTGGTATACCGAATCAACTGCTTAAAAATTTTTAATCGTTCAATCTTCACTTTGTTGCAGCTTTGCTTTTGCTTGGCTACATTACATTCCGTCAATATTCCAGTTAAATAAAATTCTATACGTTTACGTTGCTTATATGTGTGTGACTAAATAATATGCCATGAACCCACAGTTCCCCCTGAAATTAGTTTGCCCAACAAGAGAATCGGACAAGACGTCGGCAAGGAGACCATCCTGGAGTGTATTATCACAGCCAACCCTCAGGGCGTTGGGATTTGGAGGAAGAATGGAGAAGAGATGAAGACTGTGGTAGGGTTTATTCTTATCTGCATGATTTTTTTTTCTTTTTTTTTTTTTTAGAAACTAGGTAGATCTCGAAACTCGAAATCTGGTTAAACGATTTTTTTTCCTAAGAATCTGGATCCTTCTCACAATATGGTTAAACATTTTTCTTCAGACTGTTCTTCTCATAACTTGGCTGAAATTTTTGTCAGAATCTAGAATCTTCTCAGAACCTACCCGAGTTTTAATCTGTAAACTTTAGTAAAAACTGAAAGCAAAATAAACACGGGCGAGTTTCAGTTGTTTGTGCTAGAAACAGCACAAATGAAATATCAGACACTAGCCAATTATGGTTAAAATAAAGACAAGAAGAAAATAGTCGTTTCAGAATACTGAAAAAAGTTTTTGATTAATACATAGATAGAACTACTGCAGGTTCTGCTAGTAATGAAAATAGAAGGGTGTTCACATTAATTAATTCATTCATTTGCATGTCCCTTGCGGAACTTTGCCTCCCTAACAGCTCTCCTGTAGGCCTCTCGGTTGTGAGCAAGATGGCCTGCTGCTGATGCATCCATTTGCAGATCATCAACTATGTCGTGCAGCCATCTTCGACTTGGTCTTCCTCTCTTTCTTTTTTCCCATTATGTATCCTTCCAAGATGGTCTTCTCTAGATTATCATACGTTTAATGTGTTCAAAATATTTAAGTTTTCTCTCTTTAATCCTCTTTACTAGCCAGCCTTCTTCAAAATAAGTTCTTGTCGTAATGTTTGTTCTTTTTTGTGTCCATGATATTTGAAGAACTCTTCTGTAGCATTTACATTCAAAGGCATTTATGTGTTTCTCAGCTGGTTTGTTAAGAAGGGTGTATGGTACAGTTTTATAAGAAGATAAAACAAAAGAATGAGTAAAATGGGCAGAAACAAGAATGGCAGAAAGCCAGATGAGTACATACATATGAAGAACTTACAACAGTCCAGTATTTCGGCAAAAGCTTTTTTCAAGAATCACATACAAAAACAACACAACGAATAAAAACATGAACGTGAATGAAAAATATAGACTTAGATTTTTGGCCTCCTCCTTGTGAAAGAGTAGGACACAGAATGCCAGTTTACAAACTCATTTTGTATATGATCCTTGAAAAAGACGTTTGCCGAAATACTGGATTGTTGTAAGTTCTTCATTTATATATACTCATCTTGCTTTCTTCCATTCTTGTTTCTGCCCACTTTCCTCATTCTTTCCATTTTTTTGTAAAACTGTACCATACACCTCCATCTATTTTCATTACCAGTTTTACTGCAGTTGTCATCTCTTTTATGTCTTATATTCTGCTAGTTGTGTTAACCTGCTTTGTTGTTTCAAAGCTCTTCATTGGTATTCACGGTCTAAATTATGTAACATTAATACATAACATTTTTGTAACAGCTAGTAATGTACTAACCAGGGACAAGATGCACTACATGAGGACTAATAGATAGAAGCTAATGATCTTTGTATTTCTCTGATCAGTTGGTAGGAGATGTCCTGAAGATCAAAATATGGCATTAATGTATTCAGCTCGTTTTAATTATTGTCCGTACTGTCCTCGTGTTAAACTGAACGCATGGGAAATAAACATTCAAAGGCTCCAAACTGAGTACATGAAAATTATACATAAATATATGAATTATATATATATATATATATATATATATATATATATATAAATACGTGTACGTAATATAAGTAGAGTGTGCCTTGAAGACGCAGATTAACTAACAGCAAATGATACAGCACAACAAGTAACAAATACTTGACAGCAAAATGTTCACTTGGTAACAGCATTCAACCTAGGAAAGGAAAACTCCACAATTCACACAACAACAAAGGGAAGGTAACATGACTGACTGACAGTCACAGGTATTCAGAAGTCCAAGTAATGAATCAACAACACTACAGACAAAAATGTTGATGTAAACAACAGGTAAAGTTAGTAGTTACCAAATTCCTTCAACAAATTTAATATGAGATAACAATAAGGATGGAATCCTGATGAATTAGGGAAGATGGATTATCAATACACGACATGAGAAATCAATAATACAATAATGCATAAACCATTCCGACGAATTTGACGTCGCCACGGGAATGTACATGTACCAAATAAAACTAACATACTAACCTAACATCGTGAATTAATCCTGTCCAAAAAAATCTCCACACAATAATACATTTAACAATTTCTCATCTGTGTCCTAAAAAGGACAAGCAGACGACATCTATTCCTACATTCTAACTAGACTTCATAAAACAAAAAAAAACCTACAACAGTGTTCTTAAAAGTACAAGCAGACAACTATTCTTACATTCTAACAATGCTACAAATCCAAACATCCTTAGCTGACAGAAAACCCTAGACGAATAACTGACATGCCTGCTCTCTGGCACGGCTGTCTTTCAAATCACAACGTTCTCGTGAAGCACACGCTGTGCCCTCAACAGACAATCAAAATATGGAATTTCTGTAAGTCCGGGCCTACACGAACGAATCAGGACATTCACTCTGTCATAATAAGTGACATCAAAACCTCTTTATGTCCCCTATACTGTTACACTTTCGCCGTATAATGAAAGGAATGGACTATTATTAGTTTTAAGGTGAACCTATCATGATTTTCATATTCTGTCTTTCCTAGAGCGGCAAGTATCGGATAGAACCATATATGGAAGATGACCACTCTATAATGCTGAGTCTGAGAATCATGTTTATAGACAAGAGCGACTACGGTGTCTACAGCTGCGAGGCTTCTAATAAACTGGGCAAGGACAGTGACAAGATGGCTTTGTTTGGTAAGATAAGCTGGAGCTACTGCACAGCATGTGTGAAGCTTGTTATAGATCCTGGCACTTTCGCGCTGTCAGCTTTCATTTGTTAAATTCTCGTCCCGCGAGAACGAAACGGATAAAGTGCGCGGCGGGTCCATAGATTCCTCATAATGTCCAGCCCGACTCCCCAGGTCTGAAGAAAAGATTGAATGTACTTGTAAGTCCCTCTTCTATAGCAGTGGTTCTTAACCTTTTTACATCCAAAAACTAATTCGCCAATGGCACCATCTAATACTGTAGCGACATTTGTTCTATAACGGCATCTGTTCTAATACCATAAGGATATTTGTTCTAATACCATAACGACATTTGTTCTAATAGTACAACGACATTTCTATTAATACTATAACGACATTTGTTCTACTACCATAACGGCATGAATCAATGACAATAAACCAATGACACTTAATACCAGATCAGTAACATGGCCATGGACAACTTGATAGTGCTCCACAGGCCATAACTAAGGAACCATTGCTCTAGAATGTATGAATTCATTCCACTGGTGGATAAGAATATTTTAACCATATATGGTGTTATAAGTATTCTGCGTAAATATAATGTTTGAAATGTCTGCATCAGTCTTAATACGTGCACTAAATAAGTATAGAAGGCAATGACCCGAAGATTTTTGTCCAAGGCGCATTGGTCTTTGAACTTGGATTGTCTTTGTTCCATTAGATCAGATGTTCCTATTTCTTGTTCAATATCCCCCCAATATGTCATGCTTCAAAAATAGCACTAAGATGGACACCACAGGGGAACAGAAGTAAGGGTAGACCAAAAGAGACATGGAGAAGAACAACAGAAAGGATGTTGAGCAATAGAGGGCTCACCTGGGCAAGAGCAGAAAAAAAGGCGAAGGACAGGCATTTGTGGAAAACCCTTGCGGAAGCCCCATGTGCCCTGGGCACTTAAGGTTCAGAGAGAGAGAGAGAGAGAGAGAGAGAGATGTCATGCTTATATTTGGATTCTGTTACAAACCTTTCTGGTTTTCCTTTTTAAAATGTCCTTCTTATTGATTTTCAATGTATATTTACTTTATTTGTTACTAAACTAGCCATGCTGTTCACGGAATTATCCATGTTTTCATTACTGGGATGTAGAACACTGCATTCTTTTTCTAGAATATTCTGTGTATCGTCACCCGTTTACTGAAACAACGTCAACAACCATAGCAACCACAGTCACCACCGCAGCAGAAACCACAGCAATATTTCTCCCAGTTCCTCGGCACCACCATCATCACTCCCACCACAGCTTCTATCACACTCCCGGTCCTCCCTTCGTTCAAGACGAGCGCCTCAGATACGAGACAAAAATGTCAGCGAAAGATCAGAACAAACCCAGAGGTAAGTGATCCTGAAATCAGCCATGGTAAATATCGGAGATATTCTTGTCCAGGGCAGATACGATGACATCCAGCCCACAAAGTCTTGTTACGGCTGCAGGAAAACTAACAAATCATCATATGTTGCCGAACTTAGGAGAATACTGGGGAGGAGACTGGAGTATAACGGATAAGTTCTGAGTTCGAAGATTAAAAACCTTCTAGTGGCCGACGGATAACAGAGGATAATAGTGATAACAGAAGGAAATGTACTGGAAGTGAAAGATGAAAAGATTATAGATGTTAAATCGAGAAAGGTTAAACAGTCACTGAGAAAGAATTATGGATTAAATATTAAAACAATCACTGAGAAAGGATCATAGATTAAATATTAAAATAATCACCGAGAAATGGTTATAGTTTAGACATTTAAACAAAAAGTGACAAAAGGGTGTCGAATAGATATTTAAACAGCTTCTAAAAAAATGGTTATAGATTATATGTTTGAACAATCGCCGAGAAACGCGTATAGATTAAGTATTCAAACAATGACCAAACTAGATAGAACAAACATACAATAAGGGAAATGATGTATAAAAATTCTAGTGCACTTGATTTTTATAACTAAAATATCAGTCACTAATAATTTTTTTTTATTATGTGCTCCCATCGTTTCATCGAGATTTGTTTTTCCTTTCAAATTTTACTGTCAATTTTCAGAAGACTTTTGCATTCTGAAAGAGAAAAAGACACGATTTCATGTAACTGCTGATGAACCTTAAAAGAAAAGCAGCCTCCAATAGACATGTCATGAAGTGTTAAGCGAAGTTCTGCATTTTAGTAACTTCATTTTGACACTTTATCACCTGCAGATGGAAGTCTTCTAAAAAATAAATGCGACCATTTTGAGCCTACTTATTTATTTAAACAATTGTAATCCTATGTTAAATTGTTTCTTTTTCCAAATATTTTTCAGCTGCTGCATCATCGGATTCCAACTGCTCGTTTACGCTTTCGTTCAGCATTATCACTCTTATCTCTTTGCTTATGTTAAACAGCATGGGCATACTACTTTTAACCACCGGTAATGCCCCTTTACAAGCAGGTTCGTCATGATCTACCCCTGATTGGTTCACGATTTCTGAAAGAGCTATATCTCAAGGCATTACCAACGGTCGTACAGGATTTCATAAAATATGGCTTATTGATCACGTTCTTTTAGCGTATGTGCATGTTAAAAACTGGTCTTTGGAGATATTGTTTGAGGTACATTTAAGATTTCACAATTTATATTGCTTCTTTGTAACAGCCTGGAAAAGTAAAAGTAATGTTAGCTTCCAAACCGCTTTGCATGCACATGCATAGTCTAATTCGCAGCATGTGCTACATCTAGAGCTTTACAGCGCGTCATAACCGAGTCCATGGAACATTATGTTGACACTGTAATGTGCTGAAACCTGCTGCTCTCAAAACATTTTGATTCATTTGAGAAAGGTGTCTCCCTTTCTCTTGTAAATATGAAATGTGATATGTGAATCTTGTGAGAAAATTGCTTCACTTTCTTCTGTTAATATAAAATGTGATATGTGAAAGTAAATATCAGCCTGGGATTTGATTTATAGATACTTGTGCTGTTGTCCAGAGTTTGTATGTGTAATTCAGTATTTTGAAGAAACTAAAAGTTTCGTTCATTATCTCCCCCTGCTGGCTTCTCACAGACGATGGACCAGTGAGTGTTATGTCTTCCCTTCGAGGTATTTACAGGCTGTTGTGCCGTCTTGACGTGTAGGCTCTCTACAGGTTGATGTGGTCAGTGTCACGTAAGGCTGCATTTCTTGTATCTGTACCAAAAAAGAAAGCAATGCCCATGTCTGCATCTGGGTTGTCTGGCTTCCATCCAGTCAGGGTCTGTTCGACGTACATCATCAACAGAGAGAAGTAATACAGCTACAGATCTGGGAGTAAAATGTAGTGATGCTCTAGTTTCATGTAAAGGACACAGAAAAACTACTGAATCAGCATAGAATATTAGTGTTGTAATGTAAATACTGTATTCCGATGGATATAGAAGATGGCAGTCGGATGGGAAGTGTGGACGTTGCTCCGAGTGTGAGGATGATGGTCATAATCAACAAAATAACATGAGATAAAAGTCAGGTATCTGACCACTAATGTGGTATGTCTAATGTTCTCCCTTGTGTAATGTCATACAATGCTATGTGACAAAGACGTACTTTCATACAATGATTTGTGACACAGACGTACTATCATACATGCTGTGTGACAAAGACGTACTTTCATACAATGTTGTGTGCCTAAAATCAAGCAGATCATAAGCAAATTGCTTTTTGTGAATGTGACCGTCTTCTTGTAGAGAGACATCTCTCAGTTTTGGCTTGCTATAAATGGCGTAAGATAAAACAAAGAGCACACACAAGAGAGAGAGAGAGAGAGTCAGAAAGGAGAGATTGAGAGAGAGGGGGAGATAACTGAAATTCAAACCCGCTACCCCAGGTCTGCCCCGAGACCTGGCAGGCAAAAAGAGGCCCAAACGCTCAAATTTCATCAGACTCCGCGCACTTTACAATTATGTTTGTCGCTGGAAAGCGATCGTATAAAATATGTTTTCATGTATGACTCACTCCTGACAAAATGTCAAAATTATGTAGTTTTTACTGTTTTATTTGTAAATGTAAAATTCCCGTTTCCTTGGCTTTAAGGCATATTGGGGATACGGTGTTAGGCCCGTATTTCCATTATTTTCGCTCATGAAAGTGTGATATAGTCAGTATCACGCCTGGCCGCTGTTTCTCTTGTACTTTGAAATAATGCGAATTAAACATTTTTCCCCCTTAAACTCAGACAGAAATACTGTCAATAAATAAATGACTTTCAAATACTGTAAGTAGAATGATACTTGATTTGTTAAGTGTGTTACTGATTTGCTCCGTGTTACTGATTTACTGCGTGTTACTTCTTCTTCTTCTTCTTCGTTCGCTTCTACCACCAAAAACCGCACTGTGATCCTACTGAATTCATGCCTGTGGTCCTCGTTAGGTCCCGTGGTCCCCTGTGTGGTCCCCGAAAAGACCACACGAGATCCACGAGAGGACCACAAGGGGTTCAGAGAATCACAGGGCTTTAGCCTGTATTCTTGGTGGGTCTCGGAAGCGGGATTGCGTGACACCGTGGTTTTCATTGCACCAGTTTAGTCTAGGGTTGGACTTTCTCACCGGAAGACCTCGACGTGTTTAGGATATCAGTGCATCCCCGCTGGGTGAGAGGCGGTAGCCCACCCAGTCCAGGGTTGGACTTTCTCACCGGAAAACCTCAGCGTGATTAGGATACGTACACATCCCCGCCGGGTGAGAGGTGGTTGCCTATCTAGACTTCCCTGGTCGCATTTTGCGATCGTGGCCGCTACCCTTCCTAGTTGTGACCAGGATGGAGCTTTTGTCCAGGAGGACGAATCCTCGCCACTAGTGACCTCTACCCCTGGGTTGAGCCGGTTTAGGCATTATCCCAGTATGGGCGTGTTTGGGACGAGACCGACCTCTAGAGCAGAGGTACTGTGACATGCATAGCCTTCAAGATTCACCCCTGGTATGAGCCGGTTTAGGCAAAATTCACCAGTATGGGTGTTTATCAGGCGTTACCGACCTCTAGAGCGGAGGTGGCATGACATGTCTAGCCATCAAGTTCCACCCCTGGTGTGTGCCGGTTTAGGCATATTTCACCAGTGTAGGTGTATTTCGGACGTAGCCGGCCTCTAGAGCAGAGGCGCCGTGGTATAGCTCTCGTAGCGATACTACTGGACATACCGGTTAAACTTCACTTTCCACCACCTTTTCCCATCGGCGCCGCACAGCAACCTTTATTTCTTTTCCGCATTTCTTCCTTGACCGGGAGGAGCTTCACTCCACGCGTGGCATTTGAAGAGTCTCGCCAGCAGTGTCTTAACCTCTGGGACAAGCCGGTTCATGCATTTCACCCGATATGACTGCACTCAGGACGTGGCCGACCTCCAGACCAGAGGTGCCGTGATTTGACTGTTTGCTTCGCTTTATCCTTTCTACCACCTTTTCCGCAGGGATGCTGCGCGGCAACCTCATTTGCAAATTTCTTCATTGGCCGGGAGGAGCACCGCTCCACGCACGGCAGCTGAAAATCTCGCCAACATCGGCAGATGAGCTACCAAACGTGCCACTCATCTACCCTAAGTAACTGGTTTTCAGGCGCCAGATATTCGCCCTCGCCCCTTCTCCTGTCAGTTTAAACAGTTCTGCCATGGGAAGGCCAGGAGCTGGACTTGACTGCCAGAGACTGTTTGAGGCGCGTTTGCAGTCCTTAGAACCACTGCGTGTTACTGATTTGCTGCGCGTTACTGATTTGCTGCGCATTACTGAACTGTCACATGGTTGTGAGCCTGCAACTCCAAAAACTTTCGAGTACCCTGACAAGACATTCTGAACATAGCCAAGAGTACCCTAAGATATTCTGAACATAGCCAAGAGTACACTAAGATATTCTGAACATAGCCAAGAGTACTCTGACAAGACAATCTGAATATAGCCAAGAGTACCCTGACAAAACATTCTGAACATAGCCAAGAGTACCCTGACAAGACATTCTGAACATAGCCAAGAGTACCCTGACAAGATATTCTGAACATAGCCAAGAGTACCCTGACAAGACATTCTGAACACAGCCAAGAGTACCCTGACAAGATATTCTGAACATAGCCAAGAGTACCCTGACAAGATATTCTGAACATAGCCAAGAGTACCCTGACAAGACATTCTGAACATAGCCAAGAGTACCCTGACAAGATATTCTGAACATAGCCAAGAGTACCCTGACAAGACATTCTGAACATAGCCAAGAGCCTGTGTGTCCGAGCCAGAACAATATTAAGGTCGGGAAGCAAAGTAGACTCAGGAAGTCGGTAAAGTAGGATCACGATAGGGCTTCAAGAAATGTTTGTTTTTATTTAAATACAGGATTTCAGGACAATCCTCCAGCTTTATGTTTTAAAACATAAATATTAAAATAAATAAAGTCACTTCCTACAAGTCATTTAGATCACTTTTGTTGAATTTCAGATACTTAAAAAAAATATTTTTCATAGGTGTCAGATCACGTAACACTGCAGGTTTAGGGTCCTGCTAACAAAGGTTGTGAACCGCTGAAGTAAACTATTGTTTCTAGTCGTACTAGGCTTAAAAACTAACATTGGTCATAATCATTGTCAATGGGACACACTGACCATTCTCTTCTATCATTTTCACCTGCGATTAGGTATAATTTTAGACTTGTTAATATCTTTTTTTTCCCTTGCTTTTTTTTGTGATATATTCCATAGTGATTGTTTTTGTTTCACTTTGTTTAGCTTTTATTTCCCAGTAGCTGTACATTTCTTGGATTTTATTTCTTTCATTGTTTTGAATATTCATTTAACTCATCGTCATTTGTATGTCCCAGGGTGTGATTGGCTGAGTCTGTCTGCATGTGTTACGCCAATAGGTATTCGTGATGTCAAGATGTTTTAGTTCTACAATAAGTCTAAACTTAGTGCGCATGTATTGTCTGTGACAAATTAACACCCTCCTTATATTTCTCCCCGCCTTATCTATGGAACCTGTTTAAATTTAGCCCAAAGTGCAGCCAACGCTTGAACAACATATATCTTCCAAAACCTAGACTTGATCTTTACAAGAAAAGCTTTAGTTATTCTGCTGCTCATCTTTGGAATACCCTCCCATCCTATATAAAAATATAAATTAAAGTCCTTCCTACAACTACAAGCTTTCCCAATATCTATTTGATGTCGATTACATGCCTCCATGAATTATACAACTTAAAAGTTATCTTAAACTGCTCTTACAGACACCGAATACAATTAATTGTTTTCTGAATAGTCCCGAAAATTTTGTTTAGTAGATAGTCATTTATAATGTATGTAGTTACTTCTGTACTGAGTCAATGTTTAAGAGCGAAACGTAAATGTTATATTTTATTTTATGTCTCTCAGCTTCAGTGTTAGTTATGTTTGTTATATGAACAGCATATTTGTAGAATGTCTGGAATAGAGTGAAAGGTGTATGATAAAGGGCAGAATGTCAGACGGGCCTGCGTGCGCAATTCTTAACCCTTTTGAAATAAAGATCAATCGATCAATCAATCAATCTCTCTGTGTGTGTATGTATAGAAGATAGTGAGCGACATGACCAGAGCAATGTTCAGGCGACGGAAGATGTCAGCCAGAAATATTAGTGAGTAAATACCAGTGTCACTTTGTTTCAAATAATGAAATGTGAAGTACTCACACTCAGCGTTGCTCGCGTGACCCACTTTCCGTGCTCTCTTTAATCAATGGGCATTTTTGTTCATTTCCCATGGGCGTGGAAGAATAGAGTCACTCAAGAGAAGATAACTATGATCGTTGTTAACAAATTTCTGTTCACAGTATAAAATACTTTGAAACAGTCGACGAACTGATGGTCTTTAAAGAAAGTTTCACTTCCAGTCTTGAATATCCAAGATGAAAGATCTTGTAACTTACGATTACCCGATACAATTATTAACACTTTCATTTCACATCAACACTGCTAATGTTAATATATCTTGGACAAATATGCCAGTCAATGCTCGGAGCGTTATTTAGACAAATACTAAGTAAAATAAGAAACATAACATTTCTAACCCAGTCAGTATTTTTAAATTACAGAGTAACTTCCTTCAAGTATTTTTCTACCAAAATTTCTCATCAAAATGTTTTCTGGCACAACATGAAAATGAACTCTGGAGTCAAAGGGTTAACACAGTTACGGTCGCAACAGAATTCACCAATGATATTACGTGCTTTGGCATTGGAATTGTATAAACGATGTTCATATATTACATGCTGTATCAATATTGCTGATAGATGTATACGATGTGTGTGATGATAACTACAACAAAAGTGATGCTGGTGGTACTTGTCATAATAAATTTGTGTGGCAGGATATAACTGTTTATATTTTTAGGGAATGATGAATGAAAGAAATATGCAAGACCGAATGATCATTTCTTACTATTTTAAAGATTAAATAACTAAGGCTAAATCGTTGTTTAATGTCTGAAATAAATAATTTTGATTTGTAAGTCTTTAGATTTTGTGTTATTTTATTGTTCAGAGACAATATTTTGTGGTTCTCTTGTTTGTTTGCGATTTTGTCGTCATTTCCTTTATTTATTCGTGTTTTCTTATTGTGACTCTCCTGTCTGTAGATGTTTTTGTTTACATTCTCTTGTTTATAGATGTTTTTGTTGTCATTCTCTTGTTTATAGATGTTTTTGTTTACATTCTCTTGTTTATAGATGTTTTGTTGTCATTTTCTTGTTTGTATATATTGTCAGTCTTTTGTTTGTTGGTCTGTTATTGTACTCAACATTACGGTACTTCTTGCATATTAAAAATCAGTTTAAAATATCAGCATTTACTTTCATACTTGCCTTTTTCTTATCTTTATCTTCAAGATAAGTAAAAGGCAATCATAATTCTTGGGGCATGTGATGAGATGAGATGTACTGGAAAACATCATAACAATGGACAAAACTGAAGACAGGAGAGGCAGAGGAAGATTGAGATGTTAGAAGGATTGACAATGTGGCAGGGAAGGTCATCAACTCAGAAATGTCAAGGACCGAGATTTGTGGAGGATTATGAACTTCGACGCTGTCTAAAATGGCACGTGATGATGATGATGACTTTCATAATTGCTTTTGTTCTCTGATAAATATTTAGTAATGACTGTAACAAGCGAGTTAATGAGCGGATATAAACTGAAAATTCTTAAGAAAGATATTCGCATATGAGCTTTATAGTTTTACTAACATTAGCTGTTGTAAACATTCGAAGATACTTGAAGAAGATGAGACAAGGAAACAAGAAAAGCTACTATCAGATACATTTTAATTTGTTCCAGAAATCTCGATCTTTGTCATTCTAAAGCGGTGACTTTAAAACGATGAGTACCTGGATTGTGGCTGTACCACACAGTTATTTTGGTAGCCTTTCTTTTTGAAAATGTATGGTTCTTGGGAATGACTATTGGGTGGATATTTCTCATCTTACGAAAGTGTTTTCTCCAACTGAAATAACGTCACAAAGAAATTTAGGATACCCTTTTAAAATCGCCGGTGAACATGCAGCCAAGATGTCGTTTATGAGTTTTTGGGTCTTGATGCCAAAATCCTGAAGGATAGTTATTGACGGCCACTTTAGCAAGTGTGAATACAAAAGCAAAGCTTGGAACAACAAGAGTTTGACCATGGAAGCAGAAGACATATAAATATAAGGACGGTGTAAGAAAATACAGATGAAAGTGACAGAAGACATACAGAAGTGAAACAACTGACATACTGCAGATTTCAAACCCATATGGGGGGAAAAGGGACACAATCCTGAAGTACTAAACCTACGGATGACACACCAGTCTAACGGTGTCTCATTACTTGCTACCGCCATATCAAATGTTTCACCCGGGGGTTGTAAAATTGATTTGTGGTTCATGTGCCACTGGGTTCATTTCCGAGTACACTCACAGTTAGGTTCATGGTGATATCATGTTCCAGTCCAGGTCGCAGCAGAAACAGGATTCTAGAAAAAAATGAAGAACAGGATTAAATGGAAAACAGAAAAAAAATCTTATTCTTACTGGGTAATAAACTACTGATTATTTTATTCTATTACTATAGAATTGTTAATCTAACAATTAATTGACTGTGGAGCTTCCGCGACATAATCAATTTTCTTCATGAACTGTAAACTGTTTTATTGTATCCGTTGCCTTAATCCTGACTGTAATGTAACGCTTTTCTGTCTTAAACTTTGACTACACTTCTAGCAGTATTTCAGCGGCAGTACTTTCAAAGTCTGTAATATTTTTTATTAATTTTTCTTATGCATCTGTTTTTATAATACATTTGATATAATAATATAAACAATTAATCGTAGCAACAGTCCTTATATGTAGATAACTATTGAAAGGTAAAAGGTAAAATTCCCCTTTTCCGTGGCATCAACATATTTTGGAGACACGGTGTTTAGGTCCGTATTTTCCATGACCTTCGGCACATGAAGGTCTGATGAGGTCACTATCACACCTGGCCGCATTTACCTTCCCAGATTTCTCTGGTACCTATTTTTAGAGCCTGGGTCGACCCCGGGGCCTTTTTGATGTGTACCAGAAAGAAAAAAACCCATTGCTGGGACTTGAACTCGGTACCACCGGATTAGTAAACAGAGAGCCTAACCACTCAGCTAAGTAGGTCGCCATTTGAAAGGAACCTAATTAAAATCTTAAGAAGACAATAGCCATCAATCATTGGACATATAAGGAGAAGAGGAGGGCTTGAGTACATCGTAGCACATGAAAGATAAATGGGAAGAGAGGCAGGGGAAGACCAAGAGACAAAAAACTCATGGACAGTCTAACTTGATGGCACAACAAAAATCTCACTTACTGAGCTGATATCAAGGACAGGAATCTGTGGAGAAGCATTGACCGCCGAGGCTTACTAGCATGGACCTGATGACGATGATGATGATGATGATGATGATGATTACAATTGTTACTATTATTATTCGCTTATGTTTATTTCTTACATATGCGTGTTGAATTCATATAAAGTACTTGTAGAATGTTTCAGAAGTGTTTTCCACAATTCAGAAGTAATTTTTACACGGTGCTACAGTACTTGTTATACAGTGCTGAAGTACTTTTCATACAATAATAAAATATTTCTTACACAGTGCTAAAGTACTTCATATACAATGTTAAAGTACTTTTTTTTACACAGTGCTGTGTACTTCTTACACAGTGATGAGGTAATGATTATACTCGTATAGTTCTGAAAAACCTGTCAGAGAGTGTTGAAGATACAACATCGGCGTCTTCAGACATGAGCATCCGAGAGAAGAACTGTCTGAAAATCTTTAGACTAGACTCTCCAAAATCACGGAAGGTCATATTTTACTTTTGCCAGATGGTTCAACCAAGAATCATACATTTCTGTGTCCTGCTATTTCTCTGTTTCTTCCACATTTTCCAGAAATATTTTAGACGGTCTGTGTTACTAAGCATCATTAGAAGAAATGTACTTCTGTGATTTTTTAAAACCTCAGTTTCCATC
The DNA here is from genome assembly GCA_009760885.1 of Achatina immaculata. Taxonomy (NCBI): domain Eukaryota; kingdom Metazoa; phylum Mollusca; class Gastropoda; order Stylommatophora; family Achatinidae; genus Lissachatina; species Lissachatina immaculata. The sequence goes on from CM019691.1 coordinate 6,494,419, forward strand.
ACAAAGTTCGGCCAGTTTCTTTCACTTTCGGTTTTTCTGTGTGTTCTTTCGCATCTCTAAGAAAGCTATGATCAGAGAAGGTAGTAAAGTACAACACTTTTGAATATAGAAATAATTTACCAGTTTGAGCATGATTTCCTTCAGGAAAAAAAAATTTTAAAAACACGTTTCCTCTGCCTGCTATAGATTACGGGTTTAACTTGGGTATGCTGACATAGGGGAAGACATTTCCATGTTTATGACAAAATGGTCGTTCAAATGGTCTCAGTTTGCTGAGCCACCTCGCTGACTCACCGTGGCTTTCTGAAACCGAGGTGCTCATCCTTCGCGTGTAAACATATTCTGCCGTGAGAACAAACCACTTGTAGGCCCTCGGCAGGGCTCAGAGTGAGCAACAAAAGTCACTTTAAAGTTCTGCTCGAAATCTCGAAATGACCGTCCACAGTTCTATTGATTAAGACCAACAACATGGCGACCAGAAAGACAAGATCCCTAGAACTTTCTCCGTTACCAAAATGTTAAATGTTACTTCTGACCTCTCCCTTATTTAAAAAGCAAGGTCTCTGCTCTTGTACTGCTTGTTTGAATACTGTACTTCTATAGGTTGATTTTGGGCGGTACCAAGAGATGCTGTTTCAGTATGTATAACTGCATTATGTACACACAAAAACAACCTGGCAAAATGAGCAACTATACCTAAACAAATAAAGCAACCTGAATAAACAGACTAACAAAATACTGTCATAAATAGTTGCCTTTATTGTATAGGTCCGATTTGTCCATTTTGATGAGGCCGTCTGGCTTGTCCCTTGCTGCTAGCTGGTGGGCTAAGTATATGAAATATCTTCATGAAATAAACAATCTTTCATGATATAAACAATCAAATAAACAGTCAAATAAGCAATCAAAGAGGGAAAGCACCGGAGCTTATATATTAATGTTAAAAAAGACAGGTTAAGGTACATTTCTATAATTATTATCCTTCTTCTTCGCTAATTAGAAGCAAAGTGTTATAAAACAAACACATAATCTTTCACAACTGTATGATAAACAACAGCATAAATATTAGATTTTGAAATATTAAACGTAGTTATAACTTTGCTGCAGGCTTGTCTGTCAACATTGTCAAGGGTATGGAAAATAAATAGCAAGGCGGTGAATGATAGCACTAGAAATTAGACAGCGGAGACGAATGACTGATAAGAATGGAAATTAGACATTCGAGACGGCGTTATGCACACACGTGTAAACATCCTCGGTTGGGAAGGCAAGCAATAACGTTTCTGAACTGCCATTCTACCCGAGGCTGTGGTCAATAAACGTGTTGTGTTTCACATGAAAGTGAGGGGGTGCGAGATACTACCTCTAAATGAAAGGTGAACGATTTTGGAGGGTGGGGGGGGGGGGGGAGTAGGAGTCGATCAATACAGCAGCTTTATTCAGAAGTTTGCCTCATTCGTTAATTGCTGATTTTGTGTCTTGGTTGAACTTTAAATACTTAGTCTCTTTACTGAGGTGTCTTTTACTTTTTTGAGTAATTACTTTGAAAACCTCATAACCTTTTGCCTGTTCATATGTTCTCTGGTTAATTCAAGCCCTACGGTTTCTATACGACTTCTGACTACCCTGGTTAACCCAAGTCCTGTGGTTTTATACGACTTCTGATTACTCTGGTTAATCCAAATCCTACGGTTTCTATACGACTTCTGGCCACTCTGGTTATCTCAAGTCCTATGGTTTTATACGACTTCTGGCCACTCTGGTTATCTCAAGTCCTATGGTTTTATACAACATCTGGCCACTCTGGTTATCTCAAGTCCTATGGTTTCTATATGACTTCTGACTCGCGATTGGATCTCTACAAGCTTTATTCTTTCTGACCTTCTATACATCCTTTTATATATCCTTTTTTATATGTATATGTTCTGTACTTGTATTTGTCATGTCTTCCGTTTCCTACTAGCTCTCTTATTTTGGTGGGAAAATTCTCTAAGATACCTGTTATAGTTATTCTGTCTCTCTAGTCTTCTGTCAGGGAACATATCACTGCCATCTCGATTACTATGTCCGACCCATTCATACAAACTATCAACATTTCTCATGGCCAGTGTGGGGTAATTTCTGTCGGAATCTTCTCTCCGATATTTTCTATATGTTGCACTGTCTGCGATCCCGTTAGACGCGAGCTTATGGATTTTACAACTGACACAAAGCACTGCTAGCTGGACTGGTACGTTTTTCTGCTCTATTTGCACCCTTTACGCAAAGCTCTTTTGTTCATATATTCTTATTTCCTGTTATCTTTCGATCATCTATGTCTCTTTGCTACTGTCGTCGCCTGATTTAGCAATACCGAGGCTGCGTTAATTTAGGAACTTATTAAATATTTTATTGGTTTTTTTTGCAAACATATAGCCGCTGTTGTCCTTTTTTAAAAAATTTATCTGCAGGGGCCTGACGTAAGTGTTTTTTTTTTTTACTACCGATATTATCGAATGTTTTAAGGCCACTAAATCAACATTAATCTTATAGATTTGTGCTTTGAAATTTATATTAATTTTTGGCATGCATCTCTAACCTGCATCTACAGGTATTGAAATATCTGGTCTGTATCATCCTCCATGTGGTGGACTTGGCCAAACTAGTGTAGCAAGGACTGTTAAGCAGTGCGCATGCTCGTGAAGTAACATAAACAGGGATTTAACATTCGTTAAATGTCACGCCGGATAGCGTTGGCGATCATGCTTCCTCATTGTGTACGGCCCCTAGTGTCAAATGAGTTTGGATGTTTTACCTGCGTCATTTAGTCGACCTGTTGAGATGTTTTTCTCTCATTTTATTCGGCCTCTTTTTCCCTTGTGTTTTCCAGAGGGCCTATCTTCTCCTGGCACGTCCAAAGAGTTTTAATTGCCTTTTTCTTATCTTCTAACTAGGTTTTTTGGGTTACATAACTGACTTTGTTACATAACTTACTTTGTTACATAACTGAATTTGTTACATAAGTGACTTTGCAACATAACTGACTTTATTACATAAGTGACCGGGCTGACCAGGGTGTGTTTTTGTATTTTTCTCTAAAACCACATTTCTTGTACTTCTGTGTCTTTTCACATATTTGTTAATTGTCCAAGTATCATAAGTTTATATAAATATTGGTTCTATATAGCACTATTATATCTTTTAGAACAGTTTTAGGAACGGCTTCTTGTTTGTTAGCATCTTCGTCGTGTCGTAAAAGTCTGTTTTTGTCTTCCCTGTTCGTGATTTGATGTTACCTGTGCTCATGCCATCAGCTGTTTTTGTTTTTGTTTTCTGGGGTAAATGAATTTATTTGCTCGTTTCTTGCCATCTTATCTGACTGAAATATGGAATGGAAAAGCTAAATATCACCAGCCTGCGCAATTCTAGAACATTATTTTCTATAAAAAAAATGCTAAAGCTACAAAAAAACAAAAAAAAACCACCAATGCTAAAATTACCAAAGACAAAAAATAATAAACCACCAACGCTGAAACTATTTTTGATAAAAGGACACTTTTATTTTTTTTTTCAAATTTATACACAAAGAAATATCTCTATAGAACAAATCAAAGCAGTGGAACTGTTGTCACGAAAGCGTCTGTACAATCTAATAAACGCTTTGCATAGCATACGGCCACATATCACAGACATATTCTCCGTGAATACAACTCACATACATCACGTTACATAATGACAGTAAGGCACCTAACAGTTGGTTGTTGTTCTTTTTTTTTACTGCAAACAAATATATTTTACAATTTTTGTATAAATACCGCTCATTTTCCGCTATATACATCCATATTACAGCACAGCCTTTGTTGAATCATTTGAACGCCTAGTTCTCAAATGACTGTAGATAGAAAGCTGATAAAAAGTAGTTTTATAACGCTTGCTAAGAAACGCACAGATAATATGACATTTGGGGGGAAATATATCACAAAAGAAGCCACAACTGAACAGTAAGAAAACAAAGTTGATCTTTGCTAGGCGAACAATGTCAAAGATGGCTGCTGGTTTACGAGTATGGCAGACGTCGTGGATATGGAAATGTGTAGTTTTACCACAAGAAAATTGATACAAGTGAATATTTTTAAAAATAAAATATGCGTGACTAAAAAGTGTAACAAATTAATAAAGCTTGACCTGTCTTGTATCATAATTGGATGAAAGCCTGAGGTGAAGATTTGCATGTGTCACTCATTTTCTCTCGCCCCAGAAAGAGACGGTTAGATCTTGTGAGGGAGACACTCGCTAATCATAGTATGAGCGACACTGAGGGCTACCATTTGGCCCAAAACCGCCAACTACATCTCCCCTCATACTTCACAGTACAAGAGGAAGGATAAAGTAAAGTTCAGGATACAAGAGAAAGGATAAAGTAAACTAGGTAAGTAAAGTAAGTCGTTTTCCATTATTTTTTTTTAATCTGAGCTCTATACGTTTATCATCTTTCACTTTCTTGGTACAAGACCTGGTTGAAGGAAACAGGAAACTGTAAGCACGTGGCCTGGGGAGGAGAGTCAGCAAAAACAGGTGATAAATAACATCACGACCATGAAGTTGTACTGTGATACTGAGATGTGGTAAAGAACTGGGAAATAAGTGAACTGCCTTCACATTCCTTATAAATAGTAAGACATTATGAAATTAATCTGAGAATTTCAGTTCATGAATTTTCTTTTTATCGAGTGCCAGTATAATTGCACAGCTCTTGAGTCAGAGAAGAAAGGTATTTCTATTGTGCAGGTGTATTTTTAACTATGTTGTTAAAAAGGTAATAGGTAAAATTCCCTTTCCCATGCTATTAAGGCATATTGGGGAATACGGTGTTAGGCCCGTATCTTACATGACTTTCGGCACATGAAACTGTAATGTAACCACATACAATTTTCAAGACCACACAGAAACTTGTAATAAGTATCTTATATATCTTATATCCTTCCCGTGCCGTTAAACGTCACATAGGGCTCGCAAGGTAGTTTGCCAATTTTTTCTGTCCTCAGGGGAGTCTTTCAACCTCATCAAGGGATTTTATGCCTGTTAATTTGGTAATATATATAGTTCCCACATTTTGTTTTATCCAGGAAGTGATTCGAAGCCTGCAGTTAGAGTATGTCTCAGCTTAAGATCTGAATCTTCGAGAAAGAGGTGAGGCCAGGTAGATGCCATATATATTTTTTTTAAACCTTTCAAGTTTTTCATTTTAGAACAATATTTAATAATCTTAATAATATAATTTTATGTCTCTCAGTGTATTTTACTGCATTCTCTTCAGTTCAGCAGCTGCTGTAGTATTACTTTTGATTAACTGAAAAAAATGCGTTAGTGTGAATATTTATTTTCAGAATTTTCATGTTTTTCTATATTGCTTCGTCATCTGTCTTTATCGAGTGGCTAAAGAATTATTCTATGAAAGTCATGAAGGTATTTTTCTTGAGTCAGTTTTGAATGTTTGTATCTAGAGTCATTCATGAAGGTTTGTTTCCATAGTCAGATATGAAAATATATGTAGTCATTCATTGAAGATTTGCTTTCTGGTTAGATATAAAAGTATGTATCTAGAGCCATTTATTGAAAGTTTGCTTCTATGGTCAGATATGAAAGTATGTATCTAGAGTCATTTATTGAAAGTTTGCTTCTATGGTCAGATATGAAAGTATGTATCTAGAGTCATTTATTGAAAGTTTGCTTCTATGGTCAGATATGAAAGTATGTATCTAGAGCCATTTATTGAAAGTTTGCTTTTCGGTTAGATATGAAAGTATGTATGTCAGGTGCCGTGCCAACTGGCGTTGGCTATTATGCTTCTCCAGAGTACCCGATCCTTCATGCAGGCCATCAGTTCAGTTGGTGATCTCCTCTCACACCATCCCGTCAGACTTCCAGTATCATTTCTCTTGGTCTTCCTCTTGATCTTCTTCCTTCTATTTTTCCTGTTGTTATAATATTTTCAATGACTCCTCTTCTCATTGCATGTCCTATGAAAGTACATTGTCTCTCTCTTATCTTTTTGACAAGGTTTTTTGTCTCTCTAGCTCTTCTCATACATTCTTCATTAGTTATTTTTGCTGTCCAGGGAATTCGCAACATTCTTCTAATAAATCACATTTCTGCTGCTTCCAATGATTTTTGTGCAGACCTGCCTATTGTCCATGATTCACTTCCATATAACAAGATAGGTTCAATACAGCATTTTAGGACTCGTTTTCTAACATTCATTGATAAGGATGTGTTGGTTAATATGTTTATCATTCTCTGAAAGGTAGTCTTTGGTTGCCCTATTTTGTTCCTAATTTCTGTTCTACATTTCCTATCTGAAGTTATTACTGCTCCAAGATATTTGAAATTCTGCACCTGATTTAGAATAGTTCCGTTTCATTTTATACTGCACGCTGGTTGATTCTGTATCTTAGATATAACCATAGTCTCTGCCTTTGTGTATCAAAGTTTGCTTTTCAGTTAGATATGAAAGGATGTATCCAGAGTCATTTATTGAAAGTTTGCTTTTCGGTTAGATATGAAAGGATGTATCCAGAGTCATTTATTGAAAGTTTGCTTCTAAAGTCAGATATTAAGGTATCTATCTATAGTCATTCATTGGAGGTTTGATTCTACAGTCAGATATGAAGGTTTGTATCTAGACTCATCATGAAGGTTTGTTTCTTCAGTCAGATATGATGTGTATCTAGTTATTCATGAAGGTTTGCTTCTACAGTCAGATATGAAGGTCTGTATCTGGAGTCATTCATTGAAGGTTTGCTTCTATGGTCAGATATAAAGGTTTGTATCCAGAGCCATTCACTGAAGGTTTGCTTCTACGGTTAGATATGAAGGTATGTATCTAGAGACATTCGTTGAAGGTTTGCTTCTACAGTCAGATATAAAGGTTTGTATCTAGAGTCATTCACTGAAAGTTTGCTTCTACAGTCAGATATAAAGGTTTGTATCTAGAGTCATTCATTGAAGGTTTGCTTCTACATTCAGATATAAAGGTTTGTGTCTAGAGTCACTCATTGAAGGTTTGCTTCTATGAACAGATGTGAAGGTCTATATCTAGAGTCATTCACTGAAGGTTTGGTTCTACGGTCAGATATGAAGGTTTGTATCTAGAGTCATTCATTGAAGGTTTGCTTCTACATTCAGATATAAAGGTTTGTGTCTAGAGTCACTCATTGAAGGTTTGCTTCTATGAACAGATGTGAAGGTCTATATCTAGAGTCATTCACTGAAGGTTTGGTTCTACGGTCAGATATGAAGGTTTGTATCTAGAGTCATTCATTGAAGGTTTGCTTCTATAGTCAGATATTACGGTTTGGTCCTGAAGTCAGTGAGTAAGATATGATTCTAAGTCTGAGTATAAAGTCATGCTTACTGAGCCACGATAAAGTCGTTCTTACTGAGCCACGATAAAGTCGTGCTTACTGAGCCACGATAATGAACACATGTTTACTGGGTCAAAGAATGGGACACTCTTGCTTTAGGTAGGCCATGATCTAATATTTCTTGAATTAGAGGGTAAAAATACGCTTCCTTAATATCACCAAGAAGCACATTCAAATTCAACAGCTTCTGAATTTCCATTACATATTTTCTGGCTTTCTGTTTTCTGTTCTTGCAAGTCAAAAGCACACGCTGGAGAGCTTAGTTCTGGCCCCAAGGTACTTTTGGTACACATGAATGTCACTTTTGAAGTACTTGATACCCGAGGAATAGGTCTGATGAACTGTGTGCTTGGGGAATTATGGGATATCTTAGGCATACTGGAGACCTTGCGGACAGCTCGAGCATTGTTGTTGTTGTTGAGGGGAGGCTGGTGTGGGCCAGCACCTGGCTCTTCCTTGAAGGTCATGTCACAGAGAGGAACAGCTAAGGATAGACTTGCTCGGTCTCTCCCGATGTAGAAGGAGGACGTGGAGAGTGCCCTGGACGAGCGACCGGAAGCGACGCTCTGTCTCCGCAACCAGTGCCGGTGCCACTTTTTCTGTATCTCCGCCCGAACCTTCAGCAGAAAAGTAAGAAATAAAATATTACTAGACAATGTAATCAAAACAGGTTGTACATTATAGGTCAAACCAGTCTGTATATCACTGGCCAAACCAGGCTGTACATTATTGGTCAAACCAGCCTGTACATTATAGGTCAAACCAGTCTGTACATTACTGGCCAAACAAGGCTGTACATAATTGGTCAAACTAGGCTGTACATTATAGGTCAAACCAGTCTGTACATTACTGGCCAAACCAGGCTGTACATTATTGGTCAAACCAGGCTGTACATTATAGGTCAAACCAGTCTGTACATTACTGGCCAAACCAGGCTGTACATTATTGGTCAAACCAGGCTGTACATTATAGGTCAAACCAGTCTGTACATTACTGGCCAAACCAGGCTGTACATTATAGGTCAAACCAGTCTGTACATTACTGGCCAAACCAGGCTGTACATTATTGGTCAAACCAGCCTGTTCTCCAAATATCGTGGACACAAAAAAGAACAAATATATCTATACTACAAGAGCTTAATATTGAAGAAGGCTGGCTAGTGAAGAGGATTAAAGAGAGAAAACTGAAATATTTTGGACACATTAAACGTCATGATAATTTAGAGAAGACCGTATTGGAATGATACATAATGGGAAAAAGAAAAAGAGGAAGACCAAGACGAAGATGGCTGCAAGACATCGTTGACGATCTGGAAATGGATGCAACAGCAGCAGGCCATCTTGCTCACAACCGAGAGGCCTACAGGAGTGCTGTTTGGGAGGCAAAGTTCCGCAAGGGACATGCAAATGAATGAATGAATGAATGAGCCTGTACATTATAGGTCAAACCAGTCTGTACATTACTGGCCAAACCAGGCTGTACATTATTGGTCAAACCAGGCTGTACATTATTTGTCAAACCAGTCTGTACATTACTGGCCAAACCAGGCTGTACATTATTGGTCAAACCAGGCTGTACATTATTTGTCAAACCAGTCTGTACATTACTGGCCAAACCAGGCTGTACATTATTGGTCAAACCAGGTTGTACATTATTTGTCAAACCAGGCCATACAATATTGGTCAAACCAGGCTGTACATTATTGGTCAAACCAGGCTGTACATTATTGGTCAAACCAGGCTGTACATTACTGATCAAACCAGGCTGTACATTATTTCTCAAACCAGTCTGTACATTATTGGTCAAACCAGGCTGTACATTATTGGTCAAATCAGTCTGTACATTATTTGTCAAACCAGTCTGTACATTATTGGTCACACAAAGCTATACATTATTGGTCAAACCAAGCTGTACATTATTTGTCAAGCTAGGCTATACGATGTAAATTAAGCAGCTTATTTAAATAAAAAATAACAAAATGATGTCAGTACTATCTACTCAGCAGATAAATGAAACATAATTAGAAGTGTAGTTTTCAAAATTTATAAAACAAAACATAAAAAATATATATCTGCTAAAGATAGTTATTAACTAACATTTTTGTTTAATTGTTTAACTACTGAACAGATTCTCCATCTCAGTGTTAAATACTACTCATAATTTGAAATTTTGTTACTGAGTCAATTTCTGATGAAAATGTCATCTCCGTCCGTCCGTCCGTCCGTCCGTCTGTGTCTATCTGTTTCCCTGCCGGCTGGCCTTGGCTATCATGCTTTCCCATAATTCCCTGCTCCGATAGCTGATTATAAGCTGTGCTGGTGTTCTTTGTCCGTGCCATCTAGTTAGTCCATCCAGCATTTTCTCTCTCTGTCTACCTCGATCTCTTTTGCCTTCTATCTTTCCTGTTGTCACAATGTATTCTAGCTCGCCTCGCTATACTACGTGTCCTAAGAATCTGGATTGTCTTTCTCTGATTTTTGGTTTGTCTCGTCTCTCCAGTCTATGTCAAAAACTTCCTCTTTTGATTTTGTTCCTGTCCATCCTATTCGTAACATTCCTCTAAAGAACTACATCTGAGTGGCCTCCAGTTGGCGTTGTACTTCATTTGTGACTGATCATGCCTCCCATGTGTAAAATAAAACTGGCTCTATGTAGCACTGGAGTACTCTTTTCTTCACTTCCAATAATAGTGAGTTACTACACAGATTGCTCTTCATTTTCTGAAACATTATTTTGGCTTACATTATTCTGCTATTTATCTCAGTTAGGAATCATCCATATGAGGTCAGTAGTGCCCCCAAATATCTCAACTTGGTCCACCTGTTTGTGCCATTTACTGTTATTTTACTTTCAGGAATCACTTTTTTTCTTTGAGATGACCATAACTTTTCTTTTCTTCTTGTTCAAGGCAAGCCCCTGTTTTCTTCTTGTTCAAGGCAAGCCCCTGTTTTCTTCTTGTTCAAGGCAAGCCCCTGTTTTCTTTTTGTTCAAGGCAAGCCCTTGTTTTCTTCTTGTTCAAGGCAAGCACCTGTTTTCTTTTTGTTCAAGGCAAGCCCTGTTTAACAATGTTTTGTCTTTATTATTGTAGACTGGTGAAATTCTCATTTATATTGTTCCTTATCATTGCACCAGTTTAACAATGTTTTATTTCATTTATATTGTTCATTATTATTGTTATTATTGAATGTTCTATTATCATCACATCTCACCTTGGTACATCACACGTCGAAGTTTCACATACATGGCAATAGTTGATTTCTCATGAACATTTCAATAGATCAAGTCTCATAAACAGTTCACAGAAATCGTGTATTGTGACAAGCATTATCCTGACTTAAAATTGATAACATCACTTGCAATAATATGCATAGGCAAGATTATACACATTTCATTATTTTCATCATAGTAGTACGAAATCTCACAAAATCACAATATCATAATTCTCATAATTCTACAAGCAGTATTTAAGCAGCGTTCACAATATTCAGTAATACAAAAGCTCTTGGTAACAATTACTGTACGATCTCTTGCTACACTAGTTCAATCTAACACTATGTCTCTATCTCTACATTTCTCTTGCTGAATGCCTCTTCCCCTCCTCTCTGCGTCTCTCTCTCTCCTCCTCTCTGCTCTCCTCTCTCTATCAGAACCCCTATCTGCTCTCCGCCGGCCTTCCTCCTCTATCAGAACCTCTATCTGCTCTCCTCTGCCTTTTATATTCGTAAATTCCGTTCCATAGACCACGCCTCCAATTGTTGTATCGGTCATTGGGTCATTGGGTCATCCTTTGTTGCCCAAAACCAGTCGCACTTAGCTTCTTCGTGTTATTTGCTTTCATCTCCGTCGGTCCAATTGTTACCTCTAATTAACCCAGTCCCTCATCTCTTTCAAGTTATCTGCTTCGGGACCTAGTCCGTTCTCTGTTCAGTCTTTGATCTACTGGTCAATTGTTCCCCCTGGGCTACTGCATGTGCGCGCGAAGTCGCACCTCTAGAACTGGACCACTCTCACGATCTATCAGATCTATCGATACGGTTTTACCTTTGATCAGGTCTTTGAAGTACCGAGTATCCGTTCCTCGCTCCTCTAACTATCCCTTCTCTGCACCCCAATACATTCTTTATTCCTGATCATGTCACTAATAATAATAATAATAATAATTATAATAACTATAATCATTACTTACAAGGCTATGCTACATACCTCCCCTCGTTTAAGTCATATTGTTAACATTATGACTCAAAAAAAAAAACTAGCAAAGTGCCTTGTAAGTAATGAGCTACCAAAATGTATTTCCATGTGGACCACAGTACCAACAAAAATCACTTTGCGGTCACCTCCCCTTGTTTAAGTCAGAATGTTAACTGTCAGCTATATCGACTGCTTTAAGCAATTACATGGTAGTTACATTCTCTCAATAACTCTGAACCATCATAGAAAAATATGTAAAATAATAGTTACATCTTGTTACACATGCCCATAAAACATAAATTCATTCTTCTTCTTTAGATTATACATATTCTGCATCAAAGTGTATTCCCATACATACTCAAGAAAAATAAAAACATACATTCTTTCAAATGACCAAAAAATACTGTCATTACATTTGAGGCCCAACCTCAAAACGAATCACTTTATTGCCCTTATGATGAATTTTCAGTCGACAAACCTCCAGTTTCTCATCATCAGCGGCAACCATCGGATATCTCATACACATTCCCTGATACATACTCAGTGTGAAATGTGATGTACTGGTTCCTGAAAGACCAGAATACTCCCATCGTATTCTCACGAAATTTGTTCCACTGACTTCAATTATTTTACCCCCCAAGTACTCCTCTATCATGATAACTCTTGGGTCTCCATCCTCTATGCCAACCATTTTTAGTGGTGAGGGTATCCTCGTATTGATAATCACAACACAACCTTCTCGGTTCCACTAAACAATCTGGCAACACCCAAACATCTCACCCTACTCTTCTTAATACAAATGAAAAGTTTGTTTCCATATCTCAAAAAAATGTGTAGGCACTTCATTCATCATACAAAATTATGCAATATTACATTATTATTCATCATAAAAAAGATACATAGAGTGTTATACTACTAACACTCTCAATTTCTGAGCATTTCAACATTAAAAATACCCTAGTAGCAATGTAAAAAAATGTACATCATCAATGCGAGCCATATTAGTCTCGTCTCATAAACATAAAAAAAATTAAGTCACATTATCCTCAAGATATGTATACCTGTATGTACATCAGTTTGAAACCTTTGCATCCCCCAAAAAATGTAGCAACCTCGTAATTGTGCTCCCGTCAACCTACCACCATTTATAAGATGTAAAGTTAATAAACCCTTATGGTAAATAAAGAGAAATCACACATCCTCTTGATTCCTCACCTCAGTAAAAAGAATAGTAATGATCATTTTACTCTGTCGCTTCTTCTGTTATATTTCTTATTTTGAAATTTCATCTGCTCAGTACATTTCTCGTTTTTCTTAAAGTGGCCATAGCTCTGAATAAGCAAAATCATTTAGCATACGATCTATTGTAGCTATGATAAACAATTGTTCTTCGCCTAAATCACATCAGTTCAACAGTCTTGCACGTGATCGCTAGTAGTCAATACTTCTCATTGTGGCCGCTTCTACACCCGGTCGTCTCCTCCCAAATGTCAGGAATAGGCACGGGCACCATTATAACAATGTTTTCTATTTTATATTGTTCCTTATTATTGTTATTATTGAATGTTCTATTATCATCACATCTCACCTTGGTACATCACACGTCGAAGTTTCACAACATAAATGGCTATAGATGAGGCCTCATAAAACATTTCACTGATTCATTTTAATTTGACAAATAATATCAATATGATCAATACGTATAGCTGATAACTCACTTGTAATAATAGGCATAGGCAAGATTATACACATTTCATTATTTTCATCATAGTAGCACGAAATCTCACAAAATCACAATATCATAATTCTCATAATTCTACAAGCAGTATTTAAGCAGCGTTCACAATATTCAGTAATACAAAAGCTCTTGGTAACAATTACTGTACGATCTCTTGCTACACTAGTTCAATCTAACACTATGTCTCTATCTCTACATTTCTCTTGCTGAATGCCTCTTCCCCTCCTCTCTGCGTCTCCTCTCTCCTTCTCCTCCTCTCTCAGAACCCCTATCTGCTCTCCGCCTGCCCTTCCTGAATCCTTCTCCCTTCTTTATATTCGTAAGTTCTGACCACGCCAAAACCGGTCGCAGCTGGCGTCTTCGCTTTCTTCTCTGTCGTCTAATTGTTACCTCCCATTAACAAGTCCACCATCTCTTTCATGTTCCCTGCTTCGGGACCTAGTCCGTCTCTTTTGTCTTGTAGTTCTTTTTCACTCTCTGCTGTCTTGTAGTTCTTTTTTACTCTCTGCTGTCTTGTAGTTCTTTTTTACTCTCTGCTGTTAATACTGTATCATCTGCATATCTCTATTTATCTAAGTTATATGCGCCCACTGATATTCCAGGTAGTTCATATATATATCACACATGATATCCTCACTGTATGGGGAAAATAAGTCAGATGATAGCACACGCCCGTGGCGCATTCCAGTTTTAATTTCTTGATATTTGGCAGTTCTACCTTTATTGTCACGGATTGCTGTCAATAGCTGTTTTTAAGAATTCTCAGGTCATTTCCGTCTATGTTTAATTTTTTTTTCTATTAATACCTTTAAAAATTCCTAATTACTGAATCGAATTTCTTTTTTTTTTTTTTTCACTATCACTAAAATATCAGATATAAAAAGGGATGAGCTACAGATTCGCATCAGGAACGGATCCGTAATGTTAAAAAATTGAAGGATAAAGTAAGAGAGATAATCGTAAATAATATTATAAATTCAGGACGGTCCTTACCTCCCCATTCATGAAACAAAACAGAAGGGCCACAACTGTTCCCTGGGGAAAGAAAAACGAATGAGAACTGAAATTATTGTTCTTTTCTCCCTTTATTTGATGCAGAAATTCCGATCTTTCCCTATGTTGATACGCTCATACAATGTCTTACACACCAGTCACAAGATTGAATATTCTATTTAAAATGTAGAATGTGATAGAAGCTACATAAAATTCTCTCTCTCTCTCTCTCTCTCTCTTGTCCATGCCATTCAGGCATCACTGATTCCAACAACTATCTGTCCTTTGGTCTTTGTTGGACTATGCCCTGTGCCACTCTTTCAGTTTGTCAAGTAGTTTGTTTCTTTGTCTTCCTTTGTCCAATTTCCCTTCAGTTTTTCTTCTAAGTGTTCCAGTTTGTCTTTTCTCAAAGCATGTCCTACAAATCTGGACTGTCGTGTTCTGAATTTTGCCACAACTGCTCTCTAAGCCCCCAATTAGAACCTCTTCATTTGTTTTCTTGGCTGTCCATGGTATACTCATCGCTCTTCCAAGGAACCACATCCTTCGCTGCTTCCAGGAGATTCTGAGTGATCTTGAGTATCTTCCATGCGTCATTTAACAGTACAGGTTCGATGTAACACAGTGTTACAAGGAACATATAAAACTATACAAATTTTACATATAACTTTGTTATTGCTTAAAGTTTCCTTACTTCATGCACTGGTAATAAAAACTACAGAAGACTCTAAACATGCCAAGAGAAGAAGACCTGGTTACCTGGAACGAGTTGAGGGTCATCTCCATGTATATAACGACCACAGCAATTTTGGGCTCCTGGTACATGTTTAAGACGATGAAGAAGATGTAGTAGACGCCAAAAAGTGGGATCAGGACTAGCGTGGACTTTGCCAGTTTTCTGAAATAATGCGAGGAAAAATACGTTTGGAATGTTTCTTTATCTTTTCTTTCCTTCTTTATTTTCTTCATTCTTTCTTTCATAGTACTTATTTTTCACAATGTTGCATTCATTTTTACTTGCCAAAATAAAAACAAAAGCGTCACCAACTACAGTGAGGAATTATGGGAAGAGGTTAACATGGGAAAAAGTTTAGAGTTTTGCTTTCCTTGTTTCTGACATGGAGGCCAGGAATTAAGGGAAGAGGTTAACATGGGAAAAAGTTTAGACTTTTGCTTTCCTTGTTTCTGACATGGGGGCCAGGAATTATGGGAAGAGGTTAACATGGGAAAAAGTTTAGAGTTTTGCTTTCCTTGTTTCTGACATGGAGGCCAGGAATTATGGGAAGAGGTTAATATGGGAAAAAGTTTAGAGTTTTGCTTTCCTTGTTTCTGACATGGAGGCCAGGAATTATGGGAAGAGGTTAACATGGGAAAAAGTTTAGAGTTTTGCTTTCCTTGTTTCTGACATGGAGGCCAGGAATTATGGGAAGAGGTTAACATCGGGAAAAAGTTTGACTTTTGCTTTCCTTGTTTCTGACATGGAGGCCAGGAATTATGGGAAGAGGTTAACATGGGAAAAAGTTTAGAGTTTTGCTTTCCTTGTTTCTGACATGGAGGGCAGTACCTGTATCGTCTGGGATCTCGAGTGTTGCAGTCCCGTATTTTCGTGAACAAGACCCGGATGATGTTCAAAAAGAAGAAAAAGTTTATCTGAAACAGAGAAGCATATTTCAAGATTAATAAATATAATTAATAAAAAAAAAAGCTAAACAAGAGGCTTCTCTTGATGAAGGAAGAAATAAAGACATATAAAAGAGTAGAATAAACAAAGCGAGAACAGCTTTCATTAATCTTAGAAACATCTGGAAGTCATCCCAATACAGTACTAGAACCAAAATAAAGATCTACCAAATGTATGTACTATCCATACTCCTCTATGGAGCAGAATGCTGGAGAGCAACTGAAAAGGAAATGGGCAAATTATCCTCATTCCACACAAACTGCCTCAGAAAAGTCCTGAATATTTATTGGTCACAAAGAGTAAATAACAGAGACCTATTATATAATACTGTAGGGTTGTGGTTTATACATCTTCCCGTACGGGAGAAGAAGCACGGATGTGTCGTGGCGTGCGGGAGTAAAACGCGGGTCTTGGTCTGTAAAGGGGTCTAGTTGTAAAATGGAATGGAAAACAGTAGTTCCATGTACTTCCGTATATGTAATATGTGTCAAAGTATAGCTAAATGAATGAAAATTTCATAAATGCAGAGTTTTTTAGGAAAAAAGAAGTAATGTGATGTTTTTAGACACTGATTGTGGCCAGCTCACCATCGGCGAGGTCTAGATTCGCGCTACTTACCACTACTTACCATCTGAGATGTGTAGATCTACTTGTCGATCTCGTATTGTGACTCCGTATTGCATTTTCGCTGAATGAATGTCTGAAATAACCTCCTAACTACTCCTAACTACTTCTCCAGTCGTCTAAATCTACTCAGAAAACATTCAAGAGCAGCGGGGTGGCCATAGGCTATGTCCATATCCCTATCTACATCGTCAAAATTGAAAAATTTCCATGCTTCGCGTCCTTTTTCGCTCGTAACTAGGCACGCATCCTCCATTTTGAAAGTGTCACCGGAATCGCGGACGAAATATGTACAATCTAAATGTTACACCGCTTGTTTTAATGAAACAAAAAATGTCGAATTTTCGACCATACGTTAGTTTGGGACCACTGGAAATGTCGAAAATTCGACCACACGCACGGAAATATGATTGGAGTGTTCTCCGGTTAATACTGTCTTATAATTCTGCCACTTGAATAGATGATATTGCTGGACTTTGAGAGATGGGTCTTGTCACGTATAGCCAAACATTTTAGCCGGTTAAATGCTATCATCCTAATGCTCTTTCATACAGCATTGTTACCACGTTTTGACCGCGGCGATATTATCTTTCTCCATTGTCACTTTTTATTCTATGAATATATTTTCTACTCCTTTTTGTTCACTTCAACAGTTCAGAATGTAACTAAATATTGAATGTTATTGAACTTAACTTAGCATTATTTTGCTGAACTTCTCTCATCACTGACTGGATTTACATTATAGGTAAGAGCAGCAGCCAGCAATGTCTGTAATTTAAGATCTAGTGTCCTTGAGCTTTTGTCCTCTGTCTTCAGTTCTGACCCCGGTGTTCTCTTCACATAATGCCGCTTCCTTAGACACAGTTGCTCTCCTGGTGAACTGGTCTTCCTCAGTTCTTGCCAGTCCTCGAGAATGATGAAAAACTCTCTTTTGATGATTTCCAGGAATCTTCCACGCGTCAGTCTTGGTCTGGCTGGAAGTTCCCTTCCCTGCTAAAGTTCGTCATACAGTATTTGGTTAGATATTTTGCTACTACATATTCCTGCCATCGTAACCTACCGCTGCCTAGTGCTGTTGTCATAAGTAGAAGTCTAACAACCTGCTCAACAACATAGTTGTTTAATTTGTGTTGCGACTCGATTTTCGTTGTTTTGTGAACGCAGCCAAGAGAGAAGTGTTAGGTTATTTCTCATAGCTTGACTATGTTGCTCACATATATATGTTCTCCAGTGATAGTTAGAGACCTACGACTGTGTCTTAACTTCTAATCCTAACATCAGGTCGCAACCCATATTTGGGTCGTTGGGTCGAGAAGATAACACAATTTTTCTTGAATTTCAATATTTCTGTCCTTTCGATGTGCGGCAGATCAAGTGCCATGGTTAAACCAAGTACCATTGCTGGTTAACGGGCACGTATTAAGTACAACAGACTACATCATGAAAAAATGCTGCACAGGTGACACGGGTATTGACTGGGTACATGGGACCCAATTAGAAGATCTCGATTTTGCTGATGACATAACTCTTATCAGTAATAATGTGAATTCCATGCAAGAAAAAACAGACAGCCTGTCTTCACTGGCTAACAAAATAGGACTTGAAATTAACAAGGACAAAGCAAAAATAATGAAACTTCCCATTAATCAAAATGGAAAAAAAAACATGTAGAAGGGACAGCTGTTGAAAAAGTCAATCAGTTTGCATACCTTGGCAGCCACATAGACCAGGATGGTGACACTAGAAAAGAGGTTAGAATTATAATTGCAAACGTAGTATCGATCTTCAAGAATCTTGAGAATATATGGAATTCAAAAGTTATAAGCACAAAAACCAAGTTAAGACTATTCAATTCAAATGTAATGTCCACCCTCATTTATGCATGTGAAAGCTAGAAAGCAACTAAAGAAACAGACACGAAATTAGACTCTTTTGAAAACAAATGCCTAAGGAAAATACTCGGCATCAGGTGGAACGATTTCAAGAACAGTGCAGAGATAAGACAGATGACTGAACAACAACCAGTCTCATGGGCGATCAGAAAAAGGAAATGGACATATGTTGGTCACGTGATGAGAAGAACAATCAGAGAATCCCGAAACAAGCTGTCAAGTGGAACACAACAGGACAAAGAAAAAGAGGCAGACCGCGTGAAACTCTGAAGAGGACATTGTTAAGAGAGGCCAAATTAACAGGCATAAAATCCCTTGATGAGGCTGAAAGACTACCGGAAGACAAAAAATTGGCGAACTACCTTGCGAGCCCTATGTGACGTTTAACAGCACGGGAAGGATATAAGATAAGATTATGTACTAGTGCTGATTAATGATCACGGGTGACGTATCAGTACTGGTTTAGGGTCACACTTAAAAACAATGTTTGAGAGCCACTGTTCTAATCTACGGCACCTGAGGAATAAAAACAAGCAGTTCTGAACAAACACACTGATCAACAACCACTCAATAATATATTTTCTTCTTCTTCTTTTTTTTTTTGTTCCTCCCCCGTCCCCTCTTCATTCTTCTACCCGTCCCACATCCCATCTTCTTCTTCTACCCGTCCCACATCCCATCTTCTTCTTCTACCCGTCCCACATCCCATCTTCTTCTTCTACCCGTCCCACATCCCATCTTCTTCTTTTCTCTTAATTTTGATATATGCGGTTATCTTATGTGTAACTTTTCTGTTATCTTATGTGTAACTTTTCTGTTATCTTATGTGTAACTTTTCTGTTATCTTATGTGTAACTTTTCTATTATCTTATGTGTAACTTTTCTGTTATCTTATGTGTAACTTTTCTGTTATCTTATGTGTAACTTTTCTGTTATCGTATGTGTAACTTGCTGTTTAAATATAAACCTACCGATATTGAAGAAACTATTGGAGCATTTAGAATCCAGTAGTAGCCCATTTGATGAGTGTTCCAACATCTGCAATAGATGAATGTGACAAAATCTCTATAGAAAAAATATCTGGAACAGACATAAGTGATAAAATATCCAGGGAAATAAACACATCAACAAATATCCATATATTAGGTCACACAAAACAAAACCGTGAAATGTAATTTGTTTATGTGAATAAAATTCCATGTATTTGACACACCAAAAAACTAAGAAAAGTGAATATTTTCAGTTCTTGCCTCGGGGTGTCGTAATCAGTAGAGCAGCCACCTCACTGCGAACTGTTGAGACTCAGCCTTGGATCAGGAGATTTGTTCGCTAACACCGCTGTTGGCGAGATCTTCAGCTGCCGTGCGTGGAGCGGTGCTCTTCCCGGCCAATGAAGAAATTTGCAAATGAGGTTGCCGCGCAGCATCCCTGCGGAAAAGGTGGTTGAAAGAATAAAGCGAAGCAAACAGTCAAATCACGGCACCTCTGGTCTGGAGGTCGGCCACGTCCTGAGTGCAGTCATATCGGGTGAAATGCATGAACCGGCTTGTCCCAGAGGTTAAGTCACTGCTGGCTTGACTCTTCAAATGCCGCGCGTGGAGTGAAGCTCCTCCCGGTTAAGGAAGTAAATGCGGAAATAAAGGTTGCTGTGCGGCGCCGATGGGAAAAGGTGGTGGAAAGTGAAGTTTAACCTGATATGTCCAGTAGTATCGCTACGAGAGCTATACCACGGCACCTCTGCTCTAGAGGCCGCCTATGTCCGAAATACACCTACACTGGTGAAATATGCCTAAACCGGCACACACCAGGGGTGGAACTCGATGGCTAGACATGTCATGCCACCTCCGCTCTAGAGGTCGGTAACGCCTGATAAACACCCATACTGGTGAATTTTGCCTAAACCGGCTCATACCAGGGGTGAATCTTGAAGGCTATGAATGTCACAGTACCTCTGCCCTAGAGATCGGTCCCGTCCCAAACACGCTCATACTGGGAAATGCCTAAACCGGCTCAACCCAGGGGTGGAAGTCACTAGTGGCGAGGATTCGTCCTCCTGGACAAAAGCTCCATCCTGGTCACAACTAGGAAGGGTAGCGGCCACGACCGCAAAATGCTGAAGTCGGAGACACTGGACCAGGGAAGTCTAGATAGGCAACCACCTCTCACCCGGCGGGGATGTGTGCGTATCCTAATCACGCTGAGGTTTTCCGGTGAGAAAGTCCAACCCTGGACTGGATGGGCAACCACCTCTCACCCGGCGGTGATACACGGGTATCTCAAAACACGTCGAGGTTTTCCGGTGAGAAAGTCCAACTCTGGCCTGGGTGGGCTAACGCCTCTCACCCAGCGGGGATGCACTGATATTCCAAACATGTCGAGGTCTTCCGGTGAGAAAGTCCAACCCTAGACCAAACTGGTGCAATGAAAACCACGGTGTCACGCAATCCCGCTTCCGAGACCCACCAAGAATACAGGCTAAAGCACTGTGATACTTTGAACCCCTTGTGGTCCTTTCGTGGAACTCGTGTGGTCTATTTTGGACGACACAGGGGACCACGGGACCTAACGAGGACCACATGCGTGAATTCAGTAGGTTCACAGTGCGGTTTTTGGTGGTAGAAGTGAACGAAGAAGAAGAAGAAGTTCTTGCCATTGGATATGTCACAAAACAGCATGACAGGCATAATTATGATATTTTTGCCAGCATAATTCATATTTTAGAAACAGAAATTCAAATGATATATACGTAATCATTAACAGTAAGAAAAACTGCTTTCTACACACAGAGAAACGACATGGAGAAACGAAACAAACTCTTGAAATATTGAAGACACTTGTCAAGGGATAGATTAAAAATAAATGTATGTAATCAGACAGAAAGGCTTCTCACGCTGTCTGAAAAGCCCTTTCTGAAGGAAAAAAGAACGTTCATATTATTCATGTTATTGACATTCTCTTTAGTGTCAAAACTTCTGAAAATTTGAAGAATTTAATACACTTACATGTGTCAATGACCGCAGAAATGTCATGGAAGATGAAAGATATGATACTTATAAAAACAGCTCACCTGTCAAACAAGGGAGAGCACGTCACAAGTAAGAGAGAAGTAACAAGGGAGAGAACATATCAAGCAAGAGAGAAGTAACAAGAGAGAGAAAATCGCAAGCAAGAGAGAAATAACAAGAGAGAGAACATCGCAAGCAAGAGAGAAGTAACAAGGGAGAGAACATATCAAGCAAGAGAGAAGTAACAAGGGAGAGAACATATCAAGCAAGAGAGAAGTAACAAGAGAGAGAAAATCGCAAGCAAGAGAGAAATAACAAGAGAGAGAACATCGCAAGCAAGAGAGAAGTAACAAGGGAGAGAGCATCGCAAGCAAGAGAGAAGTAACAAGGGAGAGAACATCGCAAGCAAGAGAGAAGTAACAAGGGAGAGAGCATCGCAAGCAAGAGAGAAGTAACAAGGGAGAGAACATCTCAAACAAGAGCGAAGTAACAAGGGAGAGAACATCGCAAGCAAGAGAGACGTAACAAGGGAGAGAACATCGCAAGCAAGAGCGAAGTAACAAGGGAGAAAACATCGCAAGCAAGAGAGAAGTAACAAGGGAGAGAATATCGCAAGCAAGAGAGAAGTAACAAGGGAGAGAGCATCCAAGCAAAAGAGAAGTAACAAGGGCGAGAAAATCGCAAGCAAGAGAGAAGTTAACACAGATTTAGTTTTTCTTTTTATGACCTATCTACTGACATGAAGACAGTGGGAAACTTGTCAGAACTGAGATAAACTAAGTTTGCTCCTGCCGTTTCATTTGGGTTCGTGGAATTACTGAAAGACAGTATTAAATAGATAAAATACAACTTTATGCTTTCAAAACTAAATATTAAAGCAACAAAAAGCATTGATTGCTGTTATTTAAATATTCTTTTAAAAATTGAGCTTGGTTTTTATTTTTTTAAATGCACTTTTTCATGATTCGCGAGTCCCATACAATCGCTGGTTTAGGGTCGCGCTCACAATACGTTTAGAACCGCTGGTTTAGGATTGCGCTCACAATAAGTTTGGAACCGCTGGTTTAGAGTCGCGTTTATAATATGTTTGGAACCACTGGTTTAGGGTCGCGCTCACAATAGATTTGAAACCTCTGGTTTAAGAAAATAATTGAAAGTGTTTCCCACTATACTGCGTGCAATTAATTTGGTTCTTTGAACAAACATTTGAATCCAGACAAACGGGCAATACAATCAATGCACAAACTGCGGGCTTTGATGTACGAACAACCGTTTATATATAAACAAACTGACATACAAGCAACTTATCAAGTATTTTCTTTGGTTGTTCGAACACATATTTACTTACAGACAAACAGATATACTAGCAATTTACAACAGTATCACTTTTGGTTGACCGAACAAACATTTACTTACAAACGGACTTGCAAGCAACGTATGAAGTAGCGTTTTGGCTGTTCAAATAAACGTTTACTTACAGACAAACTTCTAAACAACTTACACAGTGTTGTCTTTGGTTGCGCGAACAAGTATCCAGGTAATAATGAAGATAAGCGGGAGTACTGTGAATAAATAAATCGATAGAAATCATTTCAGAATCAGGTTATTATTTCAGAATCAGGTGATCATTTCAGAATCAGGTTATCATTTCAGAATCAGGTTATCATTTCAGAATCATGTTATCATTTCAGAGTCAGGTTATCATTTCAGAATCAAGTTATCATTTCAGAATCATGTTAAGGATAATTTATAGTTCTAACAAAATGAAAGTAGCTACGTCCTGAAAACTTGGTTTAAAGTTTATAAACGGGACTTCAGCATTGATAGATAGACAGTTAAAGAGGTAGATAGACAGTTAAAGATTAATCATTTCGATAATTATTACAGTGTTAATAATGGGTTATATTAATCTGTATTACAGAAAACAGCTACATCGAAAAATCACAGGATGATGATGAAATGCTGATTTTGGCTACATCTCGTCAATTTTTAAAAAAAAATCCGATATCTTGTAAGTTGCCTTTATTTTCTTCATTGCCTTGTTAATTTTGTTCTTTTTTTCTTAAATTGGTACCTTAATTATACAGACCTGTGATGAACCAAATCTGCTACACATATCACTACATCTCTAACGTTCTAATCTGAATAACAATTATGTTTTCATAATTTTGTTCATCATTGAAATCTAAATTTAGCCTGCTGGTCACGTGATGCTGAAAGCTATTCATGAACGGCCTTGACATTATACTAATGCGACATATCTTCGACCTAGCTCTCCCATGCGTGTGGACTAAAATTGATCACTTCCAGTTTGGGTCTCCAGTGCCCTGGGACTATATTTCGCTACATGCTTTGTTTCATTAAAAAAACCGGTGTAACGTTTAGATTGTAAACATTTAGTGCGCATGCCCCGTGACTCTTGTTCATCATGGCCGAAGAGTGCTTTGTAACGAGGGAGAAAATCGAAGCTATTGTCGTGAATTTTCAATTTTTGGTGATATAGATAGGGATATGGACATACCCTATGACAAGACCACTGTTATTGAATGTATCCCAAGTAGATATAGACATCTTAGACGACTGGAGTTAGAAGGTTATTTCAGACATTATTTTAGCGAGAATGTCACAGACAATCACAAGACGAGATCAACAGGTAGTTCTAGATATCTCAGATGGTACGTAATGTACATCTAGACCTAGCCGATGGTAAGAAGGACACAATTATTGTCTAAAAACATCACATTACTTCTTTTTTTCCCATAAAACACTGCATTTATGAAATTTTCATACATTTTTAGGTATTTTGAGACATAATAGGTATACTTAACATGGAAATACTTTGTTTCATTCACTTTTACTAATATACCCCGTGTACATATCAAGAATGGGTACCTGACTTCTTCTGGAGTTGGGGAAGGAAAAGGCAGCCAGGCGTGATACTGACCATACCACCTTCTAGTGTGCTAACAGGTCAAGGAAAATATAGGCAATAACACCGTATCTTTATGTGCCTCTAAGGCATGACAGGATTAGCTTTACTTTTTACTTACATATCAAGACCCGCACTTCTACCCTGGCACAAATGGAATGTCCGCGTTTTCTTCCTGTGGCACGGAAAGAGCTAGAATATTTTTAGCCACCTTTCCAAATCTTTTCTTTCTATTTTTTTTTTCTTTTTTTTTCAGATGTTCCTTTGCAGTTTAACTTTGCCCCCCGATTGGTCTCGGTATTAGAACTTACTGAAGTAGCTGTTGAGATTTTTCTCTGTTCTACGTTTGAAACTTGTCAGACTTAGTGAATAGATGTTTCTTTGTATGATTGTAACCAAGAGCAAGTTATTCTTCGGTCCTTTCTGGCAGGTACATCTTAGGCCCTGATTCTGAAAAGGGGCCGGGCCAAGGGAGCCTGAGGGTGAAAAGGGGACGGGTCAAAGGGGCCTGCGGCTGAAAAGGGGCCGGGCCAAGGGGGCCTGAGGCTGAAAAGGGGCCGGGCTAAGGGGGCCTGAGGGTGAAAAGGGGCCGGGCCAAGGGGGCCTGAGGGTGAAAAAGGGCCGTGCCAAGGGGACCTGAGGGTGAAAAGGGGCCGGGCTAAGGGGGCCTGAGACTGAAAAGAGGCCTTGAGGGCTAATTAAAGATGGGATCGAGAACTCCAGAGGCGAAACGCTGATAAGGGTAAGGGAACCATAAAGTAATTCTGGACCATCGTTCCTCTCGGCGGCTCCGCTTAAACATAGCAGACATTAGGGTATCTTGGAAGCCGTGAAACATGTTCTCGGAACCAGCTTTCTGTGTCTACGTACTAAACCTCCCAAACTGTTATAGAATGAATTCATGTTGCACGTCTATATTGGGAAACTCTTAATATAAATCTTAATATACATTTGATATTTAGTTTTTCCCCTACTAGGGATTTGTCACATCAACTGTGTCCACTTTGTATCAGTGCTGGTATAAAGGTCATGACAAACGTTTCTCTGCAAAGGAACAGGTCCAATATTTACTCATTTATTCATAATGAATGTAAGAGCTGAAATCTAACACAGTTCAGGAATGTCAGGACATCATAAGGCAATGATTTGAAGTGCTTAAAGTGCTTTCTCGTGAGGTCTGCTATGTTTGTCCCAAGTACTGTGATTCTTTTTTCCAAAGTAAATGTCTGAATCTATCGAGATCTGTCCAGGAGATTCTCTGTGTGTTAGTAATGGTGACCTTACTGGCAGGTATTGTTTAAATGCGTTAATGATAAGATTTAAACACATCGTATTGTTCTATTGGTGATTACCGTTCATTCCTCCGTCAATCTATCCCTCCATTCATCCATTAATACATCTGTTTGTCAAACTGTCCATCCATCCATCTGTCAATCTGACTGTCTATACGCATGTCTGAACTCTAGTCTAGGGTCATGTTGCTACTCATAAACCTCGATATACGCTGTTTATTATATCGCTACTGCCTAATTCGAGGTTTGAAACCCTCACATACATCTATGATGTTTTGAAAAATTCCTCACAAGACTTCAGTTGGGCATTTTATTATGTTCTAAGTCCGTAAAGTTAGTCAGCCATTTGCATGTCCCTTGCGGAACTTTGCCTCCCTAACAGCTCTCCTGTAGGCCTCTCGGTTGTAAGCAAGGTGCCCTACTGCTGATGCGTACATTCGCAGGTAACCAACGATGTCTTACAGTCATCTTCGCTTTGGTCTTCTTCTCTTTCTTTTTTCCATTATGTACCCTTCCAAGACGGTCTTCTCTAAATTCTCATGACGTTTAATACGTCCAAAATATTTAAGTTTTCTCTGTTTAATCTAACTCCGTACATAAACATCAATATAGAAAATAATGAAGAGCAAGTAAGAAACTCACAAATCAGTGAAAATGGACGTGCTCTATTTCTATATTTTCTAGAAAAGAAAACTAGCTATCAAGTGTCATCTGAACAGATACATTCTTGGCCTCTTCATAAAGTTTATGATAGAAATTTAAATGCTAATTCTAAATTTCGACTAGCTCGCAAGCTTCTCTTCACATTCAGATCTAGACCCACAGTTTATTGCTTGAGAGTTTCCAGATCTCTAAGCATCTACTCAAGTTTCTTTAACGAGATTTGCTTTGCAGGACAGGACTCTCTTTCAGTCGCGAGTTCTTACGTTTCATCTTGAGAATGCTGTTGCTCCAGTTCTACGGCTTTTGACTGCCTTTTTTTTTTGTGCTTAACAGAAATTGCTCATAGACATTTTTGTTGTTGCTGTTGTTTTGTTAAATAATCGACTCACTATTCAAAGTTTAGGCGACCTAGGGGTATGGTATAAATAATATTGACCACAATAACCGAAAACAGCATTGATCGAAACTTCGTATATCGAGGTTTACCTGTGGTCATTAAATGTAACATAAAGTAGAACAAACGAGGGCTCACCCCAGCCAATCAGGATGTAGAGCTTGAAAAACCTCTTTGACTGGGAGAAGACAGCGAAGAAGATGAGAGTATGCAAATATAGACCTTCAACAAAAATCCACATGTAGTTAGCGTTGAGAGAGTACTGCCACAGAGTGTTGAGCAGCTTACACTCCCAGTGCTGGAACAAGAAATACCCGTCAACAAACAAGGAACCACTCATGGATGCATTTGTTTGTGCGAGGGGAAATGTGCTAAATCTAATCAGGAAAAACATGCTGAATATAATAATACGTAGTGAAACATCTGAATAAATGAAGGATTTTTTCATAAATTCATTCATCCAAAATACAGACATTTTTTTTCAATATTTTGTTGCGAATTATTCGGATAGTTTTAAAAAATCGCTCTTGTGGCAAAGCATGCATTCTTCTTCGTCTTCTTCTTCTTCTTCTTCTATCTGCTTGGAACTGCAAGCTGGTGTTCCCTCCAGCTGATGCGGGGAAGATGTTGAGGCACATCATTGTATCGAATGGGGGCAGCTTACGGTCGCTATTTTGTCAGTCTCTCACTGGAGCTAAAGAAGCAGGCGGTGTGCAACGCTGGTCCATCACCATGGAGACAAAAGCAGCCAGGTTAGGCCTATTTATTGGGGGGGGGGGGAACGGAGAGGTGGAACAGGGTCTTGGTCAGCCATCGTTCATTGATTGCCAAATCAGAAAGTGTCTTCACCCCCATACTTCAGTAGAAGTAGTTCACGCCTCCTCCACTTCAGTAGACAGTGTTATCACGAAAGACAAGTCATTGCTGCCATTTTATCAGATTTCTGCTAGCACATTCACCCAGGACAAGATGTTCTGTCCTGCGTGATAAGACAGAATGAGTTCATAAAAGAAAGCAATAATAACAACGTATATTTTTGGACCGAACAAAAACATTTTATTTTTTGTGATTTTACAACCCTCTACTTCTGACGTCTACACACAATTTTATGAGACTCCGTACAAGTCACATCAGACAGATTGCGCAGTTTGGACAACAAATGTTGGATGTTGGAAACATAATTTTACATCTGGGAGATCATTTTCTCTTAAGAAGATATACACGGTCTTGGAATCGACAAATGGCATGAAAGGATCAAGAAAAGAAAGGAATGGAGATGTGCCTTCAAGGTTCAAGGTTCAAAATTCAGGCTCCAGCCTCACTGCACTCGGGACAACACCATATATATGCTCCGATGCATGCCGCAGATAATAGTCCCTGTTTGCTAACAGTTCCTATCAAATGTTGGTTGTTTATTTTCTGCCACACAGTTCGGATTTCCTACCAGCACCTTTAATTTGTCCTAGCTCCAGCAATCTCTTCAGATCTACACTGTTCTTCCATTTCCCGTTCTTTATTCTGCAATCTGTCCAATACAGATTTAGCAATGTTCCCCTTGTCCATTATCAGTCTGGCATTTATTTTAGCCTGTCCAGTCAGTCTATCTACCTCATCAGTGCCGTGTACTCCCGCATGCCCTGGACAGTAAAGCCACGTTAGGCTTGTCACAATTGACTAGCTTAAGAGATGAGTCCATTCTTTTCGAAGCAATTTCTTCTCAATCTCACGGAGCATACTCTGTGAATCCATCACAATGACAACATTAACCACACCACGAGCAACTAACCATTTCATTGCCGCCGACACAGCCTTAATTTCCATTCGTATCCTTCAAGTGGTGACTTCAAAGGCTCCTAAACCCTGTGCTACTACTCTTTCATTTTGGTAGACAACAAAACCCCAACCACTTCTACTATTTCGAGTCACTGAGCCATCTGTATATATTACAGTGTCGGAAGACCCACAGTGATGTTGAATGACATCTTATACACAATAATTAGAGTATAATTATATAACTATGCACGAAGCGCTGCAGTAAAGCTGTGATACCAGAATGTATAAAATAGAAAAAAGTAGGAGCAGCTTTATTACTTAACGATTACAAAGTTGTGACGTTTCGGCGTGAGCCTTAATCATAAAAAAACATACAGGACGAAGAAATAGAGGAAAGTATAGATTCACATGAATGCTAAAAAAAAAAAGAAATAAAATGAATAGAGCACTTAGTTGTAAGTTGTAAACAGACGTGGCTTGTCCGACGCTTGTTCAGAAATGGGCATGGTGAAGCTAGGGAATGTTTGAATTTCTGAACAAGCGTCGGACAAGCCACATCTACTTACAACTTACAACTAAGTGCCCTACTCATTTTATTTCCTTTTTTTTTAGCATTCATGTGAATCTATACTTTCCTCTATTTCTTCGTCCTGTATATTTTTGTATGATGTAAGGCTCACGCTGAAACGTCACAACTTTGTAATCGTTAAGTAATAAAACTGTTCCTACTTTTTTTCTAGATTATACATTCTGGATGACATCTTGAACGCAACGTTCAATTGCTCCCTGTGCCCAATCTCGACATTCACGGCCCTTCTGTAAAATAACCTTTGTTAGCTGATGTCGGTCCTGTGTCCGTAACCAGTCATCACCTTTAGGCACTTCATCTAGATTACAAACTAACTTTACTGTATCCTGGGCCTCATCCATCCAGGATCTGCCTCGTTTAATACGTCTGCCCTTTATCAACCCCTGCTCTAATGGAGAGGATGATCCTACATGCCAGCAACCCTGGTATACGCCTTTGCTTGTGTTTAGACCTCACACTCAGCAAAATCAACCAGAAAGCTCATGGCCACCACTGGAGTGCCCCTGATGCAACCCAAGACCACTCTCACTGCCTCGTTCTGTACTCGCTCTAATTTATTCACCTGTGCATTGGACAAGGTTAGCAGGCCAAGACTATATTCCAATGGTGACAGTAGCAGCACATGAACCAGCAAGAAGAGAGTGCGCTGTGGAAAGCTCGCTGCGGCCATTAACTTAACCGTTCCCAACGCTTTCCTGGTTTTTTGTGTTGTCCACGTGCAATAAAAAAACGAAAAGTCACTGTCGGTGAACGTATCAGAGAAAGGTAAAGTGACTGTCTATGGAGACTTATAAGCATACAGAGAGTCACTTACCGAACCTTCCTGTATGAATATAAGAGTTCCGTCCTCAGCGTACTTGATGTCACTGGGCAGAGCAAAATGTCTGACTAGCAACGTGTTCCTTAGCAACGAGATTACTGCGCGGAATATGAATGAGATGAACAAGTTGATGTGGATTGTATTTCTCTGGCAGTGAAGCTTTCTGAAACATTGAAAAAAATATCTGAAGTGTCAGGATATTAACATAATAGAAAATACGACGGGCGGAGGAGTAGCGAGATGCTTAATGTACTAGTCTCTCATGCCGGAGTGTCTGTATGATTTCAATCACCTCAGCTGCAGAAATGAGTTCATGGCTCGTGTGTAGATGAAAAGGAATGGTAGCCACATGTGATACTGACTACATCATACTTTAGGGTGTTGACAGGTCAAAAGAATAAGGGCATTAACAGTATATCCTCAATTTTATATAGATATACACGCAGATAAAACTTAGTGCACCTTCCACCTTTTGCTTTATAACATTTATTGTGGACTGATTTGTCCTGATGTACATACTGTTCAATCAATCTCTCTTTCTCTTCTCCAGTCACAACCACACTTATCACAAAGATTAAATTATCTAGCAAGTGGCTTACTTGAAAGTGACCATGATCAGTGTAGCCACAATCAGTGTCCCCATAGAGATGGAATAACCGACAGTTGATACCTGGGTGACGATTGGCATGTGCTCCTGCATGTCAAAAAAAAAAAACATAAGAAAAAATGTTCAGAAATCAGCAACAAATGAATCATATTCAATAACTAGAAATTCTAAAATTCTACTCTATTTTAAATATAAAGAACATTTTTGGAACACGAAAAAATCAAGTCACATTTCTTTAAATGAAATAACAAAGAGGTCAAGTTTTTCTTGAAAAGAATTTTTATTTTATATATTTTGAAAAAAAAAACATTTATCATATTCAATGTCTGAAATAAATTATTTGCTAAGTAACTTTGACATTAATGTTTTTATTAAACGACTGAATACCAAGGAAACTTTCTGACTGTCATGTTTATTATTTTTGAAACGAGTATCATCTACTGCTAGTCTCGCTTTTCGTTATCATTTCATTTTTCATCCCTTCAGTTTCAAAGAAACTTCACCTTAAGACCAGTGAGCGTCGCTGGTTACACGGATTAGCCAAAGATAACTCTCCAAGTTCTGATGTTATCATTATCTCCCTTGAGAAAGTACAGTAATAGACTGAGATCCTTAGATTATATTACAACTTGACGTCTTGAAACGACAATCTTCTTTAGTCAAATAAGGAATATGGATGAACTTTCCATTTTCCCATGTGCCGTAGATGTCAAATGTTCATGTGGCCATCTAATGTTTGACAAGACATTCTTGTGTTTCGTTTCTCTGCTATCAAAATGGTATATTCTGAAATGACTGTTGTCGGATGACCCCAAAATTGCTTAAACTTGTGAGATTAAGTATCAGCAAGAGATGATGATGCTGATATTGTTGTTCACTGCGCTGTTGGTAGCTTGTTTCATTTCGTTATGTGACTTCGTCTGGTTGTTTGGTTGACTAGTTAGCCGGTTCGCTGGCTGAACGGTCAGTTGATTGGTTGGTTGGTTATTTGGTTATCTGGTCAGTTTGGTTTTTATTAGCTGTTTGGGTGGCTGGTCATTTGATTAGTTGGTTAGTTGTTTGATTAGCTGGTTGGCTTGTTAGTTTCATTTTGGCTAGCTAGATGGTTGATCAGTTGTTTGGATACCTGGTTGGTTGGTTGGTTGGTTGGTTGGTTGGTTGGTGAAGTGTTTGGCTGACTGGCTGGTTGCATGGTTAACTGGTTGGTTGATTAACTGGTTGGCTGACAGGTTGGTTATTTGTTTGGTTAGCTTGTTGACTGGTTGTTGGTTAACTGGTTGGCTGACTGGCTGGTTAGTTGTCTGGTTGTTTTGTTAGCTAGTTGATTTATTTGTTTTTGTTAGCTGCTTGACTGGTCGGGTGGCCGAGTAGGCGGCTGGCCAGATGATTGGTTGGTTACTTGTTTGTTTGGCTGGTTGGTTAGCTGGTTGATTTACGTGTATTAGTTTGTTTCTCGTTCGCTGCTTGACTGGCTCGCCAGATGATTGGCGTGTTATTTGTTTGGTTAGCTGGTTGATTGGCTGAATGATAGCATGGTTAGTTGATTAGCTGATTGGTTAGTTCGTTTGCTGACTGGCTGGTATGTTAGATAGTTGGTTGATTCATTGATTGACTGGCTGGCAGGTTAGATGGTTGGTTGGATTGTCGACTGGTTAGCTGGCTCACTCGTTCGATGGTGATTTGTTGACTAGTTATTTGACTGAATTTAACAAATTGGCGAACTACTTTGAGAGCCCTATGTGACGTTTAACGGCACGGGAAGGATATAAGATATATAAGATAAGATATTCGACTGGCTGTTTGTTTGGTTGTTTGTTTATTTTTTGACTGGCTGGATAGTTGAGTGATAGTTTGGTTGGTTGGTTTGTTAACAATCTCTTTGAAATGTTCATTTCAATTCTTTACAAGAAGCGTGAATGGGAAACCCTTGAACCAGTAGAGTGGAGTCCAGTATAGACGGTTATTTCCCAGAGGATGTTTGAAGAGCGGAAAACCAGAGAAAATACCTATGACTAGCTTGAAGCAATGTAGCAGTCAAACTTGCTTCCACAAGCCGTGCTGATAAGTGAGATAAGTTCAAAGCTGCAGGCAGATACAACAACAACAACATCAACAACAACAACAACAAAATAACCGCAATAACAGCAATCGGACGGTCAAATACTTTCGAGACACGACGGTAATAAAGCAACAAAAAAATATGGCGACTTTCCAGAAAACAAATCCATAATGTTTGTACATTTTCCGTGATAACTTGGCTCCCGTATCGGTCAGCCATATCTCGTTAGCCATAACTTCCGTTTCAGCGACTTGACATTAGGAGAGAAGAGGAAAAATGATGAAGAAGGGAAAGAAAAGAAGTCGAGAAAGAGAGATAGAGAGAGAGAGAAAGAAAGAGAGAGAAAGTGTTTTTTTTTCTTCACGGTCAAGCAGCCATCTTCATAGATTTACGGTCAATTTAAAAATAAATTTTAAAAAATAAACATAATACAGATCATTATCAACGCTTGAACAAAAATCGTCTGATTCAGTGAAATATTATACCGGAGCTGTAAAAACTTCCAGAGCTATATTACTGTTTGTGATCACGTGATTATTTGCTCAAATTAGAAAAGAGCATAAAAACAAGCCCATGGAATACCGATCGTTCCACCTTGAGAGAGCAAGAATAAACTTGTTTTTAGTGCTAATGTTTTGTTTAGAATTCTGGTACAGTATTTCCCATTGGTATTTTTCATTTATAAATCACAAAGAGGCCGCATTTATGGGACCGGTTTTGGTTATAAAAATATATATAACAGGTCATACTGAGTAATTAAATGTTATTTTGGGAACTTCTTGTATTTGAGAAAGTGAACTTTGTATAATAACAATCTGGAAATCTTGAAAACAAACATTAAATCTAATTCAGAAAAGTCTAAGATGGTCTTTTAACTCAGTTAACAAACAATACCTACGTCTCATTAACATTCTTTGTTATCAAACAAGGGAAATGAACAGGCTTCTATTTTTAGAACTGACAGCAGCTTCAAATTACGAACGTCCGCCTTCAGAACGAAACAATATACGCATTTTTCTCTTAATTTTTAAGGCCGTTTCAATGGCGTATGATCGGGCAAGAGGTGAACTTCCGGAGCAGACATACGAGCCAAGCTTCACAGCAAACAAGATATATTTGGCATCACATTAATCTCCACCTCTCCTGGCAAACGAAAATAACACAGCAGGTCGCTTCCACAGGCACAGCAAGATAATAAGAAGCGAGCAAGAGTCACGAATGGCCAAGTTTCTCCTATCACTTACAACAATGTCATAGAAAACATTACAGGGATTTGAACAGATAAGATTGCCTAGGGATTTGAACAGATAAGATTGCCTATCACTGATAACTGCCATCGTTTTAAGACACGTCCTTGCCCACGGATTGAGCAAAAAAGGAAAGCTTTGTTCATTATTGTCCAAGAGTCAAATAACTTGAGCTTTATCGAGTTTCTCCGAGCCATAAGGGAAAACATACACTTCTCTGGGGCATAGGTAGAAAAGTGGACAGTGAATTATTGTTTTAGGGAGAAAAGTGGACAGTGAATTGTTACTGTAGTAGGA
Source organism: Achatina immaculata (assembly GCA_009760885.1). NCBI lineage: Eukaryota > Metazoa > Mollusca > Gastropoda > Stylommatophora > Achatinidae > Lissachatina > Lissachatina immaculata. Next base: position 6,528,616 of record CM019691.1, read on the forward strand.
AAAGTGGACAGTGAGTTGTTGTTGTAGGTAGAAAAGTGGACAGAGAGTTGTTGTTGTAAGTACAAAAAGTGGACAGTGAGTTGTTGTAGTTGTAGGTAGAAAAGTGGACAGTGAGTTGTTTTAGGTAGAAAATTGGACCATGAGTTGTTACTGTAGGCAGAAAAGTGGACAGTGAGTTGTTGTAGGTAGGAAAGTGGACAGTGAGTTGTTGTAGGTAGAAAAGTGGACAATGAGTTGTTGTAGGTAGGAAAGTGGACAGTGAGTTGTTGTAGGTAGGAAAGTGGACAGTGAGTTGTTGTAGGCAGAAAAGTGGACAGTGAGTTGTTGTAGGTAGGAAAGTGGACAGTGAGTTGTTGTAGGCAGAAAAGTGGACAGTGAGTTGTTGTAGGCAGAAAAGTGGACAGTGAGTTGTTGTAGGTAGGAAAGTGGACAGTGAGTTGTTGTAGGTAGAAAAGTGGACAATGAGTTGTTTTAGTTGTAGGTAGAAAAATGGACAGTGAATTGTTGCTGTAGTAGGAAAAGTGGATAGCGAGTTGTTGTTGTGGGTAGAAAAGTGGACAATGAGTTGTTGTAGTTGTAGGTAGAAAAGTGGACAATGAGTTGTTGTAGTTGTAGGTAGAAAAGTGGACAATGAGTTGTTGTAGTTGTAGGTAGAAAAGTGGACAATGAGTTGTTGTAGTTGTAGGTAGAAAAGTAGACAGTGAATTGTTGCTGTAGTAGGAAAACTGGACAGTGAGTTGTTGCTGTAGCAGGAAAAGTGGACAGTGTGTTGTTGTTGTAGGTAGAAAAGTGGACAGTGAGTTGTTACTGTAGGTAGAAAACTGGACCGTGAGTTGTTACTGTAGGTAGAAAAGGGGACAGTGAGTTGCTGTTGTAGGTAGAAAAGTAGATAGTGAGTTGTTGCTGTAGGTAGAAAAGTGGACCATGAGTTGTTACTGTAGGTAGAAAAGTGGACCATGAGTTGTTGCTGTAGGTAGAGAAGTGGACCATGAGTTGTTGCTGTAGGTAGAGAAGTGGACCATGAGTTGTTACTGTAGGTAGAGAAGTGGACCATGAGTTGTTACTGTAGGTAGAGAAGTGGACCATGAGTTGTTACTGTAGGTAGAGAAGTGGACCATGAGTTGTTACTGTAGGTAGAGAAGTGGACCATGAGTTGTTACTGTAGGTAGAGAAGTGGACCATGAGTTGTTGCTGTAGGTAGAAAAGTGGACCATGAGTTGTTGCTGTAGGTAGAGAAGTGGACCATGAGTTGTTGCTGTAGGTAGAGAAGTGGACCATGAGTTGTTGCTGTAGGTAGAGAAGTGGACCATGAGTTGTTGCTGTAGGTAGAGAAGTGGACCATGAGTTGTTGCTGTAGGTAGAGAAGTGGACCATGAGTTGTTACTGTAGGTAGAGAAGTGGACCATGAGTTGTTACTGTAGGTAGAGAAGTGGACCATGAGTTGTTACTGTAGGTAGAGAAGTGGACCATGAGTTGTTACTGTAGGTAGAGAAGTGGACCATGAGTTGTTGCTGTAGATACAAAAGTGGACAGTGAGTTATTGCTGCATGCGCAAATTATGTGCTGGACGCTTGTTTTTCTCATCTTTCAGTTGCGCCGGTTAAAAAATGGTTACTTGAGACTGGTATTAGAAAGAAATTACGTCTGAAAGCGGAGAATATGTTAATGCAGGGCAAAACATACTAGATCATATGGGTTAAAAGGGAAATTTAGTAAAACTGAGATATTGCAGACACTATGATTCACCAAACACTGCCCACAAACGTGAAAGTTTGTCACTTATTTCACGTGTTTTATAGTTTTTATGTACAAAAATAGACATTGTTTTTAAATTTGGTCAACACCTGGGACCAGGAATATCTCATATTCATGGCATCCATGTCTTAAGAGCACCTACTGAGAGTTATGTGTGCGATACATTCAGATCTCCTCCGTTTTCAGAGGCAGTTTTCCTCAACACAGGCTTTTCGGTCGCCATTACTTACTGCTGGGTAGACTGGAGGGTGACGGCCTACTGCCTCCAGTGAAAGGACTATGTCGTTAAGTATTTAGCCACATGTATCCTCAGAAAAGGGCATTCCTCATACTACTTGCGAGAAATACACATCTTTCGCGGTGACTAATGTCAGGAGAGTGCAAACTACACTTTCAGAAACCTAACTAGTTTTTGTTGCAAGCGCAGGAAAACCGCAGCTGGCAGTTAACTAGCTTCTCAGTCTGATAGGAGTGGACTGTTAACAGATTTCTTCGCTTTTCAACTAATCTTCACGTAAAAAATGAATACCTGACACTCATGTTAGGAAACCTGGCTCTGTAAACGTTATTTTTTTTTGTTTTTGTTTTAGTAGTAATGTAACTGTAGAACTAGTGTTTATCAGCGTCGGTTAGAATTTTTGTGATCACGAGTTTTCATGTGTAGGAACAGTGTCATATTTCATTTAGTATCCTGGTAGGAACAGTGTCATATTTCATTTAGTATCCTGGTAGGAATAGTGTCATATTTCATTTAGTATCCTGGTAGGAATAGTGTCATATTTCATTTAGTATCCTGGTAGGAATAGTGTCATATTTCATTTAGTATCCTGGTAGGAATAGTGTCATATTTCATTTAGTATCCTGGTAGGAATAGTGTCATATTTCATTTAGTATCCTGTGTCGGCTGTCTTATATTGGGATGCATGCTGTCTGGATTTCGTGTTCTTGTTTTGCTGATCAGTCTGAGATATGACATATTTCACCAAACTGATTCTTAGGTCATCAGCGCCACCATGTGCCTCATCGGATGCACTTAGTAGACCGATTCAGCGTTATTGTTGAGTGATTTCCTGGGTTGGTCAGTTGAGCATCAGTTAAATGAGTAATGTAAGAAACGGCCCACAAGTCAGAAGTCACCCTTCTGCCGAAGTACAGAAGCACCATGTGAGGTAGAGAAGAACAAAAATGACATTTGTATCATTCAAGTGCAATCATAATCAAATCAATCATCATAAGTTTCAATCAGAAGCACCTGTGCGACAATTCAGTCATTCGTTTGCATGTCCCTTGCGGAACTTTGCCTCCCTAACAGCACTCCTGTAGGCCTCTCGGTTGTGAGCAAGATGGCCTGCTGCTAATGCATCCATTTGCAGATCATCAATGATGTCAGCCATCTTCGACTTGGTCTTCCTCTCTTTCTTTTCCCCATTATGTACCCTTCCAAGACGGTCCTCTCTAGATTATCATGACGTTTAATGTGTCCAAAATATTTAAGTTTTCGTTGTTTAATCCTCTTTACTAGTCGGCCTTCTTCAATATTAAGTTCTTGTAGTATGGATATATTTGTTATTTTTTGTGTCCATAATATTTGAAGAACTCTTCTTTAGCATTTACATTCAAAGGCATTTATATGTATCTCGTCTGTTTTGTTAGTGTCCAGGTCTCACAGGCATATGTTGCGATGGGAAAGATGCATGCCCTTAAAAATCTTATTTTTGTAGATCTGTCTGTTCCTCTCCACAGATTCTTTAGTTGTTTTACTTTCCGAAGAGCGATAGATGTCCTCCTTTTAATTTCCCTCATTGCATCTCCATTATTAGTTAGCAGTGATCCAAGATATTCAAAACTCTCCACTTCTTCCAGTTTTTCCTCATTGATACATATTTTAGCTGCCTTGTTTGTTTTGTCTGTTGTCATCAATTTAGTTTTCTTTGCATTAAGATAGAGGTTTAGCTCTTCGCTATTCTTATGAACTGACATAATTAGTTTTTCCATTCCTTTTTGTGTTGTGGACAGTAATACTGTGTCATCAGCATATCTAATCTCTGGTATTTCATAACCTCCGTTTGTTATGGCTTCGTAATAATGCGGCAATATATAAGATAAATATACAATACAACTTTTATATACACAGTTATTTTTCAGCTCTGACGCCATTGACTCTCTACTTGAGGTTTAAGTATATTAAAGTATTCTTTACATGTGTTAGGGTGTCTTAAGGGAAAAAAAATCAGTGTTTTCACATTAAAAGCAGACCTTGACCCACATGACTGAGCTTTTTTTGGGTGATTATTATTTCATTAAGTAGATTTAGTTCATCCTAACAGCTATATGCCGCTTCCTTTGAGATGGCCGATATAAATATTCCGATTCCTGCATGCATGTACTTTTATGAGTATTTAAATCCTCAGTTTTAATATCATCATCATCATCATCATCATCATCGTCATCTGCTCTCTAACAAAGGTTATTTACACTGGTTATCCAGCGTGCCCTGTTACTTGCTGTTTCATATGAGACGTTTTATATGAGACGTTTTATATGAGACGTTTTATATGAGACGTTTTATTTCTGTTACTGTATTCAGCTATGTTAAGAACGACATGTCTGTCTGTGAGAACCTGTGAGTGTTCAAGACAAGGACATTGTGGAAGAAAATGATACATCATCATCATCAGCAGCAGCAGCAGCAGCACCTTTCACTCCCTTGAGAGCATAGGGCGACGGATAAAGGCTCTCCAGTCATCCCGGTTCTTGGAATTATTCTCTGCTTCCTTCCATGTGCATCCCTTGTCTCTGAGCACCATCTTAATTTCTCTTCTCCAAGTAAGTCTAGGTCTTCCTCGTTTACGTTTTTCCTTGAGGATTTCTTGCCTATCCACCTCCACTTCCTAGACATGATTTGTACGTTCATAGGTTCTTGTCCTGCCCTTTCCCAGACCTCCTCGTTCCTGATCTTGTCCTGTCCTTTCCCAGACCTCTTCGTTCATGATCTTGTCCTGCCCTTTCCCAGACCTCTTCGTTCCTGATTTTGTCCCGTCCTCTCCCATACTTCTTCGTCCCTGATCTTGTCCTGCCATTTAATGTTTAAAATCTTCCTGAAGCAGTAATTCATGAATGTTTGTGTCCTCTGTTGTATCGTCTTGGTCATAGCATATGCCTCCGAACCATACAGCAGGACAGTCTTTACGTTTGTATTTATAAGCCTACGTTTGGTTCTTGATTTGATTTTATTTGATGACAATATTTTATTAAGTTTGATAAATGCTGTCCTGGCCTTGGTTATTTAAGCTTTAAATGATACAGAACGAGCATTAAAAATGATTCACGTTTCACAATTCAATTCAAATTAATCTCTCTTTTTTCTTCTTTTTTAAATGCTGACATAGCGGACTCTCAAACAACATTGCTGGTGGTAACTGTATGATCTTAGTAATTACAAAAAAACAGAGCTTATCATTCATTGTATTTGATGAACGAGTGTAGCTTTCGTTCTGTGACAGCCTGCAGACATTAACGAGCACAGAAACGACCCAATGGAAGGTCGACTGCGGATGTTTAAGTCTGAGGGCGTATAATAAACGAAGAAGGAGAATTTCAGATTCAGCAAAAGTGTTTCAGCCATTGGGTCTATGTGTAATATTTCTCATTAAACTTTCATCAGTCCTGTAGCATTGAAACGAACTTGAAATAGAAACTGGTTACTCTCAGACAGGCAAACAAATTTTTGAAACATAAAACGATCCCCCCCCCCCTTTTTTTTTCTCAACTTTAAGCTCTATCCCTCGAATATTGAGACCTTGACAAATAATGAAACAAGCAAGAAACGTGACTCGTAAATTCGTTTTTTTAAAGCTGTTTTTGTTTTCTCTTATACCAAAGTGCAGTACAAAAACAAACTGTTTTCCCTCATTATTGGTCTTCTATAGCTTGTATCAAAATCTGTGTATTAGATGTGTGGGATGAGAAGACGGAAGATGTAGGTCTCATGCTGGATGAGGTAATGTTAGGCGACATATAGCCGACTGCTTGCACTACATGGTGACGAATTAAAACTAACCAAGACCCTATTTGTATCTCAAGGTGGTGTCCCTAGTAATGGACAACAGTATGGCCGAGTTAATAGGGACTGAAACTGAAAAGCAAACCTGGGGCCTCAAAACACATTATAACGAAGTCGGATGTTTCTGGGGCCTCAAAACACATTATAACGAAGTCGGATGTTTCTGGCCGAAGGGTGCGTATTTAATATTTCGGTTATAAACCGTGAAACAATGTAACCAGTGCAATTTTAGAATAGAAAGAAGAAGATGAAGAAGAAGCAGATGATGATGGATGATGATGATGATGATGATGATGATGATGAGAAGAAGAAGTATGCGTGTGTCATAGAGATAAGAGGAAGAAAAGGATAGAGACAGAGAGACAGAGTGAGAGAGAGAGGAGAGAGAAAATAGGGGTAGGGGGTCATATTCTGCTAACATCTCTGAGTTTCCTAAGGAAGAAAAACCACAAGGAAGAAGACCGAGAGTAAGAAACGAACATTTGTATCGGAACAAACTAAGCGAGAAGTGCAGGACGAAAGAGGCAACAGCCTTTGGTTATAGGTACCAGAAATAAAATAAAATAGAGAAACGTCATGGCCTTCATAAACCTGCATGGCAACAGTCTCTGGTTATGGGTTTTCTGATTAAAAGATTATTTGTGCCTTGTCTATAGTACATACAAGGGCTCAACGCTGAGACAAACGTGAGTGGGCACACTGAAGGCGCGCAGATCTGGAAGACTACAAATCCATTGGAAATAAAACAGGAAAAATCCTCAGAGATCAAGAACTCAGCAGGATCTGATCCAGGGCATCGAAAACACGTTGAACAAACGGTCGAAACGCATTTTTAAACCAGCTTAGAAGTAGGTCATGTCTCATGTTCTGCGCTTCATCTATCAGCTTTCATTCTTTGGCAAACATTCAATGTTTAGTACAAATAACTAGCTCACAACAAGTAGGAGTACAATGTACACTAACACAACTTTTATATAAAAAAATACTGGACTTTATAAAGTACTTAACACATGTAGTGTAATTATTTTCGCTTTCTTACACATTCATTTGTATTCTACTCACTACAGAGGTAAATACACATTAATATAAAAGGTGTGGCAGTTCTGTGAAAATACATAAAAGTAAAGATAGTCCCATAGCATTTCAAATGCCGTAGGGGGTGAAGCGTTAGAGACTTCATTATGCTGGGTCATCAGCGTATGAGGTAGGGTGACCAGTTCCTTTCCTCGCTGCCTTTACTTCCCAGATTTTCTCTGGTACCCATTTTACGAGGCTGGGTCGACCTCAGGGCCGTATTGGTCGGAAAAAAAATCCCGCTCAGCTGGGGATTCGAACCCTCGACCATTTGGTTGCTAGACGAGTACATAAACACGTCTAAATCTGGCAGAAGAATATTTGTATTAAATGGACATACAAAATATTAAATAACTGTGTTAAAAAGGCATAAAAAATGTTAAATAATTGTGTTAAATGAGCATATAAAATGTTAAATAATTGCGTGAAATGGGCATATAATATGTTATGATCATCTAACCCCCTTTTAACTAACAACCTATCACACCTCACAAGTCTTCCTTTAAACATTCACAGTACTCATACTTCATCCTGCGCACACCCAGAGACATTGTATAACCCCTCTACTCCACTTATAACCATATATTTCACCTTCTCTCGGCTAGACTATCACTGAATCGCTCTCTTTCCTCTCCACGGTTTCCCCACCCACCACCCTCAGTTACGACCCATCTATCACAAATCCCAAGTCCCCATTTAAATACTCTCTACACTCCACCATGCGCATTTCTGACACACAGCGTCGGACAATCCACAGCTTCTTACAAGTTACAGCTAAGTGCTTTATTCATTTTTTTAAAATGTTATTATTATTATTATTATTATTTTAATATAGCATTTATTTTAATGTATATTTTATCTCCTCTCTCTATTTCTTCGTCTTGTATGTTTTTGTATGATTAAGGCTCACATTGAAATGCCACAAATGTGTACCCGTTAAGTAATAAAGCTCTTCCTACGTTTTTTTTCCCTAGATTATACATTTTGGCATCACAGCTTTACTGCAGTGGTTCCGTGTATAGTTATATACTCATACGCTAATTACTCAGAGACAAATTCTTGCTAGTCACAGATAAGTGATCCCATTTTTCTTTAGATTTTTTTTTCATTTTTATTTGTTCCATGTAATTCATCTGACTTTATATTTTCTCTTCTTTCCCTATTTCTTTGTTGTATGTTTTTGTGTGATTGAGATGCAAACCGAAATGTTATAATTATGTGCTTGTTACTTGATAAAGCTGCTCCTAGTTTTGTTTTAAATAGCCAGAAAAGTTTGTTATTACAGCTGTACTGCAGTGCCTTAGCGTGTATTTATAAATTTAGTTTTACACAAACTTATATCCAACAAATATTCGTGTGTCACTAAATTGGCATATAGTCAATTTTAGGGGGAAAAAAAGAGAGAAGAAATAATAGTTGTGAGTTTTAAATAACAAGGAGGAGTATTCCATAGGTGTGCAGCTGAGTAAGATAAGCTTTTATTGAACAAATAAAGTATAGTTTTTTGGTAGGCGACAATTATTTCAATTAGACTTTAAGGAATGACTACAGATAGAATAGAGCGTTCTTCAACAGAATTATATACATTAACTTGCCTTTGTAAGTCTATTTTTGAGGATATTTCTGAATTTTTACGCTTCTGTGTAGTCCTGTGTTGGATGATTGTCAGTAGTGCTAAGTTTTTAAGTGAGTTAAGCCTTTCTGTGTTTGGTGCTGAGCATCCATGCCAAACTGTGCAGTGATGATCTAGGCCTATTTGTGGTATGTCTTTCTTGCGGTTTGGAGTGCTTAGAGAGAACTTTGCTAGACATTAACATTCTTTGACAGTGCCAGAGCTGTCTGAAGTAAGTAGATTAGAGAACTGTCTGAAGTACGTAGATTAGAGAGCTGTCTGAAGTAAGTAGATTAGAGAGTTGTCTGAAGTAAGCAGATTAGAGAACTGTCTGAAGTACGTAGATTAGAGAGCTGTCTGAAGTAAGTAGATTAGAGAGTTGTCTGAAGTAAGTAGTTTAGAGAACTGTCTGAAGTAAGTAGGTTAGAGAACTGTCTGAAGTAAGTAGGTTAGAGAACTGTCTGAAGTAAGTAGGTTAGAGAACTGTCTGAAGTAGGTAGGTTAGAGAACTGTCTGAAGTAAGTAGGTTAGAGAACTGTCTGAAGTAAGTAGGTTAGAGAACTGTCTGAAGTAAGTAGGTTAGAGAACTGTCTGAAGTAAGTAGGTTAGAGAACTGTCTGAAGTAAGTAGGTTAGAGAACTGTCTGAAGTAAGTAGGTTAGAGAACTGTCTGAAGTAAGTAGGTTAGAGAACTGTCTGAAGTAAGTAGGTTAGAGAACTGTCTGAAGTAAGTAGGTTAGAGAACTGTCTGAAGTAAGTAGGTTAGAGAACTGTCTGAAGTAAGTAGGTTAGAGAACTGTGTAAACGATCACTCGGAATTCCCACGCGTGTACGGCTTGGGAGTAAAGCGTTACCGTTCACGCGTCCGGAAGTTGAAGGCCTATAGATATCGAGAAATATAAGGCGGGAGCAATTAATTATGATAACCAGCAGGCATGGCGGGGCTGAAATTGTTTCGTCTGTGTTAACCCCAGCCGATCTGATACTGTTCGATCAATGTGTTGTGGATATTAACTATTTGCTGTGTATTTCGTATCATTATCGTCGTGTGTGGGTAATTCCCTGATTCCTATTGATATATTAGTGCACTGGCACAAAGGAGGAGTTATGAGTCATTATGTTGGCACAAGGGAGGAGTTATATGTCATATATTAGTGCATTGGCATAAGGAGTAGTTATATTTTACTATTTTAGTGCGTTGGCACAAATGGAGAGCTACGTCATGATATTTCAGTGCGTTGGCACAAGGAGGAGATAACTATTTCGATACTCAGTGCACAGGCACGAAATGGAGATGATGTGTAGTGTGTGGGGAGGTGGATTCATAGCAGCAGTGACTGGAATATGTTAATAAGTGCGCTGGCACCATTTAAGATGAATGTATGTTGCTTATGAGGGCCAGGATAGCCCAGGCCAGCGGGCTACATGATTCAATTATGTATTAGAGTATTATGCATTGTATATTGATATCATACGTGTTTCATTGATGATGATATATGTTGATGTTTTGTGCATGTAATGTCTGTGTGACGTGATATGGTGTGTAGTGTGTATAATAAATAGTGATCTACTTTGATTGTTTGACTTTATTTTGTGTAATACATGCCATGTCATTGGTATGGATGAATGTAGATACACTGCATGTCTGGCATACAGTATCCTTGGAGGGAAGATCCTGGATTGTAGATGAGATGGATTTATGCCTGGCCACCCAGTACGGTAGTACATATGCCATGGATTTGGGTTGCAGTTGTGTTTCAGGTCCTGTCCCTCCCGCAAATGTCCCCAAGTGTAGACTTAGCACCCTGCTAAATTTACAACTGTCTGAAGTAAGTAGATTAGAGAACTGTCTGAAGTAAGTAGATTAAAGAACTGTCCGAAGCAAGTAGATTAGAGAACTGTCTGAAGTAATTAAACTGTCTGGAGAACTGGCTAAAGTAAGTAGATTAGAGAACTGTCCGAAGTAATTACATTAGAGAACTGTCTGGAGAACTGTCTAAAGTAAGTAGATTAGAGAATTGTCTGAAGTAAGTAGATTAGAGAGCTGGCAACGTGCCAGATAAATCAAAAGTGAAAACAACTAGAAGGAAAATGTGTGTGTTTTCCGTCTCCTTCATGTTAAGATATTACCAGACCTGCAGTTCGCCTGCAGTGAAAACATGAAATGGAAAGAGCAGTTTTGGCTCCTTTTACTCACTGACGTACTTCAATGATTGCGGGCACGGGAAAGCTGGGTTTTTCTATGCACTTCCCAAAATCGGTCCAGGATGTGTTGATCTTGTCGCTTGGGTGTTCCTCCCATGTTCCATCTTCTCTGCAGGACCGAACTGCATTTTCTGAAACAGAGCAAGGCATTTCTCTGAATAAAAGCCATATACAAGTATGCATTATCTTAATATTGAAGAAGGCTGGCTAGTAAAGAGGATTAAAGAGAGAAAACTTAAATATTTTGGACACATTAAACGTCATGGTAATCTAGAGAAGACCGTCTTGGAAGGGTACTTAATGGGGAAAAAGAAAGAGAGGAAGACCAAGGCGAAGATGACTGCAAGACGTCATTGATGATCTGCAAATGGATGCATCACCAGCAGGGCATCTTGCTCACAACCGAGAAGCCTACAGGAGAGCTGTTAGGGAGGCAAAGTTCCGCAAGGGACATGCAAATGAATGAATGAATGAATGAACGAATGAACAAGTATGATCTGTACAAGTTGGAATTCTGAAACACATGTTGTTAAACAAATACCATCAATATAATTAAAATTTGTATTCAGTGTCGTCATCTTAAATGTCGAAGCAAGTCGAGGTAATGGAGTCTGCTTTTACTATTGCTCATTTCCACGGACCTTGATCTGATTACTTTACAAAATCTCAGATGTTGACTTTCCGCCCTGCCATCTTCACTTCTCATCTTTCCTCATTAAGGATGTAAGATTTTGACTGTCTGTGATTCTTTTTGATCATGGCCGGCTAGTACTCACCTAGATGATTGAAACCTTGGATATATTACGGACAGGGCTATTACTCACCTAGATGATTGAAATCTTGGATATATTCCGGACAGGGCTAGTACTCACCTAGATGATTGAAATCTTGGATATATTCCGGACAGGGCTAGTACTCACCTAGATGGTTGAAACCTTGGATATATTCCGGACAGGGCTAGTACTCACCTAGATGGTTGAAACCTTGGATATATTCCGGACAGGGCTAGTACTCACCTAGATGGCTGAAACCTTGGATATATTCCGGACAGGGCTGTGTCACGTTTTGCCCAGCCTTGACATAGTTTGGCCAGCACATCAGGTTGTCCCAGACGGGCTCACAGTAAACACCTGGAACGCAGTAAACAATGCAACAAGATTTACTTTCACTCACATAAAACGAAGATCAAAATTCTAAAGACCTTTTGGCTAAAGATGATTAAGTCTGAGAATAAACCATTTCCACGGAATATCAGTTCCATAATACTTGACATAAGAGAGGAATAACAATGTCGATTTTACATAACCAAAAGGGGGGGGGGGGTGCGGGGAGAAAACGTTGTCCGTTTTGGCTTTCACCGACCCTTGTGGACGTCAAGGTGGACAACTGACCAACACCCTGTCCCACCGACCGTTGGCACCCGCAGTAACAGACCTAACCAGGCTAACGGGGCCGAGATCTCCCCGTGCTGGTGGAGTCTGCTAAAGAAATATTGCACACTCCCTGCTGTTTTAGCTGCATTCAGAGACTGAGCCACTCTCAGTCCAGCTCATGCTGCGCCTCAACATCTTCACGGCGCTGACTTGCAGAACAAACACCAGCTCGCAGTTCCATTGAGACTGAATAATAATAATAACACTAATAATAATAATAATAATAATCATGAGAGGAAGAATAAAAAGATACATGACAACAGGAGATGCAAAGGTAGGTAATCAGGTAGATATGTGCAGAACGTGTAAAGAGACTAATCCTACTGACAACAGCAACTATTAATGTTCATAAGTTCAGTCATGCAAGTTCAGGTCAGACATCAACTAATGTTCATAAGTTCAGTCATGCACGTTCAGGTCAGACATCAACTAATGTTCATAAGTTCAGTCACTGAAGTTCAGGTCAGATATCAACTAATTTTCATAAGTTCAGTTATGGAAGTTCAGGTCAGATATCAACTAATGTCCATAAATGGACAAAAGAAATACAAGATTTCACGCGGATTTTGTGAAATTAATGTTAAACCTGACATTGCCTGATACGAAAATGAAGTAAAATGCACAGTAAAATAAAATCGTTTTAAGTAGAATATATTGTTCCACTTGCACAAAAGGTATGACAGAGATTAGAATATATTGTTACACTTGCACGAAAGGTATGACAGAGATTAGAATATACTGTTACACTTGCACGAAAGGTATGACAGAGGTTAGAATATATTGTTCCACTTGCACGAAAGGTATGACAGAGATTAGAATATATTGTTCCACTTGCACGAAAGGTATGACAGAGATTAGAATATACTGTTACACTTGCACGAAAGGTATGACAGAGATTAGAACATTCAAGTACAATATTACTCTTACCTCCATCACTTGGTCTGGTAACGTTAGCGATAATAGTAGCACATGTAATATTTGCCTTACTGATCTCAAACCGTTGTATCGCAACCTGTGTTTATTATGTTAAATTAACATGAAATTAATAAACTTATAATGAAACTAATATTAATAAATTACTGAGAAAAAGTAATTATATTAAACATCATCATCATCGTCATCATCATCATCATCATCATCGCCTTTCACTCCCTTGAGAGCATAGGCCACAGATACAGGCTCTCCAGTCGTCACTGTTTTTGGAATTATTCTCTGCCTCCTTCCACGTTCATCCCTTGTCTCTGAGCCCTGTCATAATTTCTCTTCTCCAAGTAAGTCTAAGTCTTCCTCGTTTTCTATGTCCTTGAGGATTCCATGTCAGTGCCTGTCTTTGCTATGCTGGTGTCGGGTTTCCCCAGAATGTGGCCAATCCACCTCCATTTCCTAGACATGATTTGTAGACCTCCTCGTTCCTGATCTTGTCCTGCCATTTAATGTTTAAAATCCTCCTCAAGCAGTAGTTCATGAATGTTTGTATCCTCTGTTGTATTGTCTTGGTCATAACCCATGTCTCTGAACCGTACAGTAGATGAAACAAGAATTAGTTTAAAAAAATAATAACGACAACTACTCACATCATGAGACAACTCTTGTCCCCAAGAACAAAGCGGCGTCATCGTCACCACCAATAGCCACAAAATATCTGACTTTTTCAGCCACTTCTGGAGAGACGAAGCAGCCATCATGTTTTTTTGGGGGGCTCCTGTATTTAGAATGAATTTCAGAGCGTGGATTTTTCAGGTCCTGAAATAGTGGCAGCGACTCAGTTACTTCCGGCAGTCTCCTGTCTTGCTTGTGTAGATCTTGTTTCTGTGTTGGTGGTCTGTGGCGGTGCTTAACATTGTAGAGGCGGTCCTGTTTAAACAGAGTTATATGTAGCCATGTTCTTCTTGAAATAGGGCGGCCCTTAAACAAACATCTATTTACAGTAAGCTCTATTCTAGTGATTCTTAACCTTTTTTTTTTTTGGCCGCGGAACCCTTTTCCAACCAGGGAACAGTCGTGGACCCCTTTACTGACATAACAGTCATGAACTTCTTTACTGACATAACAGTCGTGAACTTCTCTACTGACATAACAATCGTAGACCCCTTTACTGACATAACAGTTGTGGACCCAAATACTGACATAACAGTCGTGAACTTCTCTACTGACATAACAATCGTAGACCCCTTTACTGACATAACAGTTGTGGACCCAAATACTGACATAACAGTCGTTGACTTCTCTACTGACATAACAGTCGTGAACTTCTCTACTGACATAACAATCGTAGACCCCTTTACTGACATAACAGTTGTGGACCCAAATACTGACATAACAGTCGTTGACTTCTCTACTGACATAACAGTCGTGAACTTCTCTACTGACATAACAATCGTAGACCCCTTTACTGACATAACAGTTGTGGACCCAAATACTGACATAACAGTCGTTGACTTCTCTACTGACATAACAGTCGTGAACCCCTTTATGACATACCAGTCATTGACCCATAACAGTCATGGATCCCCTTACTGACATAACAGTTGTGGACCCCCTTTTCAACCACAGAACAGTCGTGAACCCCTTCTGAACCTCAGAACAATCGTGGACCCCCTTACTGACAAAACAGTCGTGGACCCCCTTACTGACATAACAGTTGTGGACTCCCTTGCTGACATAACAGTAGTGGACCCCCTTTCCGACATGAGAACAGCCGTGCACCCCCATTTCAACCCCAGAACAGTGGACCCCCTTTCCGATATAACAGCCTTGGGTCCCCTTTCCAAAGTGAGAGCAGCTGTGGACCCTCATTAAAATTTAGGCAATAAATTGTAGATGCTAAGATTTCTTAATCGAGTATATCCATTTTTTTTGTCCGTAGACAGCGCCCCCCCCCCCCCCCAAAAAAAAAAATCATTAAGTGGATCCCTTAGGTCTAATACTGCTCTATTATTAGATTATTTACCTTTTAGCTCGTCCAGTTTTTAATGTTATGTTTGTTTATATCTATTTAAATTAGATTCTGAATACATTCCATGAAATGTTTATATTACGATTATAGAGGCTTACTGTGAACCTAGAAACATTACAGGAGATAATACCTACACTTTACTAAAGTTTTTATTTTGTTTACTGTGATACTTTACTGTATTTACACGTATATGTTTGCTTTCTTGTATATATAATCAGCAGTAAAGAAGAAGAAGAAGAGGAAGAAGAAGAAGAGGAAGAGAAGGAGGAGGGGGAGGGAGCAGAGGAGGAGATGGCGGAACAAGAGGTACAGGTGAAGAAAGAAGAAGAAGAAAACATGAAAGTGAGATATGATGGAGCGAACTAGCGCACTTAAGTTGTAATACTTCACATTCAGCACTGTAATGTTTCACAATCAGCACTGTAATACTTCACAGTCAGCACTATAATACTTCACATTCAGCTCTATAATGCTTCAACTCTGTAGCGAAAACTAGCACGAATTTAAATAACACAATAGAGAAACTATGAGACGAAAGAGAAAATAAAGCAGTCAGAAAATAATCTCACCTTTCAAGTAAAAAAAACACTACGTCAGAATAAACATGTTAAAAGAAAAGGAAGGTACGGTAGGCAAAATCGATATAAACATATATCAGTCAGTCTTGGAATCCCGTCAAACACTTCACATTAGCCAGGGTTCCTATCGGGGCTACGGAGTACGTGCGCTGATTTGAATTCTCAGAACTAGATGAGAACATTTAAGGTTTTACTCTATGTGCAGCAGTGATTATAATCCTGTAATGTGTAAATAGTTTAAGAAAACTGCTACTACTTCGTCTTATTCTTCTTCAAAAGGATGCTTGTTGTGTGTGCCGCAGACTGTACCCATGAGTGAGCCTTTTGGCCAGAACTCTGGCTTTGAGATGACGCACTTAAAGACTTGCCTTCCTTCTCATTGGGCGTCTGAATGGTGAGGCAGTTAGTGCACTAGTCTCTCACGGTAAAGGTCCGTGGTTTGAAACCGGCCGAAGACCCCAGTCACCCAGCTGTAGAAATGGGTACCTGCCTTCTTCTGGAGTTGGAGAAGAAAAGACAGCCAGGCGTGATGCTGACCACGTCATCCCCTAGTGTGCTGACAGGTCAAGGAAAATATGGGCACTAACACTATATCCCGTAGGTGCCTCTAGGTAGGGCATGCCGCGGTTACCTCTACCTTTACCTTACCACTGAGATCGCCATTACTCTATCGATTTGTTTTCAGGGAACACTGGGAGGTAGAACAGAACAGAGTCTTGGTCAGCTATGGTCCGCCAACCCTGTTTCAAGCAGTCAGCTTTGTGGCGCCGACTGCTGTATCACTCACCTTGGGTAGTACTTCACCGTTGCGCGAAATTATGAGAAAAGAAATCTTATAATTTTCCGTACAATATACCCAGAATGTGGCTGTTAATATAGTGGGTGATGAGGTTATATTTGTTGGACGAAATAAAAAAAAAGTAGTATCGACTTCTTGCCTAATCAAGCGGTGATCAAACGAACCACCATCAACATTATCACTATCTTCACCGGCAATGTAAATTATGACAACAAGAAAACAAAACAAACTTCGTCACAAACCACACGAAGACGGATCTCTTCAAACGCCCAGTCTCTATGTTTGTTTTTAACCCTAACCTAATTCTGGGAAGATTAGAAAGATAATAGCCCGGATATAAACATCATCATCTGATTTTAAAAAAAAACGATGAAGGTTGCAAGAGCCACCGCTAGCTCGTAAAAAAAGAAACCCCGACACTTTATCGTGGCCTAGAAAATAACACCTGTTGCAGTATGGTATAAACACTTTTCCAAAATAACTAATTACGTGTTAGCATACGAATAACTGGGCGTAATGTGTCCTGTTTAAATATGATATCTAGTATGCTGGAAAATATGTGTGGTTTCCGCTTTAACCCTTGTCTATCCTGTATCACAGACAACCCGGTGCAGAGGTTGATTCCAGTTCTAACTTTCCGATTCCCTGTGCTTTACAAAACAGTGGCGTATTTCATGTACAATCATCAGTTTTATTTAGACATTCTGGTTAAATATCTTACAAAAATACTCTCCTTTACCCTATCACGTGTTCCCATAAACGTTGTAGTGAGGTGCAGTTTGTGGTCCTATACTAGATGTGTGGAATTGACCACAGATATCCATGTCTCTGTAGAACTTTTTGACCACCATGTAACCATCTTTTTCTTTTAACTTCATATGAACTATTTTTAATCATTAATAAGAACGCAAATAAGTTTTATTTTTCCTTTTTTCACAACATCCACAGGAAACCAAAATATATACTGGGACAGTAAGTGAATTAAATTCTACAGTAGTTCTTCACGTTTGTAAAGATACAAAGGGTTAACATGATTTTAAGAACTTTGGTGATAACAGATATATGCTGCATACTGCACTATCTATAGATATGTGTGCCCTGAGTCTGAAGATATTTAACATGGATCTTAGTGCAATGAATGTTCCAGTTCTCAGTCACGTGATGATCACTAGTCACGTGATGATCACCAGTCACTCAGATGTGAAACCTTTACTCTTGAGGAGAAACTGAGCCACTCAGCGTGGTTTAAGAATGGTGGAAGAGAAATGAGAACAATTTAATACTCCCAGTATGACCTCTCTCTCTCTCTCTCTCTCTCTCTCTCTGTCTCTCTCTTCCTTCTGAATACTCTCAGTATGACATATCTCTCTCTTCCTTCTAAATACTCTCAGTATGACATCTCTCTCTTCTTTCTGAATACTCTTAGTATGACATCTCACCCTCTCTCTTCCTTCTGAATACTCTCAGTATGACATATCTCTCTCTCTTACTTCTGAATACTCTCAGTATGACGTATCTCTCTCTCTCTCTCTCTCTCTCTCTCTCTCTCTCTCTCTCTCTCTCTCTCTCTCTCTCTCTCTTCCTTCAGTATTACACCTGTCTTTTTTGTTCTTCTTCTGAGAAGTATTGTTTGACCTTCCAACTTCTACCTCTGTGTGGTCCACCCATTCTACAAACAGTAACTGCCTGGTCCTACAGCTTGTGCTAATTTCTACGTCTAACGCTCTAGACATCTGAATGATAAAAGGCTTACGTAATGCAAGTGTTAAAAGCTGACAGCAGGTAATAACTAAACGTAGAGTCTAATTTTCCCGGGAACTAGTTCTTTTCTTGCTGATGGCGTCTGGGCGACTGTGACCGAGTTCTATTCACAAGTGAAAATAATTTTAGTTTAACTTTGACAGAACAGGCAAGAAACTCTCTGCTATAGAGTACACAACTCTTAAAATCAGTACAGGGATACCTCCCCACCCCTGGGCCCTCTTTTTATACACACACACACGCACGCACATACCTCTCTTTTCAGACAAGAATTTGTACCCTTGAAACGCTTGAAAGTCTCAGCGCACCTCAACCTTTTCTAACCATGATTCCCATCTGATATCTCTATACATTTTTCCTATCGACCTCTACAGCTATCACTCTGGGCTTGTCTCCAACCATTTGCTTTAATTGCTTGGCCAGATCATGTTACAGCACACTGCTATTCTAGTTTTATCAGGCAAAACAAAACTCGATCATTGCTAGTTCCTTTCTCGTTGTCGCTGCTGTGTACATTACAAGGTCTGCTTGCATTCAGCCATGGAATAACTCCCCACATGCAGCAAGGAAATAGCCATACACTTACATGTATAGCTGTACCCGCTCTAGTAACATTTTCACGTATAACTGTACCCGCTCTAGTAATACTTTCACATATAACTGTACCAGCTCTCGTAACACTTACATGTATAGCTGTAACCGCTCTAGTAACACTTACATGTATAACTGTACCCGCTATAATACAACTTACTCGCCGAAGACAGGAAAAATTGGAAAACTACTTTGCGAGTCCTATGTGACGTTTAACGGCACAGGAAGGATATAAGATAATACAACTTACATGTATAAGTGCACCCGCTCTAATAACACTTTCATATATAACTGTACCGCTCTAGTAACTCTTACATGTATAACTGTACCCGCTCTAGTAACACTTACATGTATAGCTGCACCCGCTCTAGTAACATTTTCATGTATAACTGTACCCGCTCTCTTAACACTTACATGTATAACTGTACCCGCTCTCTTAACACTTACATGTATAACTGTACCCGCTCTCTTAACACTTACATGTATAACTGTACCCGCTCTCTTAACACTTACATGTATAACTGTACCCGCTCTCTTAACACTTACATGTATAGCTGCACCCGTTCTAATAACACTTACATGTATAACTGTACCCGTTCTAATAACACTTACATGTATAACTGTACCCGTTCTAATAACACTTACATGTATAACTGTACCCGTTCTAATAACACTTACATGTATAACTGTACCCGTTCTAATAACACTTACATGTATAGCTGCACCCGTTCTAATAACACTTACATGTATAAGTATACCCGTTATAATAACACTTACATGTATAAGTATACCCGTTATAATAACACTTACATGTATAAGTGTACCCAGTCTAGTAACACTTACATGTATAACTGTACCCGTTCTAATAACACTTACATGTATAAGTATACCCGTTATAATAACACTTACATGTATAAGTATACCCGTTATAATAACACTTACATGTATAAGTGTACCCAGTCTAGTAATACTTACACACATATAGCAAATTCGTACCAAACAGGATAAAAAAACGCATTCAGATAAAAGACATTGTTTCTTCCATCACCAAGCACTTAAAAATATGACATTTGGCAGACCTATATACGTGTATTGGAAATACACTGACATTTCGCAATGAAATGACGCAATGGCACAGGAATATATAGTTTTTATATTATCCTATTACATACAAATATCAGCACACAGTATTAAATAACATTTGTATTTCATTTGATTATTTTATGCAATTGATGAATTGCCTAAGCAGGCCAGAGATATCTTAAAAACAGCAGCTAAAGATATGGTTCCAATAAAGAAATCACAGAAAAATAAATGGATTACAACAGGCACATTATAACTAACGAAACAACGTAGAGAAATGAAGATGAAATAGAAAGTGACAAATAACAACAGGGAGGATTAAGAAGAAACATAAGAAAAGACAAAAAATACAATACATCCAAGACTGTTGTGAAAGAATAGAAGACATCAGAAGTATGGACGAGATAGTGAAATGTTTAAAGAAATGAAGTCATTGACGAGAAATGTCACACCTAAGCTAAATGTAATTTGTGACGAGATGGGGAATATCTTGACAGAGACAGAGGAAATTCTAGAACGATGGAAGGAATATTGCAGAGGAAAATATGATACAACTGACTGTGACTGCAGAAATCAACAGTGTGAATTATTATTGGAGGAGAAAGAACCCGAACTGATAATAGAAGAAGTTTTATGGGCAATAAAGAATCTGAAAAATGGTAAATCACCAGGATATGACGAGATAACAGTCGAACTTATGTGCTAAAATCTATCATGTACTATGTAAAAAGATATGGTATTGAGGTATGTGGCCAAAACTATATTCATACCGCTGCCTAAAATAGGTAACTCGAAATTATGCACAAAATACAGAATTGTTGCCCAGATTAGCCATGCAAGTAAAATTCTATTTAAAATCATAGTGGGTAGACTTCGTAAGAAAATACAAAGAGACATCAGTATGGTCCAAGCTGGTTCTAGACAAGGAAGAGGAACAAGAGATCATATATTCAATATAACTAACAATAGAGAGATGCGGAGAATTTAATATGAATCTATATTTAGACTATACAAAAGTATTTAGTTGTGCACAAATCCAGAAACTTTGGTAAACAATGGAAAAAATAGGATTTTCAACACAAGCGTTACAATTAATTTCACTGATGTATGTAGGCAGTAAAAATAAATGGTGAAACAACAACATGGTTTGACATAAAATCATGGGCGCATATTGTCGCCATACTTATTTAACGTGTATACTGAAAATATAATGAGGAATATTAGAGAAGATGTAGGCAAAGAATATTACGATGCAAAAAAACAAAATTGGAGGTTATGAAATACCAGAGATTAGATATGCTAAGTACACAGTATTACTGTCCACAATACGAAAAGGAATGGAAAAACTAATTATGTCAGTCCGTAAGAACAGCGAAGAGCAAAATATCTATCTTAATGCAAAGAAAGCTAAATTGATGACAAAACAAACAAGGCAGCTGAAGTATGTATCACTGAGGAAAATTTAGAAGAAAAGACGAGTTTTAAATATCTTGGATCACTGCTAACTAATAATGGAGATACACCGAGGGAAATTAAAAGGAGGACATCTATCGCTCTTCAAAAAATAAAACAACTAAAGAAGCTGTGGAGAGGAAGAGACAGAACTACAAAAATAAGATTTTTAAGGGCATGCATCTTTCCCATTGCAACATATGCCTGTGAGACCTGGACACTTAACAAAACAGCTGAGAAATACATTGAGTGTAAATGCTAAAGAAGAGTTCTTCAAATATCATGGACACAAAAAAGAACAAATATATCCATACTACAAGAACTTAATTTTGAAGAAGGCTGGCTAGTAAAGAAGAATACATAGAGAAAACTTAAATATTTTTGGCATATTAAAAGTCGTGATAATCTAGAGAAAACCGTCTTGGAAGGGTACATAATGGGGAAAAGAAAGAGAGAAACACCAAGGCGAAGATGGCTGTAAGACATCGTTGATGATTTGCAAATGGATGCAGGAGAAGCAGGCCATCTTGCTTACAACCGAGAGGTCTACATGAGAGCTGTTATGGAGGCAAGTTCCGATGGGACATACAAATGACTGGCTGATTTTATGCCAGTACTGTTTCCATTTGACTACTTTATAGTCATATACTATATGTATTGTTTTTTTTTCATTCACTTTTCGCCGATGAACAGCTGTTTTGGATGTGAATATTTTCTGTCAGGGTTTAATAGCAGACTAGACGTGGCCCTAGAGAAGGGTACAAAATATGTATAGAAACCTGGCCTATCAAAGGTCAGTGATGCGCTACTCTGCGGTCTGATCACCAGGGGGCTGTCTAGTTAGCGCAATGATAACATAGACTCTGGTCTTTTCGTGCTTTTTTTTTTTCCTCCAGTGAATTATTCTGATCAGCCAGGTAATTCTACAGCGGTTAGTGACCCCACATTCTTTACCCAGCACAGATCAGTGTTTGTGTACTCGGTGTCACGTGGTAAAGTAATGGCGTGAATGGGAAGTTAATCCGCTGATGGATGACACAGACGCAAACACTTAAACCAGTACTTTATATGGCCCTTTAAAATTAAGTGTATTACTCCGTAGAGAAAAAAAAGTTCCCAATCGCGGAGTAGTTTAATCTTCTCTAAGTGATCTAACAATCATAATGGTGGGCACAGTTACCAGGACCTACTCTTTAAAATAAAAGTAAATACAAAATCGTAAACTTCATTATTCTTCATTCATTGAACTTCACTGAACTTCATAACGACGCTTTTAAAATTGATATGAACAACCACATGTATTTCTGTAAAACATGATATCCATCTCCATAAGTAAATAAAGTTGATATTATATAAAGTATATCACTCCATAGGCCAATATTCATCCAAATGACATTTATAGGCCAAAGAAAAAGAGGCACATTGCGTGAAACTCTGAAGAGGACATTGTTAAGAGAGGCCAAATTAACAGGCATAAAATCCCTTGATGAGGTTGAAAGACTCGCCGAAGACAGGAAAAATTGGCGAACTACTTTGCGAGCCCTATGTGACGTTTAACGGCACGGGAAGAATATAAGATATCACTCCATACCCGTATAGCGCCCCCCCCCCAAATCAGGGTGACGTGAAGCCACAGGAGCAGGTGGTGGATGGAATGGGAGAGCAACCGACAGATAATGTTGGTTATGGTCACCATTCTATGATGGTAGGCAGATGATCTCAATGGCTACGATCACTGACTAGTACAGTCACTGCCTGGAAGGAAAGCAGTGGTAAACAACCTTCTGGAAATATACCAAGAAACACAAACAGCAGCATGGAAGGTCAGATAGGAAAAAGATCTGGTGGCGAGTCCCCCAGGCCAGATAGATCTAATTTTAACACTGGGGAAGAGTGTGAGACAGAGGTCAGTACTAGTAATTGTGATGACGAACAAAATCCTGACGGTGTTACTAAGGAAAACCCTTGCATCAAACTAAAAAGAAAAATAAGAGTAGGAACATGGAATGTGAGAAGTATGTATGAGGGAAAGTATCAAATATAAGTGACGAGTTGAAAAAAACGGGGATACATATTTTGGGAATCTGCGAACATCGATGGAAAGGTTCAGGACACTTCAAGAGCGAGAATGATAATATCTTTATATACTTTGGTGGAGAAGTAAGAGGAAAGAATGGAGTTTACTTTGTCCTTTATTTGGACAAATCAACATCAAAAGCATTACTAGGTTACAGTAAAGTAAGAGAACAAATATTGTAGGATTAAACCTCGAAAAAATCGTAGACAAAGCACTTTAGTGAGACGTGAGAGAAAGAAAAATCACAAGAGAATTACCTGGGATTCGAACACGGACTCCGGTAGGACTAGCAGCCGTCTAGCCACGAAAGAACAGCGTACTATCGACTTAGCCAACTAGCACCCCCTGAAAGAATCTTCACTATCAGACTTAAGGGCACTCCTAGAAATGTAACAAACATCCAAATATATGCAGCTACATCGGCAGCAGAAGAAGAGGAAGTAGAAGACTTTTATAACACACTGCAGACGACGATAGACCAGGTACGGAAAAATGATATTGTATTAATAATGGGGGATTTTAATGCAAAGATTGGTACAGAAAGAACAGAAGACGAATGATATGTTGTAGGGAAATTTAGCATAGGACATAGAAATGAAGCAGGTGACAATCTAATGGCTTTTTGCATGGAAAATGAGCTAATGATCGCTAACACACTTTTTAAACAACATCCAAGAAGGCTTTACACATGGACATCACCTGATGGGAAAACCAAGAATCAAATAGATTACATTTTAGTGCAAAGAAGGTGGAGGTCAAGTATAACATCAGCAAAAACTTTACCAGGTGCTGATTGTGACACGGACCATGAGTTATTAATAGCAGACATGAAGATAAAGATGAAAAAGACAGTTACGGGATCAAGACCACTCCGCTTTGATCTTACAAAAATACCAGAACAACACGGTATAGAAGCGAAGAACCGTTTCGAAATGCTGATGACTGTACAGGAGGAGATGACACCAGATGAATTGGCTACGCAGACCACAGATATCTTAATAAGAACAGCTAAAGATGTGGTTCCGGTAAAGAAAACACAAAAGAATGGATGGATTACAGCAGGCACACTAGAACTGATAAAACAACATAGAGAAATGAAGAAGCAATGGAAAGTGGCAAACAACAACAAAGAGGAATATAAATCTTTAACAAAAGAAGTACGAAGAAACATAAGAAGACAGAAAAAAAACAATACATACAAGATTGTTGTGAAAGAGTAGAAGGACTCAGAAGTGTGCAAGAGATAGTGAAATGTTTAAAGAAATGAAGATATTGACGAGAAATGTCACACCTAAGCTAAATGTAATTTGTGATGAGATGGGGAAGATCTTAACAGAGACAGGGGAAATTCTAGAACGATGGAAGGAATATTGCAGAAGAATGTATGAAACAAATGACTGTGAAAACAGAAATCAACAGTGTGAATTATTACTGGATGAGAAAGAACCTGAACCGACAATAGAAGAAGTTTTATGGGCAATAAAGAATCTGAAAAATGGTAAATCACCAGGATGTGATGAGATAACAGCTGAATATATTAAAGCAGGAGGAAAGGAATGTGCAACAATCTATCATGTACTATATAAAAAGATATGGCATTCAGGTATTTGGACAAAAGAATGGAAAAGAACTGTATTCATACCACTGCCATAAAAGGGTAACCTGAAATTATGCACAAACTACAGAACTGTTGCCCTGATTAGTCATGCCAGTAAAATTCTGTTAAAAATCATAATGGGTAGACTTCGTAAGAAAATAGAAGAAGAAGTCAATATGGTCCAAGCTGGTTTCAGGCAAGGAAAAGGATCAAGAGATCAAATATTCAATATAAGATTAATAATAGAGAAATGCAGAGAGTTTAATATGAATCTATATTTATCTTTTATAGACTACTCAAAGGCATTTGATTGAGTAAAACACCAGAAACTTTGGGAAATAATGAAAAAATGGGATTTCCAACACATTTGGCTGCTGTATCTAAACCAACAAGCAGCAGTAGGAATAAATGGTGAAACAAAAACGTGGTTTGACATAAAACAAGGGGCCCATCAGGGGTGCATATTGTCGCCCTACTTATTTAACGTGTATACTGAAAATATGAGGAATGTTAGAGAAGATAAAAATTGTAGACTGTGAAAAACCAGAGATTAGACATACTGATGACACAGTATTACTGTCCACAACACAAAAAGGAATGCAAAAACTAATTATGTCAGTCTGTAAGAACAGCGAAGAGCAAAGAAAACTAAATTGTTGACAACTGACAAAACAAACAAGGCAACTGAAATATGTATCAATGAGGAAAAATTGGAAGAAGTGGAGAGTTTTGAATATCTTGGACCACTGCTGACTAAAAATGGAGATACATTGAGGGAAATTAAAAGGAGGACATCTATCGCTCTTCAAAAAGTAAAAAAACTAAAGAATCTGTTGAGAGGAACAGACAGAACTACAAAAATAAGATTTTTAAGAGCATGCATGTGAGACCTGGACACTTAACAAAACAGCCGAGAATTACATAAATGCCTTTGAATGTAAATGCTACAAATAACATGGACGATATATATATATATATTATATATATATATATATATATATATATATATATATATCCATACTACTACAAGAAATTCATATTGAAGAAGGCTGGCTAGTAAAGAAGATTAAAGAGAGAAAACTTTGTTATTTTGGACACATTATACGTCACGATAATCTAGAGAAGACCGTCTTGGAATGGTATATAATGGAAAAAAGAAAGAGAGGAAGATCAAGGCGAAGATGGCTGGCAAGACATCACTGATGATCTGCAAATGGATGCATCAGCAGCAGGCCATCTTGCTCACAACCGAGAGGCTGTTAGGGAGGCAAAGTTCCGCAAGGAACATGCAAATGAATGATATCACCCCAAACCAATTCAGCTAAATTATTTGCAATTGTAAATAGATATTCGTCTAAATTATTCCTCATTACTAACAACGTACAGAGTTGCCGTACGTAAGTCAAAATGAGATCTCATTTACACGCAAGTACGAAGAATTGTCGGTTAATATTATGCATGTCAAAGCATATCAGTCTGATATTATCCAGGTATTGATCTCTCCAGCGAGTCTCTTCAAACAGGTGCGAGAAGTGATGCAAACTAAACTAAAACCGTGAGTTACAGCTCTGTAGGGACTTTGGCAGTGTCTAGAGGCAGAGGTTAAAAGGACAAATATTCGCCTCAGAGGAAAACAAACGAAAAGCAACTAAATGCTTCAAATGATATCAAGAGCTACGTGGTTGTGTCCCTTCGTTAATGTCATTTTTTTTTTCCTTTGTAAAACCATCTTATATTAATAGACCTTTTGGAAGAAAAAATGTATCTTCTGGGCATTGTGTAAAATGTAAACAAAGAGGTTCCAGTCCTCTTACAAACTGCGAACAAAGAATTTCCAATCCTCTAACAATGAAGTTAATTTACAGATGCAAATCCATATAATCTTTCTGTCTGATTATGTCTCTATCAATCTCTCTCATAATTATTTGTATATATGGCTGTTGATCTATGTTTTCCCATGAAACTTCTGTCGCATATCCATCTTTTGTCTGTGCATATAACATCTGTCGCCGTATTATTTCAATGGGCTTTCTGCCTTCCTTTCTCTCTTTCTGCTTGTCTTTCTGTCCTTCTGCTTGTCTTTCTGTCTTTCTGTGTGTCTTTCTGCTTGTCTTTCTGTCCTTCTGCTTGTCCTTCTGCTTGTCTGTCTACTTGTCTTTCTGCTTGTCTTTCTGCTTGTTTTTCTGTCTTTCTGCTTGTCTTTCTGTCTTTCTGCTTGTCTTTCTGTCCTTCTGCTTGTCTTTCTGTCTTTCTGTGTGTCTTTCTGCTTGTCTTTCTGTCCTTCTGCTTGTCTTTCTGCTTGTCTTTCTGTCTTTCTGCTTGTCTACTTGCTTGTCTTTCTGTCTTTCTGCTTGTCTTTCTGTTTGTCTTTCTGCTTGTCTTTCTTTCTCTCTGCTTGTCTTTCTGCCCATCTTTCTGTCTTTTTCCTTGACATTCTGCCTGACTTTCTGCTTTTCTTTCTGCCTATCTTTCTGTCTTTCTACCTGACAGCTTTTGCTCAGCTAAGAAAGCGTGTTTATGTAACTAAACAATAATTTATTTCACTAGAATGTTAAACTGTGTGTGATATGATAACCTTATCCATTTTGTTTTGTTATGCTGCAGTTTCTACTTACCAATCAGCTATGTTATATGTTGCAGTCCGTATCTACCAATCAGCGATGTTATATGTTGCAGTCCGTATCTACCAATCAGCGATGTTATATGTTGCAGTCCGTATCTACCAATCAGCGATGTTATATGTTGCAGTCCGTATCTACCAATCAGCGATGTTATATGCTGCAGTCCGTATCTACCAATCAGCGATGTTATAAGTTGCAGTCCGTATCTACCAATCAGCGATGTTATATGTTGCAGTCCGTATCTACCAATCAGCGATGTTATATGCTGCAGTCCGTATCTACCAATCAGCGATGTTATAAGTTGCAGTCCGTATCTACCAATCAGCGATGTTATATGTTGCAGTCCGTATCTACCAATCAGCGATGTTATATGTTGCAGTCCGTATCTACCAATCAGCGATGTTACTCTTCGATGGTTGTTATAACGAACAGCGGAGGAAACATGTGTGTCCTGAATAATGTAAAGCTGATTCCTGTAAATAACTAACTGTACCTACCACCATTTGTCGCTTTGTATCTTTTCTCGTTGTTTAAAATCCCAGACCTTTTTCTCACCCCATCCAAACATTCACGTACATGTATCTCAAACTGTGTGATGTGTTTAATGTCTGCAGATAAAGAATAATGACACATTTGATGTGTTTAAATAAGAGGACCATACAAACTAAACTGTTATAACAGAATAGGGGTTGTAACTCAATTATTTGTGGTCAAAGTTGTTGACCACTGCTTAGACGATTTTGCACGCACAGAGCAAAATATATCTTCATGTTCAATTGGCCAATTGGTCACGGGGTCTGGAGTTCATTTTGCTCGTGACGGGACTTCTGCTTGAGATATGTGTGTGTGTGTGAGAGAGAGAGAGAGAGAGAGAGAGAGAGAGAGAGAGAGAGAGAGAGAAGACGTATTGATGGTTGTTCGTGTTAGATGAATCATTATGTAGCGTTTTGTAAGTTTGGTTGCCCTTTTAAGTACAAATATTGTTGAATCATTATATAGTGTTTTGGGAAGTTTCAGTCCTTTTTATGACAAATGTGATACTATTGAAAGTTTTTTCATGGAATTTTCGGAATGGTCGAGGTCAGTATGTCTTTCATTGTTTCAATGTATCAGTCAGATTCCTATGGCAATGTACCTCACCCGGATGATTTGTGTGTACATTTGTTGATTTCTTCATCTCAGTTTCCATTCTCATACTTCCATTTTCCAACCATTCATACTCACGTTTGGTTTCTTTTTAAAACTTTTCGATGCTATTGAAAATTCTGACTTCAGTGATATTTGGAGTCAATGTTAAGAGTTCCATTTATTACATATCATGGTTGAGTTATTATTCATTTTAACTTTGTCATGTTCGTGTTGTTGACAACGTAGTGGTCTTCATCTGGGTTGTTGTTAGTATACAGCTACACGGTGTATATCAGTGTAACGTTTTTGAGTCTCGATGTTGCAGTTAAGCCAGCAACTGCTTAAAACAATATAGAGTAGCATTCAAAGAAAGAAATACTGCTTCACTGTGGCAAAGGGTTTATATGAACTCCTTAAGACATTGTGAAGTATTCATCAACCATCTGATTTGAAACCCACTTAATGTGCATTTATTTGTTAAACAGGACAACGTGTTTATAGGATGCGCTACAGGAAAGTGATAAGGTTCTCAATTTATAGTGACTTATACATCCTTGATTGTCTTACACATACATCCTTGCTTGTGTCACACATACATCCTTGCTTGTGATACAAATACATCCTTGCTTGTGATACAAATACATCCTTGCTTGTGTTACACGCTTATTTTCATAAAGACTCAGTTACTGTTTCCAGCATTTTCTTTACAAATTTACATTGATTCCATTGTATTATTAAAAACACGTTTTTCTTGGGTTTTTTTTTTTTTTGCTTTCTTTTTTGTCAATTTATAAATCCTCTTTTGTTCTACTTACTTTCATCAGCTTCCCCTTCCTTCTCTCTCTCTCTCTCATATATATATATATATATATATATATATATATATATATATATATCACACACAAGATGTGTTTTGGACCGTACTCCATGCCATCCTTTTACTCCCCCAAGTATCTTGTTTCTTTGTCTTCCTCTGTCCCTTTGTCCCTCTAGTTTTCACTTTGTCACCATATGTTCCAATCTGCCTCTTCTCCAAACGACTGCCGTGTACTGAATTTTGCCATACTCTCTTTTACTCAGCCTCATTTAGAACCTCTTCACTTGTTTTCTTGCCTTTCTGTGGTAATCACATCTCCATTGCTTCCAGTAAATCATCACCTGCAGCAACAGCTACTACAATATTTTGAAGGAAAAAAAACCAAAGGCAATAACTATTCACTGCTTATAACAGTGTGATAGCAGGGACTTGAAAACATCGTAACAACAGAAGAGACAAGTGGAAAGAGAGGCAAAGGAAGGGCAAGAGATAAGATCAACATGGACAGTGCACAGCAGTAAAATGACATTAAAAAAATCACTATATGAACTGACAGAAAACCATTAAGGAGAAGCGTGATCACCAAAGTCCACTGCCATCCCATCAACTGATAAGAATAGACGTCACCTGCCTGCTTTTTGTGTGTAAACGAAAAGAACAAAAAAAAAAAAAAATGGACAGAGAAGAGAATTCTGACTTTACAATCTCAATGTCTCTAGTCAAGTATCAAACCATTTTATCCTCTTTATCACACATTTATCCGGTTTTAAACCTTTCAGTTGTCTTTTATCTTTATTTTGACGCAGAGCATCTTTCAGTTGTCTTTTATCTTTATTTTGACGCAGAGCAATCAGACACGCAAGCAAATTGTGCACAACGAATCATGTTCCGACATTTTATTGCCTCAACGAATTCCGGAAAAATCTAATCTCCCAGAAACCCTCAGCTATTTTCTCAACTTCCGGACTGAAAGTATTTTTAGATCGTAATTTTTGTTTTTCGCTAAAAGTCTCTTAAATATATAATCTCTTTCAAAGAAAGCGTGCGGTAAATAGGATCTGAGAGCATGCTGTCACTGGAGGACAGCGAACCTGTCTGGTCAAAACCCTGTTCTACTTTCTCTCAACGGTGAGAGAATGTTGGGATACCATTGCTTGGTCAGGCTGGTAAAAATAGGCGTATTCTCTTCGTTAACGTACCATGGCAAGATTCCTGGAGAAAGTGATGACATTCACAGTGACACATTGTCTGTCAGATTCGAGTAAACTCAGTATCTTACAATGTGTAATCATGTTTTACGAACACCCAAGTTCATATTTGAAGACTATTCATACAACAACGACGGTACCAGTGTACCATTAATGTTCATTCATTCATTCATTTGCATGTCCCTTGCGGAACTTTGCCTCCCAAACAGCACTCCTGTAGGCCTCTCGGTTGTGAGCAAGATGGCCTGCTGCTGATGCATCCATTTCCAGATCGTCAACGATGTCTTGCAGCCATCTTCGTCTTGGTCTTCCTCTTTTTCTTTTTCCCATTATGTATCCTTCCAATACGGTCTTCTCTAAATTATCATGACGTTTAATGTGTCCAAAATATTTCAGTTTTCTCTCTTTAATCCTCTTCACTAGCCAGCCTTCTTCAATATTAAGCTCTTGTAGTATAGATATATTTGTTCTTTTTTGTGTTAGAGCCCCTTAATTAAACGTGGCGTTTATGCCAGTTAATTGTGTCTGTTGTACCACCGTTGATAGTTAAACATGCCCGTACAACAGTACTTCTCTTCTCAACCCTGATATAACATCCCTTCTTGCTAGTGCCTGCTAAATACAGACTTGTTCTCTGTACTGAGACACACACATGGACGTGTCAGCAGAAAAAATACATTTAAAAATATCTGCTACTACAGGTAAATTTAAATTTTTTGGGGATTCAGATTTGAAACGACACAATAATTATGTGAAATGTAGGCATTATGCCATTTCCCAGTCAAAGATGCAGCATATATGTTTATCATAAGGGCGCATGAGTGGCGATATGGTTAGTGCACAAATCTCTCATAGCGAAGGTCGGGTGGTCCCCAGTCACCCAAATGAACCAGACTTCTTCTAAAGCAGGTGAAGGTGAGGCGGCCAGGGGTGAGGCTAGAGTGCAGAAAGGTCAATAAAAATATAACCATAACCCCTATGTACCCCTAAGGCATAACACCTTTAGCTTATTTTTATTACACATTTTCCTGGCTTTTTTACGGAAAAATGAATACGCTGTACACACTGAAGTGTACATTAAAAATATGAAACCCCTTTTTTCACTATATATTTCCTACAATGTGAGAAACATTGTATTTGGAAGATTTAATAGCAGAGGAAAAAACTAAGACCTTAGAGGCGAAATTTCGATCGTTACAACGTTCCCAGTATCATTTCACAATTTAGACCTCGAAATTTATCTGCCTGCAGACAGCTTGATAAAAGTATGACGGGTGAGATTAGAAGACCAAACTTAAACCCAACCATTATCTTGTTAATAAGAAATGTCTTTGATAAAGAAGTGAAACATACGACATCACAGACCACAGGGGAGTGGGAATTCCTGGAAGTTAGGAAGTCCATCTTTCAATGCTAGTACAAACATTGTGTTTGATCATTTAAATGTTGAAAGTGAACCACATAAGATAGAATCACATGAT
Source organism: Achatina immaculata (assembly GCA_009760885.1). Taxonomy (NCBI): domain Eukaryota; kingdom Metazoa; phylum Mollusca; class Gastropoda; order Stylommatophora; family Achatinidae; genus Lissachatina; species Lissachatina immaculata. The sequence goes on from CM019691.1 coordinate 6,560,906, forward strand.
ATTTTTCTTCCTAAATAAACTGCTTGCAAATTTCGGTGAAAACAACATTCTATGATCAAAGCTAAATAACTGGACATTCATACTGTTAATATTAATCCTGAGCTTCATAGACTTTAAAAAGGCATTTCATAGCATACACAGAGATTCATTGTGGAGAATTTTAAGTCTATATGGAATACCATCTAAAACTGTCAACATCATTAAGGACTTCTACAATGGATATGTTTGTGCAGTCAAAACAGAAGAAGGAATGAGTGAATGGTTCCGGATGAAACAGGCGTGAAACAAGGATGTATACTGTCTCCTTTGCTTTTTGGAATTACAATAGACTTCATAACGAACATATCCTGCACAGGTAAAACAGGTATTGATTGAGTACATGGGACCCAATTAGAAGATCTTGATTTTGCTGATGACATAACTCTTATTAGTAACAATGTGAATTCCAAGCAAGTAAAAACAGACATCTTGTCTCCACTGGCTAGCAAAATAGGACTTGAAATTAACAAGGACAAAACAAAAATAATGAAATTTCCCATTATTCAAAATGGAAAAATACACGTAGAAAGGACAGATATTGAAGAAGTCAATCAATTTACATACTTTGGCAGCTACATAGACCAGGATGGTGATACCAGAAATGAAGTTAGAATTAGAACTGCAAAAAGCAGCATTAATCTCCAAGAACATATGGCATTCAAAAAATCACAAAAACCAAGTTAAGACTATTCAATTAAAATGTTATATCCACCCTCATTTATGCATGCGAAAGCTGGAAAACAACTGAAGAAATAGACGAGAATTTAGACTTTTTTTAAAAACAAATGCTTAATGAATATACTCGGCATCAAGTGGAACGAATTCAAAAACAATGCAGAGGTAAGGCAGATGACTGAACAACAACCAGTCTCATGGGTGATCAGGAAAAGGAGATGGACAAATGTTGGTCACGTGATGAGAAGAAACAGTCAGAAATCCCAAAACAAGCTATCAAGTGGAACACAACAGGCCGAAGAAAAAGAGGCAGACAACGCAGTCAGCGACCCATAGCTGGTATGCTAGCGTCAGGGTTAGCGACCCATAGCTGATATGCTAAGCGTCAGAGTTAGCGACCCATAGCTGGTATGCTAGCGTCAGTGTCAACGACCCATAGCTGGTATGCTAGCGTCAGGGTTAGCGACCCATAGCTTGTATGCTAGCTTCAGGGTTAGCGACCCATAGCTGGTATACTAGCGTCAGGGTTAGCGAACCATAGCTGGTATACTAGCGTCAGAGTTAGCGACCCATATCTGGTATACTAGCGTCAGGGTTAGCGACCCATAGCTGGTATACTAGCGTCAGAGTTAGCGACCCATAGCTGGTATACTAGCGTCAGAGTTAGCGAACCATAGCTGGTATACTAGCGTCAGAGTTAGCGAACCATAGCTGGTATACTAGCGTCAGAGTTAGCGAACCATAGCTGGTATACTAGCGTCAGAGTTAGCGACCCATAGCTGGTATACTAGCGTCAGGGTTAGCGACCCATAGCTGACCAAGACCCTGTCCTACCTATCCGTTGGTACCCCTAGTAACAGGCCTAGACTGGCTAATAGTGCAGGGATTGCCATAGTCCCCATGGTGGTGGAGTCTGCTAAAGAAGCATTGCACACCCCTTGCTTCTTAGTTGCACTCCGAGACTGTTTAAATAGCTCCCATAACCCGCTCCCACGCTGATAGGGTGTTGTACCTCAACACCTTCACAGCATCGGCTACAAAGAACACCACTTCGCAGTTACAGGGAGATAGCACAAGACAAGGCAAGGCAACTCTGGGGGAAAATATGAGGGAAAAAAAGAACAAGAAGACAGTGATATAGTTGCCTGTGTAACAGATGTTTAAAATATAACGTGACAGATCTCATGACAGACAAAGAAAACGCTCTTTAAAATTTGTGAAGCGAAAAAATAAAACCATTTCGCTTAATACGAAGAAGAGGTAGAATTTTTTTCCACTTTAAAAGCTAGAAACTGCACCTACTTCCAATTTAGAAGGCTTCGCCCCATCTACACCCCTAGAAGATACATCACAATATCAACAGGAAGTAGATTATCTGTGGGGAGGGGAAGTCCAGATTCAGAAGAGAGCACGCAGGAGAGTCAATGTAGCCAGACTTCTTTTTGGAAATGCAGGTCATAATGAAGATGGCTATTTTAATAAGCCTTTGCTTTCATTTCTTTCTTTTTGGTTTCATGGATATTCGATACTCTTTCCGGGTATATACCGAGAGTTTTATGTTTGTCTAATATCCTTCCTAAGGGAGAAAACTCAGTCATTACAAAATAATGACCTCAGTTAAAAATGTAAGGCCTGCATGTTTTGTTCCGTTAACTAGATTTTTATGCGTAATTTATTGCATCAATTTTTTACACTGCCATCTGCCTTTTATGACCCCGTTCATTTTTTATATAGCCCTTTTTTCCATCGCGTGTTTCTCGTTTAGTTTTAGACCAGCATTCCGATGCTATAATCTTTATGATTAGACTCAACGTGTCAAGGCAAATGCTCTGGAATATAAATTAGAAACAAGGTTGCTCGAAAAACCAAATACTGCATGAATCAGCATTATTATCACTATTATTATTATTATTATTACTATTATATACGTTATTATTAGTTTATCACGAAAACATTCATTCATTCTCATGTACCTTGCGGAACTTTGCCTCCCTAACAGCACTCCTGTAGGCCTCTCGGTTGTGAGCAAGATGCCCTGCTGTTGATGCATCCATTTGCAAAACCATCAACGACGTCTTGCAGCCATCTTCATCTTGGCCTTCCTCTCTCTCTTTTTCTCATTATGTACCCTTCCGAGACGGTCTTCTCTAGATTATGATGACTTTTAATGTGTCCAAAATATTTAAGTTTTCTTTGTTTAATCCTCTTTGCTAGCCACCCTTATTCAATATTAAGTTCTTGTAGTATAGATTTATTTGTTAATTCTTGTGTCCATGATATTTGAAGAACTCTTCTGTGGCATTTACATTCAAAGGCATTTATGTGTTTCTCAGCTGTTTTGTTAAGTGTCCAGGTTTCACAGGAATATGTTGCGATGGGAAAGATGCATGCCCTTAAAAATCTTATTTTTGTAGTTCTGTTTGCTCCTTTCCACAGATTCTTTATTTGTTTTACTTTCTGAAGAGCGATAGATGTCCTCCTTTTAATTTCCCTCATTATATCTCCATTATTAGTTAGTAGTGATCCAAGATATTAAAAACTCTCCACTTCTTCCAGTTTTTCCTCATTGATACATATTTCAGTTGCCTTATTTGTTTTGTCAGTTGTCATCACTTTAGTTTTCTTCGCATTAAGATAGAGGTTCTGCTCTTCGCTGTTCTTACGCACTGACGTAATTTGTTTTTCCATTCCTCTTTGTGTTGTGGACAGTAATACTGTGTTATCAGCGTGTCTAATCTCTGGTATTTCATAACCTCGAAGACATATCCAGAAATTCTTACACTAGTGTTGACATGAAGCAAAATATGTCATTTACTACGAAAAGTAAGCCTTGTCTTACTAAATAATGACTTACTAAAAATTATCATAGACATCAGAACGTGTATCAAATATCCCTGCTCAAAAAACGGGTTTTCAACTAATCTCGTTATTACTACAAATTTTTCCTTTGTTTTGGCTCGCTTTAGTTAATGCTAATGTGTTAATTGTTTGCTGGTGTGGGGATTTAATGCAGGTGAATATCTAAAACAGTGTTTCCCAACCTTCTTACCCTGGCGGAACACTTTTAAGTACGTTTCATGTTTCAGGGAAACCTCGAGTAGAAAAATGATTATATAATCACAGCTCACTGTACATAACGTAATCAGGAAGTTGTTGACACAGTAATAATCTATTTTTATCACATTTTGTTTTCTGTACATCTGTTTACAAATTACGTTTACTTTTTTAATGGCATTTTTCTTGAGATCCCGGATGATGAACCCTGACCTTAATTAGTAAGTATGAATTGTTATTTTGTCTTACAATTGTTTCTTAACAGAACCAGAAGCGCCCATTCAGAAGCCAATGTAATAATGGTGGAACTCACATCTAATTTTGTTAGACATTCTCGCAGGAAACAAGGGTGTTACAACAGCCTGACGCGAAGTAGGTGTTAGTGTAATGCCAGTAAGGACTCTAATGACAAACCATGTATTGTAGTGTCTGTCGACGTTGTCTCCAGTACCACAAAGTGTCAGGTACCTATTTCTATAACTAGTTCTATATTAGTTCGACCTTGACAGAACCACAGATCACCGACATAAGTGGTGAGTGCATGGCGGTGTAGTAACTGACACGCTCATATGAGTTGTAAACTTGGCTTTCACGTTAAACTTCCCCTGTTATCTTCATTAAAAACGTCTACGAATTAATAATAGATGATAACACATAACACCTTAGCATTCATACATAATAGGCAAAACATTGGGCTGTTTTGACGTACAGAAGAGAGAAAGACAGGGGTGTATCCTTTCTCCATATCTGTTTAACCTCTAGGCCGAAAACATTATGAGGAACGTAAGGGATGAAAAAGAAACAACTAAATTTGGTACTTTAAACATCAGGGGCCACCGGAATCCAGAAATTAGATACTCCGATGATGCTGTCCTTCTGTCAAACAGCTCTGAAGGTATGAAACGACTTATTTTCTCAATGAAAAGCCACAGCCAAGCTCAGAACCTCTTTCTAAACACCAACAAAACCAAAGTACAAGACAATACTACACAATAGCTTTGAGAGGAGAATAGTACAAGGCATAATGCTTGAATAGTACAAGGCATAATGCTTGAGTAGTACAAGGCATAATGCTTGAGTAGTACAAGGCATAATGCTTGAGTAGTACAAGGCATAATGCTTGAGTAGTACAAGGCATAATGCTTGAGTAGTACAAGGCATAATGCTTGAGTAGTACAAGGCATAATGCTTGAGTAGTACAAGGCATAATGCCTGGAAAAAGAGAAAAGGGCGACCTCGCCGCAGATGGACTTAGTGCATCATGGAAAGTCTGAATAGTCATTTCTAACAGCTGATCAACTTGCACAAGACCGTATTGCATTCAGGGAAGCTGTGAGAGGGACAGCGTTCTAGAAAGGACAGGTCACATGAATGAATGATTGAAGTCATATTCAAATTCCCCCCCCTCCCCCCCCCCCCCTCAATTTCCCTTAGTACCATTTCTCAAAGATTTCTAGACACATGAAATTTAAAGGTTCCATTTCTTTGTTGAAGCTCTACAAGACAGTCAACTCAATTAAAATAAAAATACTAGCTTCAAAATTAACACTCTCTAATGTAGTTATTAAAATCAGTTATCATTTAATTTTTCTTTAAATTATTTACATTATTCTCTTCATGAACATTTTATATGGAACTCTGAATGCAAAAAAAATCAGCAGAACAGTACATTATTATTTTTTATATGCCGTGCAGGATAGTGTCGAGGATCATGCTTCTCCGTCTTTATGCGGCCCCTGGCGTCTCCAATTAATTCAGATGTCTTTCATTTTTCCATGCCACTATGTCAGTCAACTGAGACGTTTTTCTCTTGACTTTTTTCTCTTCATTTTTCCGGTTTCCAGTCATTACTAAGTTCTCTAACGTCTGTCTTCCGGCGGCATGCCCAAGAAATCTAAGAGATTTTGACTGGCTTGTGGTTATCTTGACAACAAATTCCCACAAATTGCTTTCACAAGATAACCAAAATATATAAATCATCTTCGACCTAACGGAAATGTTCTGTTCGAAAAATTAATGTTTAAAAAAAAACTGACTTATTTTTTCTCAGTCCTGACTTTACTAAAATACTTCATTAGTAAATAATCTTCCGAAAAGCCCAAAAAATGCCGCTAGACTCACCAGGGATCTGAGCTTTTCTCAAAAACAAAAAAAAAAAATGAATTCAGACAAGCGAGAAGAAATATAAATAAGAGAAGGTGAATCAGGGACTACTTTCCTCTCGGACTACTTTCCTCTCGTCTGAGTCTGATTACCAGATTTGCCTTTTTTCCATGTTGGTCTACTTGTTATTTCTTCTCTCTCTGAACTTGAAGCTCGCGGAAGCCTGCCAGACAATGTCACCGCCAGCTGCGCCTGATACAGCCTTAAATTTCACTCCAAGTGACATGAGACTAATCAGTCAGTCATTCGTCCCGTTCCTGACTTGTGGTACAGCTGATAATGACGAAGCTTATGAGAATAGAGGCAGTGGGTTCTAACCTGATTTTCGTCGCCTTCCGGATCGTAAAGATGCTCGCTAGTGTGTCAGCGCGCCTGTAACGAGATCCGTCTCCCAAAACGGATCATTCATTTCCAGTGACAATGATCTTAATGTACTGGTACAAGTATAATCTGCAAGCTTCAAAACCAGGCTCTAAAACGAAAATAACTCTTTCTTCAAGCAAAATGATTGTTTTCTAGCTAGGCTGTGTTCTGATTACTATGCCTGAATATTTCTGGTTTTTGGCAGATGGTAAGAGCATGACCGGAAGTGAACTACTTGTAACGTTCGTCAGTTTCCTGGTTAGATTTAAGAAAGAAACTTCTCAGAAACTCCACTGCCACAAGAATATATATCGACCCTGCCAAGCTGACCGAGGTAGTGTAGCACAGAAAAAATATATTTCCTGTAAAATGAAGAAGAGCAATTAAGGTTTTCGCTATTTAAGGTCTGGTGATTCTGACATTTAATTCCCAGTTGAATCACAGCGGACTCCGCTCTCCCGAAAACTTGATAGAAGACCATACAAAAAGTAGTCTGCAATTAGTTAGAAGGACCGGATCATTGCTCTAAAGGCACCGTCTTCATTACAAAAGACCATCAGATCTTTAAATCCTACCTTTAATGACAGAGACGACCTAGTCTGTGATTATAAAGTTAGATAGAGGTGTATGTTGTAGTATTACAAAGTGGCAGAGGGAGTGAGTAAAGTGAGAAAAAAACGAATAGAAAGTTTGAGAATGTATAAATGAAAAACATACAACATCCGATATTTCGGCGTGAGTCTTTTTTCGAGGATTACATACACAAACGAGACAAAAAACATAACTAAACGAAAAACTTATCTTAATATGGCCTCCTTCAGAAGTAGGAAGCAGCGCCTTATTTTCCAGGCTGGCTGTCTCCACGAAGCTGGAATTAACAATGTCTTCAGCTTTCTTTAACTTCTTTAGTTTTCCCACCCCCCCCCCCTTTTTTTTTCTCTACTTTCTTTCTCCTAGTTCCCCCTCCCCCTCCCTATCGGCACCTTATCTTCTTCTCTGGCGACATATTGGTGTTTTTAGGGTCTTCTCCTATTAACTAGTTTCATATTTTCTCCCTGCAGGTGTTTATGTTTTTCAATCATTATCTCTCCGCTTCCCCCTTCACCTCCCCCCTCCCCGACACCTTCTCCTCTAGCGGCTATCATGTTTCTATTGCTCTTCTCCCCTTCCTTCAACCACCTGTTTTCCTCCTCTCTCTCCACCTCTTCTTTACGACTGGCTTCAGCGGCTTATCTTTTGTGTGGCCCCGCGTGGTCTCCATGCCTCTTCCAATGAACACGCATTTCTCTGTTTCCTACTTCTGGAGGAGGCCATATTAAGATAAGTGTTTTCGTTTAGTTATGTTTTTTGTCTCGTTTGTGTATGTAATCCTCGAAAAAAGCTCACGCCGAAATATCGGGTGATGTATGTTTTTCATTTACACATTCTCATACTTTCTATTCGCTTTTTTCTCACTTAACTCACTCCCTCTGCCACTTTGTAAAAGCTACACCATACATCTCTATCTACCTTTATTATTTAAACCAGTTTTACAGCAATCACCATCCCTTTTATCTAGTCCATGATTAGACTTCATTTCTTTCACCAAAACTCCCAGAAAGAAAATAAACGATCACGTTTAATTTTTATCAACGCTCTTACCCTATTTTCCTTTAAGAATTGGATGGACCGTTTTATCTACATTCTCTAACAAACAGATAATCTACTTTGTGGTCCGCGCCTGAAGTCATTAAGTGAGTCGTTTGTTGAAAAAATTAGGGGTAGGTAACCAGACTCTAGATAATTACCAAATAATAGAAATGCAATTGATATATTACTTCCCTTTATAGCAGCAGGCGGATCATAAACTATCCATAAAATAAACGCAGACTGATAATAAAGAGAAGAACTATATTGCCAGTGGCAGTAAAGAGAAGAGAAACTGTAACACTGGTGATAATAAAGAGAGTAGAAAATAAGAGAGACACATAAAGAGGATTGGCAACCGTTATTCACTCGTGCATATTGATTCATAAAATTCCCATGAATATAATGTCGAACTGATTATGATGAATTGAGGGAGTGCACTATTGCTGGTAATAACATACAGAGGCAGGCTCATATAATACGGAGTAGAACAGCAGCAGTATTATTAATTTTTAAAAAGGAGAGACTTTATGTTTGAGAAAGAGGATGAAATTACTAATAAGCGAGAGAGGGACTATATTGTGACTTACAATAAAGAGAAGAGGGACTGCCTTGACACTTATAGTAAAAAGGAAAGAGGCTACTCAGTTATGTATTATAAAGAGGAAATGGACTACTTGTCATGTATAATAAAGAGGAGAGGTACTACGTCCACACTTAAGAGGAAATGAACCAAACTTATATAACTACTGTTGTAAATGTCATTCAGTAACTTGGTTATTATTTTTATTCCTGTCTCCTCTAGTGCCTCTATTTCTTCTATTGTTATATTATCAGGCCCAGTCGCTTTTTCCTTTCTTCATTTGTTTGATGGCATCTATGATTTCATCTTCAAGTATTGGTGGTCCATCACACTTTTCAGTAGCTGGTGTTAATTCTGGTCTTTCTCCTCCATATAGCTCACCGATGTACTCTGTCCACCTGCCCACAATGTCTTCTTTTCCCATTAACATTTTACCTTCTTTTTATTTCAGGCATCCTGTGGTATATTTTGTTTTCCTGCCTGTGAGTTCACTAATTCGTTTGTGTATGTTTTTGCTGTCTTTATTATGAGAGTCCTCTATTTGTCTGCGCTGTTCATTTAACCACACTTCTTTAGCTTCTCTGCATTTGCGTCTTATTTCTTTATTTATCTTGCTATATTTTTCCTCGTTACTTTTACTCCTCCTCCTCTTGTCCATCAGTCCTAAGATGTTGTGTGTCATCCATTTATTTTTAGGGGCTTCTTTTTTTTGGTGGTATTATCTCTTTAACAGTTTGGTGGATAGAATATATTAACATTGCCCATTGTTCATCTATACTATTTATCTTTGCTATTGCATTGTATCTATTTGCTATAATAACTTTGCATTGTTCTCGCAGTTCTTGGTCATTTTTAAGGAGTTCTGTATTCAGTTTGATGTTTCTCACTTTTCTGCATGTTTTCTTTAGCTTTATTCCAATTTTTCCACATAATGGCTCATGGTCACTATTGCAGTCAGCTCCTGGCATGGTTTTTGTTGTCAGTAATGCATTCCGGAATCGTTTGTTGATTAATACGTAGTCTATCTGGTTAAAAGTCTTTTTGTCTGGGCTGCACCACGTTGCCAGTCTTCGAGGATGTTGTTTAAACCATGTGTTTCCTACAACTATGCTATGTATTCTTGCCCATTCAATTAATTTACTATCTCTGTCATTCCTCTCCCCCAGTCCATAGTCACCAACGATGTCTGAAGTTCTTCCTTTACCAACTTTGGCATTAAAATCTCCCATGACGATGGTAACTTCATGTGACGGTGTGTGTTTCAGGGCTGTCTCTATGTCATTATAAACTAGCTGTACATCATCTTCAGAACTTTCAGATGTTGGAGCGTACACTTGTATAATATTTATGTTTATTGGTCGTTCTTTCAGTTGGGCTAGCAGAACTCGGTCCGAGATGTTCAAGATTCCTACAATTGTCCTTGCTAGGGAACAGAAAACCTCAAGATCCAATAGTTTCTGCCTGTACCAAGGAAGAGAAAACCTCAAGATCCAATAGTTTCTGCCTGTACCAAGGAAGAGAAAACCTCAAGATCCAATAGTTTCTGCCTGTGCCTAGGGAACAGAAAATCTCAAGATCCAATAGTTTCTGCCTGTGCCTAGGGAAGAGAAAACTCTCAAGATCCAATAGTTTCTACCTGTGCCTAGGGAAGAGACAACTCTCAAGATCCAATAGTTTCTGCCCGTGCCTAGGGAAGAGACAACTCTCAAGATCCAATAGTTTCTGCCTGTGCCTAGGGAAGACAGAGTGCCTGAGTGGCGAAGTGGTTAGTGCACTGGTCTCTCATGGCGAAGATCAGGGGTTTGAATCCAGAGAGAGGCACCTCAATCACCCAGCTGTAGAAATGGGTATCCGACTTTTTCTGGATTCAGGAAGGAACGGCAGCCAGGTGTGATACTGACCATATCACCCTCTAATGTGCTGACAAGTCAAGGAAAATATGGGCACTAACACCATATCCCTATGTGCCTCTAAAGCATGACAGGATTACCTTTACTTTTTTACTTTTTACTAGGGAAGATAAAACCCTCAACATCCAATAATTTCAGCCTGTCTCTAGAGAGAATAAAACCCTCAACATCCAATAATTTCAACTTGTCCCTAGAGAGGATAAAACCCTCAAGATCCAATAATTTCAGCCTGTCCCTAGAGAGGATATAACCCTCAAGATCTAATAATTTCAGCCTGTCCCTAGAGAAGATAAAACCGTCAAATTCCAATAATTTCAGCCTGTCCCTAGAGAAGATAAAACCGTCAAATTCCAATAATTTCTGCCTTTCCATAGAGAAGATAAAATTCTCAATATCCAATAGTTTCAGCCTGTCCCTAGAGAAGATAAAACCCTCAACATCCAATAATTTCAGCCTGTCCCTAGAAAAGATAAAACTCTCAACATCCAGTAATTTCAGCCTGTCCCTAGAGAAGATAAAACTCTCAAGATCCAATAATTTCAGCCTGTCCCTAGAGAAGATAAAACCCTCAACATCCAATAATTTCAGCCTGTCCCTAGAAAAGATAAAACCTTCAAGATCCAATAATTTCAGCCTGTCCCTAGAGAAAGATAAAACCCTCAAGATCCAATAATTTCAGCCAGTGCCTGGAGAAGATAAAACCCTCAAGATCCAATAATTTCAGCCTGTCCTTAGAGAAAGATAAAACCCTCAAGATCCAATAATTTCAGCCTGTCCTTAGAGAAAGATAAAACCCTCAAGATCCAATAATTTCAGCCTGTCCTTAGAGAAAGATAAAACCCTCAAGATCCAGTAATTTCAGCCAGTTCCTAGAGAAGATAAAACTCTCAAGATCCAATAATTTCAGCCTGTCCCTAGAGAAGATAAAACCCTCAACATCCAATAATTTCAGCCTGTCCCTAGAAAAGATAAAACCTTCAAGATCCAATAATTTCAGCCTGTCCCTAGAGAAAGATAAAACCCTCAAGATCCAATAATTTCAGCCTGTCCCTAGAGAAAGATAAAACTCTCAAGATCCAATAATTTCAGCCTGTCCTTAGAGAAAGATAAAACCCTCAAGATCCAGTAATTTCAGCCAGTTCCTAGAGAAGATAAAACTCTCAAGATCCAATAATTTCAGCCTGTCCCTAGAGAAGATAAAACCCTCAACATCCAATAATTTCAGCCTGTCCCTAGAAAAGATAAAACCTTCAAGATCCAATAATTTCAGCCTGTCCCTAGAGAAAGATAAAACCCTCAAGATCCAATAATTTCAGCCAGTGCCTGGAGAAGATAAAACCCTGAACATCCAATAATTTCAGCCAGCGCATGAGGGCCCATGTAACCATAACTAAGGGCATTAATTATTTTTGTTGTAATGTTTAATAACTTTGTCGAGTTCTTTTTATTTTTATGCTCTTTTTGGTGTTAAATATCTGCTTTCAGTAAGCTCCCCCCCCCCCCCCTGTCCTCTACGCAAATGATGTTTATCTATAGTGCATCTATGAGAAACAAAATAATAAACATCATCATCATCACCTCGTGCCGTCTCCCCAAGGAAGGTTGGCTGCAATGAATCCCCAGTCTTTTTCTTTGCCTTCGTAGTGCACTCGTACAACCTGGTCCCTGTCCATCTCTTGATGTTGTCCACCCATCTATGTCGTTTTTATCCTCTTGTTATTGTCCACCCATCTATGTCGCTGTTGTCCTCTTGTTTTCTTCCTTCGATCTTGCCCTCAAGAATGGTCTTCAGTATAGCATTGTGCCTCATGACATGCCCAAAGTTTCTTAGTTGTCTTGTTTTTATGATTTTCAATATTTCTCATTTCACTCCTAGCCTGTTTAGGACGTCTTTCATTTTTTTCTTTTCTGTTCACGAGATACGCCCTAACCTTCTACATCTCCACATTTCTAGGGCCCTGGTTTTCTTTTCTGTTCACGGGGTACGCCCTAACCTTCTACATCTCCACATTTCTAGGGCCCTGGTTTTCTTTTCTGTTCACGGGGTACGCCCTAACCTTCTACATCTCCACATTTCTAGGGCCCTGGTTTTCTTTTCTGTTCACGGGGTACGCCCTAACCTTCTACATCTCCACATTTCTAGGGCCCTGGTTTTCTTTTCTGTTCACGGGGTACGCCCTAACCTTCTACATCTCCACATTTCTAGGGCCTTGGTTTTCTTTTCTGTTGCTTTATTCAAAGTCTAGGCTTCTACATCATAAAGGAATATTGATTACATTTAGCATTTTAAGCTACGCCGTCTCAGTACCTGAGATATTTGTTTTGACGTAAAGATCTTCCTCATTCTGCTGAAGGTTTTTTTTGTGTGCCTATTCTGGAAAGAGTTCTTCAAATACCATGGACACAAAAAAAAAGAACAAATATATCCATACTACAAGTACTTAATATTGAAGAAGGCTGACTAGTAAAGAGGATTAAAGAGAGAAAACGTAAATATTTTGGACACATTAAACGTCATGATAATCTAGAGAAGACCGTCTTGGAAGGGTACATAATGGGAAAAAGAAAGAGAGGAAGATCAAGGCGAAGATGACTGCAAGACGTCGTTGATGATCTGCAAATGGATGCATCAGCAGCAGGCCATCTTGCTCACAACCGAGAGGCCTACAAGAGTGCTATTAGGGAGGCAAAGTTCCGCAAGGGACATGCAAATGAATGAATGAATGAATTATTCTGGAAATTTCCGCTTCACAATAATGAACAGAGACAAAGAAACACAATAATTAGTGTATAAGTATACAACTATACACGAAGCACTGCAGTAAAGCTGTGATACCAGAATGTATAAAATAGGAAACAAGTAGGAGCAGCTTTATTACTTAACGATTACAAAGTTGTGACGTTTCGGCGTGAGCCTTAATCATACAAAAACATACAGGACGAAGAAATAGAGAGAGGAGATAATTTTTTTTTTTTAGTATTCATGTGAATCTATACTTTATCTCCTCTCTCTGTTTCTTCGTCCTGTATGTTTTTGTATGACTAAGGCTCATGCCGAAACGTCACAACTTTGTAATCGTTAAGTAATAAAGCTGCTCCTACTTTTTTCCTATTTTATACATTCTTATATATCTTATATCTTATATCCTTCCCGTGCCGTTAGACGTCACATAGGGCTCGCAAAGTAGTTCGCCAATTTTTCCTGTCTTCGGCGAGTCTTTCAACCTCATCAAAGGATTTTATGCCTGTTAACTTGGCCTCTCTTAATAATGTTCTCTTCCGAGTTTCACGCGGTCTGCCCCTTTTTCTTCGGCCTGTTGTGTTCCACTTGATAGCTTGTTTTGGGATTCTCTGCTCATTTCTTCTCATCAAGTGGCCAACATATGTCCATCTCCTTTTCCTGATCACCCGTGAGACTGGTTGTTGTTCAGTCATCTGTCTTATCTCTGCATTGTTCTTGAATTCATTCCACTTGATGCCGAGTATTTTCCTTAGGCATCCTTCTACATTCTAGAGACAAAGAAAATTCTTCATGCGGGATTTTTCTTTCTGTCGGCTTCCATTTCCTGTTTAGAGACAGTTCTTTTGGGGGAAAAAAGTATTCTTTACACCTCAAATAAGTATGTAACAATTATATATAAGAATATTATTTCTTCTTTACACTAATTCATACTTTAATATTTAATTGTTATTTTTTTTTCAGAGTTTCGGACACGAAATCATTACGTTTTTCAACAAAATATACATACTTCAGAAAAATATGGCCACTAACACCATGTCACTATGTGCCTGTAAAATATGACAGGATTACCTTTAAAATTTTAACTTTATGTTTACACACACGCACGCACGCACACGAGCACACATACGTGTACACACATACATCATATATACTGCAGCTCTTTAAGATTACTGTGCCAAGCTCCAAGTTAGAACCTATTTATTGCTACCAACTTCGACCGTTGGTACATATTTAACTTATGTCATCTAGTGAATCATCTCTCTCAAGGTTAGATCTTACACAGCCTCTGCCCCAGAACACATGACCTAATTCTTTATTGCTTTATCTGACGTCAAATGGTCAAACCGACTGGCCATCATCCAGCGCCTGCCATCATTACACTGGATTATTTCCCTTGAGATCATATTTCATGTGTATACTTTCTGACCTTATGACCGATAAGGGTTGGCTTCTCCTTCTTATCTTCCGGAATAACGATTTTATTTTTGTTATTTCACCGTTAATTATTTTAGCGATAAAGTGAGTCTTTCGTATTCCAGTGGGAAAATAGCAATATTTTGCTTGTGCTCGGTTATTGTTTCCTTCGAAGAAATATAAATATTTTATATCGCAGGAAAACATCAATAAATAGATAAAAAGTAGATAGAAAGGCGTATCATGAACACATAAGACAAGGGAAGTTGTCACTTGTTGTCTTTGGCGCTAACATTTTCGGTATGGATGGATGGATGATGATGATCATGATAATGGTAGTGATAGTAGTAGTGGTAGTAGTGGTGGTGGTGGTAAGTGGTGGTAGTGGTAGTGGTGGTGGTAAGTGGTGATGCTAGTGGTGCTGATGGTGGTAGTGGTAGTAGTTGTGTTAGTGGTGGTGGTGATGGTGGTAGTGGTGATGGTGGTGGTAGTGGTAGTAGTTGTGTTAGTGGTGGTGGTAGTAGTGGTGGTGATGGTGGTAGTGGTGATGGTGGTGGTGGTGGTAGTAGTTGTGTTAGTGGTGGTGGTAGTGGTAGTGGTGATAGTGGTGGTTGTGGTAGTGGTGGTAGTTGTAGCTGTGTTAGTGGTGGTGGTAAGTGGTGATAGTAGTGGTGGTGATTGTGGTAGTGGTAGTAGTTGTGTTAGTGCTGGTTGTGGTAGTGGTGATAGCTGTGTTAGTGGTAGTAGTTGTGTTAGTGATGGTGGTAGTGGTTGTGTTAGTGATGGTGGTAGTCGACGCAGTAGTGGTAGTGGTGGTAGCTGTGTTAGTGGTATTGGTAAGTGATGATAGTAGTGGTGGTCATGGTGGTATTGGTAGCAATTGTGATAGTGGTGGTAGTAGTGGTGGTGATGGTAGTAGTTGTGGTAGTAGTGGTGATAGTGGTATGGGTGGTAATGCTGGTGGTAGTGGTGGTGGGGTGGTAGTGTTGGTGGTAGTAGTGGTGGTAGTGATGGTGGTGGTGTGATGGTGATGGTAGTAAGACAGCGGCAGTAGATATAAATGTTGGTGCTGTGTTTTCCATCACGTTTAGACCACTAGAACTGATTGTTCATGACATTTCTTGAGAAATAAACAACTACCTGGAATAAATTCTTACAACTCTTTATCCTGTTGTTGACATGCTGTGAAATAAAATCAGTTCTTAAGGCGAGAAATAAACTAAACACGTGCCCTGTAATCCAAGAGATAAGGGTTTTGTGAAGAGAAAAACGCATGTGCTTTAATCCAGCAAATTTGTGTTAACAATTAGAAAAAACAAGGTCATAACCTCTTACTTTTGTTCTTCCGACAGAAAACGTGATTAATGTCACCGACAGATCTGCCGTGAGTCGCCCTAAAACCAGGGATGTACAGAGGGTTGTCAACGCCCGAAGCCGTTGGAACAAGACGTGTCCCTCCCCTTCTTGCCCAGAAATAAAATAATTCTTGTTCAGCTTTCCGAGCCATTAAGGCTTATTGCTGCAGATAAAGTTCCCTTCCATTCCTTTCTATTCCTAATCTTCTCTCTCCATTTTATGACACCAATATGCGAACGAAGAAGAAGAAGATGACACCAATAATTCTTTCTACATGGCCCAACCAAAATAAAATAAAATGTCCACTTAACAGATACACTAAAGAGGATTTTAAAGAACTAAATTTGTAATGTTGTGAATTTAAAATCCTACGAAAAATAATCATATCTGCATGTATTATTTAAAAAAAAAGATATTAAAAGAAAGAGTACCTAATAAGATAAATAGCTATTTTTTTTTTATAAATAAGTGGTGTTTAGTGACATTTAAAGAAAAAAAATGTTTGTATGTATACCGTTATTTCGGTTAGAAATTGATACAGAGAAAAATTTGCATCACTATTTCTGATATATTGAGAACATATGGCATTCAAAAGTTATAAGCACAAAAATCAAGTTACGACTATTCAATTCAAATGTAATGTCCACCCTCATTTATGCATGCGAAAGCTGGAAAACAATTAAAGAAATAGACAAGAATTTAGACTCTTTTGAAAACAAATGCATAAGGAAAATACTCAGCATCAAGTGGAACGAATTCAAGAGCAATGCAGAGATAAGACATATGACTGAACAACAACCAGTCTCATGGGTGATCAGGAAAAGGAGATGGACATATGTTGGTCACGTGATGAGAAGAAAGTCAGAGAATCCCAAAACAAGCTATCAAGTGGAACACAACAGGCCAAAGAAAAAGAGCCAGACCGCGTGAAACTCTGAAGAGGACATTGTTAAGAGAAGCCAAATTAATAGTATAAAATCCCTTGATAAGGTTGAAAAGCTCGCCGAAAACAGGGAAAATTGGCGAACCACCTTGCGAGATCACATATCTGACGTTTAACAGCATTGGAAAGATATAAGATTTCTGACAGAAACTCTTTTGTTTTATTTTGCACATTCACTCCCATAGAGAACAATGAAGTCGAGAACAACCATCAGTTTCGTAAATTATCTACTCAAAACTACAATTTGCAAACCCTATTCTTCCAAAATCTAAAGCGTAACGAAATTAAAAAACCTTGCGACATAAAAGCTAAAACGTACCAAACAATAATTTAGTCTACAAAACGAAAGTTCACAATTGCTTACTGAAGTTCAAATTACCATCGTAATTTTTAGAGCTATATTTGGCTTCCACAAGAAACCACAGATGGAAGTGATTCCAGTGCCTTAAGTGGTAAAGAGTGAGTTCCCCTGAGGTCTGAAATGAAGACATCTCTGAAAATCAATTCCTTTTATTACTGTCAGTGCCATAAAGCTTCGCAGGTCAGCGCAACCTGGCAGCTCTAACCATCATTATCTGTAATCACAGATTTATCGAACACATGAAATAATCCACACTTTTGTTTATAAATTTTTACGTCTGATGAAATGTAATGATATTTCTAGCGGTTGTTTAAGAAGAGTATTATCACCACCAGGTGTCACCTCAACAGGAAAGGTTGACTATGAGGATTCTGCATCTTGCTCTATCTGTGTCACCTCAACAGGAAAGGTTGACTATGAGGATTCTGCATCTTGCTCTATCTGTGTCATCTCAACAGGAAAGGTTCACTGTGAGGATTCTGCATCTTGCTCTATCTGTGTCATCTCAACAGGAAAGATTGACTGTGAGGGATCCCCAGTTTGTTTCGTCTGTGTCATCTCAACAGGAAAGATTGACTGTGAGGGATCTCCAGTTTGTTTTGCCTGTGTCATCTCAACAGGAAAGATTGACTGTGAGGGATCTCCACTTTGTTTTATCTGTGTCATCTCAACAGGAAAGATTGACTGTGAGGGATCTCCACTTTGTTTTATCTGTGTCATCTCTAGAGGAAAGATTGACTGTGAGGGATCTCCACTTTGTTTTATCTGTGTCATCTCTAGAGGAAAGATTGACTGTGAGTGATCTCCAGTTTGTTTTATCTGTGTCATCTCTAGAGGAAAGATTGACTGTGAGTGATCTCCAGTTTGTTTTATCTGAGTCATCTCTAGAGGAAAGATTGATTGTGAGTGATCTCCAGTTTGTTTTATCTATGTCATCTCAACTAGGACTTTTCAAGAAATACACCGTTATTTATATAAATACTAGCTGAGTACCCGACGTTGTCCGGGTATTTATTTCTTGCAATCAAGTTCTATTCATTGCAGCAGCCTTCTAGAACGTTCTACAGATGTCTATTCAGCTCCACAATCTTCTAGAAGGTTCTACAGTATTCAATTCATTTCCACAACCTTCTAGACTGTTCTACAGAGTCTAAATGATTTGATTATAAACAAAGATTTTAGTTTCACCTCCAGGAGCAAGAATAAATACATTCTTGGATGAACCTACCTTTGAGCAAGCAACATACAGTTGATCTCAAATCTGTCTCTCTCCCTCTCTATCTCTCTCCCTCCCCCTCTATCTATCTATCTCTCTCCCTTAAGCAAGCAACATAAAGCTGTCTGTGGGAGAAACATGGCGATCTCAAATCTATCTCTCTCCCTCTCTATCTCTCTCCCTCTCTATCTCTCTCCCTCTCTATCTCTCTCCCTCCCTCTCTATCTATCTCTCTCTCCCTTGAGCAAGCAACATAAAGTTGTCCGTGGGAGAAACATGGCGATCTCAAATCTATCTCTCTCCCTCTCTCTGTCCCTCTCTCTCTCTCTGTCCCTATCTCTCCCCCTCTCTCTCTCTCTCTCTCTTCCTTTCTATCTCTCTCTCTCTCTCTCTCTTGAGCAAGCAACATAAAGTTGTCCTTGGGAGAAACATGGCAATCTCAAATCTGTCTCTCTCCTTCTGTGTCCCTATCTCTCTCCTTCTCTTTCTCCCTCTCTATCTCTTTCTCCCCCTCTCTCTCTCTCTACCTCTGTCTCTCTCTCTCTCTCTCACTCTTGAGCAAGCAACATAAAATTGTCCGTGGGAGAAACATAGTGATCTCAAATCTATCTGTCTCCCTCTCTCTCTCTGTCCCTATCTCTATCTCTCCTTCTCTCATTCTCTCTCTCCCTTGAGCGAGCAACATAAAGTTGTCCGTGGGAGTAACATAGTGATCTCAAATCTATCTCTCTCCTCTCTGTCTTTATCGCTCTCCTTCTCTCTCTCCCTCTCTCTCCCTGTCTCTATCTCTCCCTCTCTCTCCCTGTCTCTATCTCTCCCTCTCTCTCCTCCTCTATCCCCTCTCTTTCTCCTTCTCTCTTTTTCCCTCTCTCTCTTCCTCCCTAATTTGAAAAGCTAATTTGAAAACGTAAGAAAACGGCACACTGTCACAGAGCAATGAAATATACTATAGAGTACAAGAAAAAGCTAATATAAACATAAGGAGAAAATAAAGTTAAAATGTGTTTTCACAAATATAATTAAAACAAAACAGAGACCATCAACATTCCCAGACAGATGATAAACTGTAAGACTAGCCAAATTAGCTTACCTTATATACGACCATCTAAGATTCGGGTGGTTGCTGGAAGTTTCTCGAACACACGAGTCCACGAGTGCAGTCATATCTACAACCTTCTAGAAGATCCCACCCCCACCCCTGCCCCCCCCCCCTAAATGCGGTTGTTAGCTGATCAACCACATTATGAGCGCTCTATGGTATGAAATAAACACTCTGACCATTTTCTAAATGGACGCTGATGTGAAGAACAGTGGGTGTCTGTCATTAATCAGAAATCTACTCCGTGGATCATGTGTTTCGTTACCACGTTCGTTAAAACGTTCGGCAAGTCAGCAGATATAACGTCATCGATTTGTGTGGTCTGATCTTTGTCCGCCGCGGCCCACAACCCGAGCATATCATGGGAGCTACTTCCCGCTGTTTAGTAGGGTATTGTTTGTATCGATCGACCCCCACAACCCAGGCCCCCCATGGGCCCTAGGGATGATCTAACCCACACGGTGCACCGTCCAGATTGTAAGTCATATGTGTGCCAAATTTGGTTGAAATTGCTCCAGGCGTTCCAGTGTGATGCTCTAACATACATATACACACACACTCATTTTATGTAGAGAGAGATTCATATACGAAGATCTATTTTATTTGTCATTTTCTTATTTAAGGTGCAGCATTCTAACCACAGATGATTGTCGAGCGTACACAGCATTTGACGATGATAAATGTCAGTTTATCTAGGTACATAGTCAATTTTTCATCACAAAAACTGTGTATGGATACACAAAAGCCTTTTTTTGGGGGGGAAGGCAAATTGCTTATGTTCCTGGATACACGCAAGGCTTTTTTGTGCCTTTACAAGAACTGAGATAAGTTTCCATTCCGTTACTATTTTTCGCTCTTTTTTCACTGATTTTTTTTCAGTTTTTTGTTGTTTCGTTTACATTAGTTTGATGTAATCCATACGTTGTCTCTTCTCTCTAATTCTTCATCCTGTTTGTTTTTGTTTGATAAAGGCTCGCGCCGAAACATTACAAGTTTGTTATCGTTAAATAATAAAGCTGTTCCTACTTTCTTCCTAGTTTACATTACAATCTTTTGTTATCCTTTCATATCTTATTTGAATTCATATCTTTATTTTGAAGGTGTCGTTATTTGTTATTTGCAAGATATACGTTCAAACCATCGGTCATAGGACAAATACAGTAAGTATTCTACACACAGCTCTAGCATGTTCTCCATTGTTGTAAATAGTTGGTGTCGTCCATGTTTACTTTCAGGTATTTTGTCCAGTTTTGGGATCTCAGTTCTATTAACTCGCCAGTGTCACTCACGGCAATCATCATCATCATCATCAACATCATCATCATCAACATCATCATCATCATCATATCGTGATTATCTCAGAGGCAAGTAAAGCTGATACATAAACCTTCATCGACATTTTTATTTCCTACGTCGTCTTTCCTGTTCCTCACATTCTCATCATCACTTTCGTCTCCGGTTTCTCTTCTCATCTTTCTCTTATCGTGCCCAGCCTTTTCTTCATCGTTTACTATTTTATTTATGTTCATTTGTTGGCCAGTCCATTTCAAATGCCGTTTTATCTCAGGGATTATGTCATTTCTTTGGAGATCTTCTATGGTTTTAATTCTCCTCGCAAAATTGTTTCGAATTTCATGAGTAACGTTAAAATTCTAGACAGTATTTGAAATTCATGACACAATGTTGGCATTATCTTTCTTATTGTCGCTGTCTTTTTCCCAGTGTATAAATCTGAATGGAGATTCTTAATTTTTTTTTTCGTTATACCAGTATTTTGTGAATAGGGCCATTGTATCATGCATAAAAAAAAAACAGACGACAGAACTTTATACCTCCCTTGCGATGTGAATCTCATTTTTTTTACATCCAAACAACGAGCATAGAACTTTATACTCCCCTGCGAAGTGAATTTCATTACATCCAAACAACGAGCATAGAACTTTATACTGCCCCTGCGAAGTGAATCTCATTACAACCAAACAACGAGCATAGAACTTTATACTGCCCCTGCGAAGTGAATCTCATTATATCCAAACAACGAGCAAACTTCATACACTGTCAAAACAGACGGATGGTCTCAGAAACTGGTGTTTTATTGTGTAATAGACGGGCTGGGCTCTCTATGTATTGACTCGGACGGTTTCCTGATAAGTAAATTGAGCCAAACTTCGTAGCCTCAGCATGAAGACCAAACTTCCAGAGAAACAAAGTCCGCTACTTCTTGGAGAGACCTGTTTACACAGGGCAGGAAGACGAATATAGATTTAGTGAAAATGATTTGATTTCTGAGGGAAATACAGACTACAATGATTGAATATTTACCGAGTTTTTATGTCGGAAAATGGATGTTTTCACAAGCTGATATATTTTCTTCGTTGAGAAAGTTGTTCTTGTTGTTAATTATGTTGCTGTTGCCACAAGATCTGCAGCTAGCATTGAAATAGGTGTTAAGTGAAATTTAGGTGTTCAAACATTAAATTTATAATAATGGGTTGTTGTTACAGTATATGGGACATAAAAAGGTTTTAAACGATATCACTCTTATGGTAGAGTGAATGCCCTTGTCTGGATAGCTTCGTGGTTAATTAAAGCTGTGCGACGATTGGATAGTCTTTGTCCAGTTGAAAGTTCTTTTCATGGATCTCGGGGAGAAGTTCGCGAGATCTAGTCGAGAGCAGACGTGTTAGTCGGTTCGTCTAAGCTTTTTTTTTTTTTGAGCGTTGTTAGAATGTAAGAACAGTTGTCTGCTTGTCATTTTTAGAACAAATTTCTAGTTTTTGTGAAGTCTAGTTAGAATGTAGGAGTAGTTATCTGCTTATACTTTTTATGACACAAATGAGAGATTGTTAGTGACGTTTGCTGTTTAGTTTGTTCAGTTTTATGAATTCGTGATGCGAGGTTAGTATGTCAGTTTTTTTAGAAAAAGGAGGGGGGGGGGGAGAGAAGATTTGTATATTCCTGTAGGGAACTCCAATTCGCTGGAATGCTTTGTGTATTATTGTACTGTTCATTTATCATGTCGTTCATTGATAATACATCTTCCCCATTCATCGAGATTCGGATTCCATCCTCATTGTTCTCATTATTAAATATTGTTGAAGGATTCTGATAACTGCAGACTTTGCCTGTTGTGTACATCAATGTTTCACTGTCAGTGCTGTTTGATCGATTAGACCCGTTTAACCCTTGTGACTGTTAAGTCATTCATGTTTTCTCCCTTTTATTGTTTTCCTCACCTGGTTGAATGCTGTTACTAAATGCATAATAAAGTACCTTTTTGCTGTCAAGTATTTGTTACTTGTGTTGCTGTATCACCTACAGTTAGTAAGTTTGTGCCTTCAGTGTACAAGGCACAGTAAGATTATACTTTACTGTCCTGGCTGCTTTATAATACTGAGCGAAAGTAGAAAGAAAAAATCTTAGGAAGCTCCACCCCATCCCTTTTAAAATTCTCTTAGATCAGACACCATCACTTCGTAAAAAAGGACAATATTTAAGGAAACACACGCCCGAAGGCGACGTATAGGAGAGTTTCCTAAGATTTCTTTCTGCTACTTTCACTCAATATTATAAAGCAACTAGCACAGCCCATTGCTATGAATTTGATGTCTGAACACCTAAATTTTGCCTGTTATCTATTTCAAAGTTAGCTGCAGATCTTGTAGCAACAGAAACATAATCAATAATAGGAACAACTTTGTCAAGAAAAGAAATCTGTCTAGGGGGACGAACACAAGCGAAAACTTTTCTTCCCCATCATCATCATCATCATCATCATCATTGTCAACATCATCATCATCTCATTTCCTGGACGCTAACCCAGACACGTCTGTGATATAACCTTTGATTAAGTGCACTGAATATGGCAAAATAAATGTAGTAATTCACATCTACCAGTATCAACTGTTACTAGTGCTATAATGAGACAGTAAATCTGGAATTAGTCAAACTCTTCATAGCCACACTGGCAATACAAAGACCTAGTTTTTCAAAGACCGGCTTCCAGACGACACAGATGAACCGCGAACAATGGCCCGTTATGTCATCTTATCACTTTATCTCTGGCCAGGTGATGAGGATGATAATGTGATGTTTTGTTCTGCCTTCAATTTGTTTCTCTTCTGCTAACCTCTCTTTCAGCTTCCCTGATATTCTCAGATCTAAACAGACCTGCTAAAGCAAGTTATTTTTGCCAGATTTCTTTGTGCTATTGTTTAACGCAGTGTTTCTGGAAATGGCTTAAATACTTTCCATCTCACTATTTTCGTGATCCATCAAAATTCTTTTCTGACTCTTTTTCGTCTACTCTCTCTCTCTCTCTGTTTCTGTCTCTCTCTGTCTCTCTCTCTCTCTCTCTCTCTCTCTCTCTCTCTCTCTGTGTCTCTGTCTCTCACACAAAAAACACTAGGTCTTATTATTGACCAACATCTGACCTGGAAATGTGCAATGTCTAACAAAACTCATCGCACAAAAAGTATACAAATTAGCCAAAATTAAGCACTTCATCGATCAAGACACTAGGAATTCATACTACATAACTCATATTCAAACACATTTAGACTATTGCTCAACAGTTTGGGATGGTTGCTCAGTGTCAAGTACAAAGAGGCTTTGCTCACTCCAAAAGCGAGCAGTAAAGCTTATTAGTGACAAAGATCAAGCACAAACAACTAACCAGCGCAAACGTATCAAAATACTTCCTCTTAAGAACAGGTTCCTCTTCAACAAAGCCAAGTTGGTACATCAAATTCTTTCACGGCATGCCCCACCTTATCTACGGAACCTGTTTAAATTTAGCCCAAAGTGCAGCCAACGCTTGAACTACATATGTCTTCTAAAACCTAGACTTGATCTTTACAAGAAAAGCTTTAGTTATTCTGCTGCTCATCTTTGTAATGCCCTCCAATCCTGTATAAAAATTATAAATTATACTACTTCCTACAACTACAAGCCTTCCCAATATCTATTTGATGTCGACTACATGCCTCCATGAATTATAAAACTTAAAAGTTATCTTAAACTGCTCTTACAGACACCGAATACAATTAATTGTTTTCTGAATAGTCCCAAAATTTTTGTTTTGTAGATAGTCATATATATATATATTATATATATATATATATATATATATATATATATATATATATATATATAGTTACTTTTGTACTGAGTGAATGTTTAAGAGCGAAATGTAAATGTTATATTTTATGTCTCTTAGCTTCAATGTTAATTATGTTTGTTACATGAACAGCATATTTGTAAAATGTCTGGAATAGAATGAAAGATGTATGATAAAGGGCAGAATGTCAGACGGGCCTGCGTGCTCAATTCTTAACCCTTTTGAAATAAAGATCAGTCAATCAATCAGTCAATCAACTAATCTCTCTCTCTCTCTCTCTCTCTCTCTCTCGCTGTCTAAACCTCGTCTACAGTCTCCTTACATGTAAAGTTTTCATATAACACTTGGTATTATAAAAATGATGAGATTGAAAGACTGGCCGAAGACAGGAAAAATTGGCTAACTACTTTGTGAGCCCTATGTGACGTTTAACGGCACGGGAAGGATATAAGATATATAAGAGATAAGATTATAAAAAGCTCATTAGAGAAATGTCTTGGCTATAATTTCACTATAACTGTGCATTATAACTGTTTCCATCTTCTCTCATCATAAGTACATCGTCTTCTCCTCTCCCCTTCCTCTGTGCATTACAAACACACACACACATCATCATCATCATCATCATCAGGTGCCGTACCGACTGGCGTTGGCTATTATGCTTCTCCAGAGTACACGATCCTCCAAGCAGGCCATCAGCTCAGTTGGTGATCTCCTCTCACACTATCTAGTCACACTGTCCAGTATCATTTCTCTTGGTCTTCCTCTTGATCTTCTTCCTTCTATTTTTCCTGTTGTTATAATATTTTCAATGCCCCCTTTTCTCATTGCATTCCTATGAAAGTACATTGTCTCTCTCTTATATTTTTTGACAAGATTTTTTGTCTCTCCAGCTCTTCTCATATATTCTTCATTAGTTATTTTTGCTGTCCAGGGGATTCGCAACATTCTTCTAATAAACCACATTTCTGCTGCTTCCAATGATTTTTGTGCAGACTTGCCTATTGTCCATGATTCACTTCCATATATCAAGATAGGTTCAACATAGCATTTTAGGACTCGTTTTCTAACATTCATTGATAAGATGTGTTGGATAATATGTTTTTCATTCTGTGAACTGCAGTCCTTGCTTGGCAGAAAACATATTTGTCATACTCCTTCACTTGAATTCTAAATGCCCCAGCAGTGAGTAGTCTCATTTGTGAACCATAAAACACTTTCCTGTGATTTTCATGACTATTAGAAACGTTACTTATATTTATATATATTTCTCTTTCATGACTATTAGAAACGTTACTTATATTTATATATATTTCTCTTTCATGACTATTAGAAACGTTACTTATATTTATATATATTTCTCTTTCATGACTATTAGAAACGTTACTTATATTTATATATTTCTCTTTCATGACTATTAGAAACGTTACTTATATTTATATATATTTCTCTTTCATGGCTATTAGAAACGTTACTTATATTTATATATATTTCTCTTTCATGGCTATTAGAAACGTTACTTATATTTATATATATTTCTCTTTCATGACTATTAGAAACGTTACTTATATTTATATATATTTCTCTTTCATGACTATTAGAAACGTTACTTATATTTATATATATTTCTCTTTCATGACTATTAGAAACGTTACTTATATTTATATATATTTCTCTTTCATGACTATTAGAAACGTTACTTTATATTTATATATATTTCTCTTTCATGACTATTAGAAACGTTACTTATATTTATATATATTTCTCTTTCATGGCTATTAGAAACGTTACTTTATATATATTTCTATCTATTCGCTCTGTACTCGTAGTCGAACTGATGTAAGAGCTGACCTGCTCTCGCAGAGAAACAATTAGGCCCGAGACAGGAAATTCGAAAATAGCAGGTATTATATCTATCTTTTTAGAGAGATATGTCCTAAACGCATTCACCTGGCGACAGGTGGTGGACTGACCGCTAGATATATCTGCTGGTCGTGAATATCCCGGTACATATCATCAAATCAGGTATCACTGTTTCACTGTGAGTTAATCTTCATAGGCAAAGGTTGGAGCCAAAAACTGTACTTTTATTATCATCATCATAATCATCATCTGTACTCCCAATGGAGCATAAGCCATCAAAATGTGCTCTCCAGCCAGTTTTGTCTTGAACAAGTTAGGATACTGAAACCACGTCTCTCCCACTACTTTGAGTTCTTCCTATATTGTGAGTCTCCATGTTCCTAATGACTGCCCCTATTTCTTTTTTCTTGAGGTGTCCAAGTCAAGACGGTATAGGGGTGTCTTGTTTTTTTTTCCATTCATATTTTCATCCTGTAGTAAAATTTTGCTTCATCAGTTTATATGCAATTCTGAAGAGTGTTTTAGGAGACTAGATTGAGAAAAAAACTCACCGGTCAAAGAAAAACAGAAAGACAACAAATATGATTAAATATAGAAAACAACAGCACGGAATTAAAAAGTTTAACTGGCAAAGTCCATAAACACAAGATATAACGGATACATTAACAAAAAGTTACACAAATACTTGCCTCTGTAGACTTGAATATTGAAAACACAGCTATCACTTAGTTCCTAGAAGATTCTCATTTGAAAATCGTATGCAAATACTACTTTTGAGTATGAACACAACGAATTCTGTCAGATATACTTGAATGAGGAATCACACACGCACACAACAGGGGAGAGTATTTTAAAGCTTACTTTACATGGATGCTTGCTTCCCATACACATTCCATTTGTCTCCCTTCTCTAGCACCTGCTACACTTAATCTGCTAAGAGGACTTCATGTTCGACACAGTCCGGCACTAAACCCTTTGAATGTTCGCAACAGAAAAACAAACACATAAACACGACGTGGAAGGAAAGATAAGGCCAGGGAACGTAACAAGATTTCCGCATAAGCCGGTCCATTAAAAAAAAAACATTTAATATCACTAAAATTTCTTACACACGTTCTCCCCACACTTCATCGACGCACAACATAATTCAGTGAAATCACTGATGCGTATCTCCGTCTTGCGACAGTGTCCAGAATTGAGCCCAAACATCTTTTCCAAACAATCTAGTAGTTTCATCCTTTGATCGGAGTCCTCGAACAACCGTGTTATGTTGGGGTGTGAATGGTGCAGGATGGGGAGTTGGTTCTGGAAAATACTGTAAGACAGTGTTCCCATCCTGGGCCCCCTCAAGTGTTTCTTTATCTTTTATAAAATGATTCTACATTGTGGAAAATGGGAGGAAGATGGAGCGAATTAAGATGTAACTGTCCTCATATTCTATGAGGGATTCACATAAGTCCCGCAGCATAATATATGTCAGTGTTGGGAACAAATTGTAGGATAGATCTTTTTTAAATGGCCTCTCCCAGATTAGATGACCCCCCCCCCCCCCTTTTCAGAAACATTTTTATGACATCTCTCAGAATTCTTCTAAGTCAGTTTCTAATTATTTCAACTGTCCTAACCACAGAGACAAAGTCCGACTTCCAGGTAACAACGATAAAAAAATGTCACTCTGATGGCAGAATCCGCCTGGCACTCGAACGCTGCTTCATACAGGAATATGGGACCCTGTACCACTTGTACTGAACTCAAAATTTAGTCCTGACTTCATTTTTCTTCGTTGTTATATTCCCTCTCTACTGCGTTATCATCTACTCCTTTTCTATGTTATCATCTACTCCTTTTCCTTGCTTGTTCTAGACCCTTCAACCAACTAAATTATAGATCTGTCAGATACGTTCATCTGTTCTCTCTTCCTTTATCTCGACATGGCAAACACACACACACACACTCTCTCTCTCTCTCCTGGCCCCTTTTTCTATCCATTCTTTACTACTAACCAATCAGACTGCATCACACTCCACAAGTCGTTAATAAATAAAATCTGTCCTTATCTTTCTTTTGGCAGTTTTCTAATTCATTCCTGACAAGGCTGGGAGTCACTGCACTAAGACAAAGACGCAGACTGCGCTCAGTAATTCTTTGGTGACTACTAAGTGCCGTGCTGCGTGACGTAGGCGATCATTTCTCTCCACAATTCCCTGTCTTTGCCGTGATTATGAGACCCGCCGGTGACTTTCCTCCTAGCCACACTGGCAGACCATCCAGTAACTTTTCTCTTTGTGTCTTCCTCTGTCTCTTCTTCCTTCAATTTTTCCAGTTGCCACAGTGTGTTCCAATTTTCCTCTTCTCAGGAAATGTCCTATTAATCTCGTTTGTCTGCCTCTGATCTTTGCTATAATTTGCTTTTTAACTCCAGGCTCTATTAAGACTTCTTCGTTGGTTTTCTTGGCTGACCATGGTACCTTCAACATCCTTCTTATGAACCACATCTCCATGGCCTCCATTTCTCGCTGTACTCTCTTATTCACAGACAATGCTTCACACCCATAAAACAAATTGGCTTGATTTAACATAGTACTTGGAATCTTGTTTCCATTGATATGGATCTGTTGCACAAGATGTTTCTCATTTTCTGGAATGCTGATTTGGTCTGAGCACGTCTGCTTTTTATTTCGTTGTGACATTTCCCATCAGCTGTTATAATTGTTCCTAAGTACTTGAATCTATCAACTTGTTTCAGATTTGTGCCGTCGATGGTAATGCTACATTTTGGTGGTATTATTTTCTTGTGGTGAGGGTTATCAAGAAAATGCTGTACTGTGGCAATCTGTAGAAATGGCGACTTTGTGGTTGATATTTCTGAGCTGAAAATAATGTTCACGTTAAAACAGCGGAAAAGAAATAGTTCCCTTCATCCTGTTGACGAGCACAGCTGCTTCGTTCCCATCATCTTGTTGATGAACACAGCTGCTTAGTTCCCATCATCTTGTTGACGAGCACAGCTGCTTAGTTCCCATCATCTTGTTGATGAGCACAGCTGCTTAGCTCCCATCATCTTGTTGATGAGCACAGCTGCTTAGTTCCCATCATCTTGTTGATGAGCACAGCTGCTTAGTTCCCATCATCCTGTTGATGAGCACAGTTGCTTAGTTCACATCATCTTGTTGATGAGCACAGCTGCTTAGTTCCCATCATCCTGTTGATGAGCACAGCTGCTTAGTTCACATCATCTTGTTGATGAGCACAGCTGCTTAGTTCCCATCATCCTGTTGATAAGCACAGTTGCTTAGTTCACATAATCTTGTTGATGAGCACAGCTGCTTAGTTCCCATCATCCTGTTGATGAGCACAGTTGCTTAGTTCCCATCATCTTGTTGATGAGCACAGCTGCTTAGTTCCCATCATCTTGTTGATGAGCACAGCTGCTTAGTTCCCATCATCTTGTTGATGAGCACAGCTGCTTAGTTCCCATCATCCTGTTGATGAGCACAGTTGCTTAGTTCACATCATCTTGTTGATGAGCACAGCTGCTTAGTTCCCATCATCCTGTTGATGAGCACAGCTGCTTAGTTCACATCATCCTGTTGATGAGCACAGCTGCTCTTACATTTTTAATGTCAGGACAATGAAGTAGGCGTTTTGAACTTCCTGGTATTTTAAATTTTAAATAGACCAGGTTATTTTATGTGATTTTTAAAAAATAAAAACTATATAATAGGAGAAAACTCGTTCAACATTATAACAATTGTTTTCAAACAAGCCATGGACTCAATGATATGTCAGACAACTAGAAAGAAAGAATAAAACTATCTTCATATATTTCTCTCATTATATGTGATTTATTTTAGTTTTCTTATATTAGAGTTTGCGCCATTAAAAAAAAAAACATATATATGGAGCAGCGCCGGCCAGACTAGAAAAAGCATTGGTCGACGCAAGCAGCTGCGGAATATTGCATCTGTCGAATCATGGCACACAATTGCGTCACACGCCAAATTAGCAGAAAACTTTGGTACAACGACTGGGACTTTACTAATGTACGGCACTCTTCGAGCACGCCTGACAGCAAGCCGTAGAGTAACGATCTCATTAAGTGCCCGTATCATGACAGCCAGAAGGTTCTTGAGTTTCTTTCTGAACCTAAGCTCCCAGACTGATTGAGTGAAGAAATTTATGGGTCAGAAGGGATGAGAAGAGAGGCTGTGGTTTATACAGTTAGAAAAGACTAAAGTTTTATTTTAGAGTAAAGTAAAACACGGTCATAGGAACTAGCAACGGCTTTTATCATCATATGATACACGTGCTCCGAGAATATGTCCTTGGAAAGTACATGAGATCCTCCAAACAAAGCACACACACACACACATACAAAGAAAAGTAAAGAAACACATTGTTAAGATTCATTACTAATGCTTATGGTTTCTCAAAAGGCACAAATAGAGAAAGGAGAATGTAAAGAAATACAGGAACCTGGAACAAATCCAAGCGAACTAACTTCAATGACAGTAAAGACAGAGAATAAAACTGCATTTATAAATCTTCAGTATTCGCTTAACATAAACTCACATGTGTCGCAATTCTTTTATGATTACTTCTAAATATGTGACAATATTTTTTCACATGATCCGTTTCTTTCGTTGCTATCATAACTACAGCTTTACTATATTTTCTGTCTTTTTTTCAAGAAGTGGCTATGTCTTAAATATTTATTTTAAATTATGTGAGAAATTTGTATTTTAAGTACTATCATATTACCCTTCGTTACACAAAGCTGAAGACTACACGTTAGTGTTTTAAAACAAAATTTATGTAAACATATTCCCATATAAGAAAGTTTACTGCACATCAGCCTGCAAAACGCGCAGTCGAGATTGTGATAAACATGCTAGCTAGACATAGTAAAAATCCATTGGTTAAAATCCATTGGTAATACTTCATTCTTTAACTCAAACCTGTTTCATTATTTACTTGCTTGTAATTATATGCCTCCATAGAATAACCAGCACTCTCTCAACACATGACTCGCCAACCATCAAGTACTAAAATGATATAGTTCGAAAAGTAACTTGTTAGATATTGTTAGAAATTATTTTAATGTTTGTTTTAAAAAAACCATATATTAGAAGATCTGTATTTACAATGTATTTTTGTTTATGTATATGTCTGCGTGTGTATGTATGCGTTAGAGCTATTTTATTACGTTAATTACTTCTTCTCTTTTACTTTGAATGTAATAGTTAAATCTTACACTCTTTTCATATGTTTTTCCTCATTTAATTTGTATATTTGTATTAAAATCGAGTGTGTGGGAAGAATGAAAGATGGAGTGATGAAGGGCAGAATGTAAGACAGGCCTGCGTGCGCAATTCTTTACCCTTTTAAAATAAAGATTATTCATTCATTCATTTATTCATTCATTCATAGTACCAGTTCACTTTGGGATCCTTGTAGCAACTGCCCCGTTTACTTTCTTCTCTGGAGTTCTGTGGGCTCGGAGCAGTAGAACTTTACAGATCGGAAAAGTCCGGAATAAGCACGGAAATGCTACAGGTCACCTAGTACATAACTTGGGTCAAAGGTGCGATTAATTATTTCCCTGGCGCAGAAAATGGTCTTCAGATAACACGTTGTTGTCCATATCTACCTGTAAATCTGCTATTAATTTCACACAAGACAAGTGATATCGTGAGAGCAGTTACATAATGGAAAACCGATAAAACGACATCAAGATTGCATGATTCAAAGCGTAAGCTAATTAAATGTTAACACTTAATATTTCCTTTATAGCGATTTTAACCGCATCTGAACGTGTGACCACATACTTCCAGTGTTTCTCTGCATCGAAAGATCTGTATTTAAAAACATACGCTAAACCATGACGGTTTTCAAAGCTGGGACATATGGGGTATCTAGCCCTGGGTTGGTTTATACTTTCATTATTTTATGTGAATGTTTGACACATTATAGGCATCACAGTTTTGGAAATACGCTTTAAAGGAAAAACTAAGGCGAATGAGGCCAAAAAAGACGAAAGCAGTATACAAATGATGAGAGCTGAGCAATAAACATGTTGAATTGTACAGACAATTTTCTGCAGACTCGCCTAAAGCCATTTCGATGCGAAAAGGGTACATGCAAGCGACTGGTCATTATGGGGAGTAAACTTAAGTTTAACAAACTGAATAAAACAAACCTTTGAGGAGCTCAGACAACTTAAAATGAGGTTAAGATAGACAGCTTTCCTCTACGACGGCTGTGAGACTGGCAATAGTACAGACAAGGACAGGTGCACGATCCAGCAGAACAAAATCAGATGTCACCTGAATGATTCAGTGAACATGAGAGGAGCATTATCAGTTTTCATCAGAGAAAAACAAACAAGTAAAGGTAAAAAAAAAACCAGAAGATCTGTCTATATTAAGTTTTTAAAATGTTGTTTGTTATAATATCTAGATCAGTAATTCTTAGCTCATTTTTTTTTATGACGGGACCCTCTTCCGGCCTGATACCAGCTGTAGACCCCTAAGTGACCCCCTTCCGGCCTGATACCAGCTGTGGACCCCTAAGTGACCCCCTTCCGGCCTGATACCAGCTGTGGACCCCTCAATGACTCAATTCTGGCCCGATCCCATCTGTAGATCCCTCAGTGACCCCCTTCCGCCCTGATACCACCTTTAGACCCCTCAATGACTCAATTTTGGCCTGATCCCATCTGTAGATCCCTCAGTGACCCCCTTCCGGCCTGATACCAGCTGTGGACCCTTCGTTAAAAATAAAGCAATAAATACAAGCAGAACTCAAATAATGCTAAGATATTTATAATCGAGCTCAATCTATATGGTGGTAAACTGCCACCCCCTCCAAAACAAAATCTTTCCGTGGAAGAAATTAGGGTCCATGAAATCCAGTTTAGGCAGCACCGGACCGCTTTCTGTTCAAAGGAAACTTTAAAATGGCCGTAGTGCAGTTTTTTCGAACATCAGTTACTTCCGCTTATGATGAGACATCAGGTTACTACATTTCATAATAGATTCATACACCTTTATTTTACCTGGAGCTCATATAATGAGCATACATATATTGTGCGTCGTGCGAACAGTTTGCTCATGAGCGTCAACCTAAGATCTCGTACATCGTGAGAAAAGCTCTGCTATATTTTAGTTGCAGTTGGAGGAAAGTTTTCGCGCAAAAGCTTTTTATGAGAAATTGTATAGTTCCCTAAAGTTTTCATAGTTTTAAGTAAAACACTGTGAGAGACGAATACAACAGCTACTTCGAGGTTCAGGTGCCAAAACCCTGGAAGAAATAAACAATACTTATGATAATGTTGTGAAAAGTAGAGAATACTAGATTTCTTCTTACAAGGTTAGCGTCTATAACGAACTAGGGACGGTGATCGTCTAAAATGAACTTGTCAGGGGCAGTAACTCGAGGACTCTGGGTTAAGATGTAGCGTCATCTCAGCAGATAACCTGTATATGACATGCAAATACAAATTATAATCAAGTGATGATGCAGGTTTCAGATGACACTATGCCCACCGAAGCTAGTTTTCTTTCCCAAATATTTGTTTCTTTAGCAGTTTTCAAAATCCTTAACGTATTGAGCATACCCCATAACAACAAAAACTAGTTAAAATTATAAGAAAGTCAAAATTTCTTGACGTGTCATGAGAAGACAGAAGCTAGAAAACCAAGTAATGATCGGAAAATTAAATGCATAAACAAAGAAAGGAAAGGCCAAGAGAAAAGTACAAGGTCCGACAATTAAGTAATGAGACTAATTCCATCAAAAATAAAATAAACAACAGTTGAAGATATAACCTGTATTTTATTCAAAGTAAGCCCTTTGTGCATTGATACAGCGAGTGACAAGATCTAACACTGGAACGATCTCTGCAGTTCTTCTGTTGGTATGACCCTTAAAATCGATGTTACGGCCCTTTGGATGTCATCAGTATCGTCAAAGAAGCGTCCTTTCAATGGTAACTTTAATTTTGGGAATAGAAAATAATCGCAGGGAGAGACAAATCTGGGGAATAGGGTGGATGGTTGAGAACACACACTTGTTTTGGGGCCAAACACTCATTTACAACTACCGCCCTGTGAGCCGGTGCATTATCATGAAGGAAAAAAACTACCAGGTGTTGAATACTCGGGTCGGACTCAGAGAATCCTTTTCAATAGGCGTTTCAAAATACTTAAATAAACTTTGGCAGTGACAGTCTGTCCCCGTGGAATAAATTCTTTGTGAATAACTCCTTTGCTGTCATAGAAGCACACCAACATTGTCTTCACTTTCGACTTTTGAAGACGAAATATTTTTTGCCTTTTGGTGATGATGATGACTTACACTAAGCACTTTGGCGTTTAGTTGTGGGATCATAGCGGAAAATCCATGTTTCATCCTCTGCAACAATCAAATTTAAGAAATGTTTATTTCTACGACACGTTTTGATGATGTTTTTTTGCGTACTCAACACGTTGATGTTTTTGGTCATCTGATAACGCATGTGGTACAAACTGGCAAGCAACCTTTTTCTTCCCCAAATCTTCCACTAAAATTTTACGAATGGTCTCTCGGTTAACACCAAAATTCATCTGTCACCAATCTCACAGTCAAACAACGATCTTCTTGTATCCGTTCTCTGACTTTTGCAATGAGTTCCTCATTACGAACAGAAAATGTCTAGTTGCATTTGTAAGCGTTTCCACGCCACTTTTGAATCGTGAATACTACCTGAAGTAGTACGAGATAAACAATTATCCCCATAAACTTGTCGCATCAATTCAACTGTCTCAGTGGCACTTTCTCCAGGTTTTAAACACAATTTGATGTTAGCCTTTTGCTCCATGCTGATTAAGTAACAATGCACCTCTGACTAGGTCAACAAAATGGCGGCTTGTTTGTCGTCTGCTTATTCGGCGGCGATGAAAAGTTTCCAGATGATAGATGAAGGTTGCCTCTTTGGATTGCATGCTTCGCTTCATGGAAGGCATTTTTGTCTTGGCCCTAATAAAATCAGTCTCATTATTTAATTGTCAGACCTTGTATCTCAATGGACTGGCCATATGGCTTTGAAAAAGAAAAGTATTTGAACATCAAGATCGGCACAAAATGAAGAAGCATGGTTACCAACGCTAACCGGTAAACCACACGACAATAATAATAATAATAATTTAGCATAAACTGCCTTTACAAAAGACTAGAAATAAAATATGCAACGTGGTGAAGGATATTTACAATAAAGTGGACTTCAAAGTCTTTACAATCATCGGCGGGAAGCACAGTCACGCCCGGAGGCCCAAGTTCTTGTCTCGGGCTATCTCTTCCTATCTACCGGAAGCCACTCTGAATGTAAAATGCCTTGTTATTGACTTCGCACAAGGCGAGAGAAGAATGCGATTGGCCAACTTTTGTTCACTTTATTTATTCATCAGATGCTATGACGATGGTCTTTCTCCATTGTGTTCGGCCATTGGTGATTCTTATAAGATCGATCATCGTTCTCCACTGCGTTCAGTCCTTGGTGTTTCGTATCAGATTGTTTGCCATATTACTGTTTCTTTATTCCAGTATGTGTTCCTAAAGATTCCCATATTCTGTTGCTTTACTTTACCCGTTGTTCTGTTACACTATATTATCCATTGTTCTATTACACTAAATTACCAGCTTTGTTTGGAAGACAGATGTAAAGATCTTATACTTTACTTACATTCTCAAATACTGAATGTGATCCTTGTTATTCTTATTTCCCGTTTATGTTCTATACCAGTGGCTATTATTATTTTCACTTAAAATAGATCAGCCATGCAAAAATATACAGGCATGACTTAATCCACCAATCAAACATAAAATGCAAGTTGACTAAACTTGACAGCCTTCCGACAACACACACATGTCAATAGTTGAGATTCCAACAAAGCCAATGGTGTAGATTCACAACAGACAACACAAGGTGAAGTTGTGTGGATGAAAAGACGTCTGCCACACGGCAGGGGTGACAAATACAACAACAAAACTTCCCGGCGAGAACAACTCTTCAGTCTGAAAATTCGCCAGTTTTGTTCCGTGTTTTATAATGTAGTATAGCGTTTACTCATTAAAGGTTACCCATATTTTCTTGAAAAAAAAAAAATTTTGCATTTAAAGCACACAGCTACCATACAGATATGAAACTTTACCAAAGTATAGGGCTCGTTGGGCTGGATTTTGAAACAGCACGGGGTCTGTCGACTTTTGTTAATTGGGGGAACAACTGTTCTAGGGGGTCTGCGGACCTTTGTTAATTGTGGGAACAACTGTTCTAGTGGGTCTGCGGACTTTTGTTAATTGGGGGAACAACTGTTCTAGGGGGTATGCGGACTTTTGTTAATTGGGGGAACAACTGTTCTAGGGGGGTGGGGGGCTTTTGTTAATTGTAGGAACAACTGTTTAGTGGGTATGGGGACTTTTGTTAATTGTGGGAACAACTGTTCTAGGGGGTCTGGGGACTTTTGTTAATTGTGGGAACAACTGTTCTAGGGGGTCTGCGGACGTTTGTTAATTGTGGGAACAACTGTTCTAGGGGGTCTGCGGACTTTTGTTAATTGGGGGAACAACTGTTCTAGGGGGTCTGCGGACGTTTGTTAATTGTGGGAACAACTGTTCTAGGGGGTCTGGGGACTTTTGTTAATTGGGGGAACAACTATTCTAGGGGGTCTGGGGACTTTTGTTAATTGGAAACAACTGTTCTAGGGGGTCTGGGGACTTTTGTTAATTGGAAACAACTGTTCTAGGGGGTCTGGGGACTTTTGTTAATTGGGGGAACAACTGTTCTAGGGGGTCTGCGGACTTTTGTTAATTGGGGGAACAACTGTTCTAGGGGGTCTGGGGACCTTTGTTAATTGGGAACAACTGTTCTAGAGGGTCTGGGGACTTTTGTTAATTGGGAACAACTGTTCTATACCACTTATTTTGATCTTTATAATTTCTTTGGTGGGGGGGGGGTGTTTTATTGTTTGTCATTTCAGACCTGACTTTATTATTTTAATAAATGTAACAACTAATATATCACACATCATGAAATTATAAGAGTTTAGACAACTCTAAAACCAAGACATAAATTTATCTATGACTAGGGTGCTACGAAATGCGCGAGACTCTTACAGCATTCAGTGAATGCGCTACATAAAGCTCATTTTTCTTCATTCATATTTCTTCCTTTTCTTCTTTCTTCGCTTTTCTTTTTTTTTTCCTACTGACACGATTACTTGTCCAGGTGCTTGGAGGAAGAAACAACCAACATTATTTTCTAAAAAAAACCAGAAATATTATTTTGGACTTGATAGTGAGTATACTTGTCCATCTGCTGCCACACAGGAGCGAGTCTCAGCTGGCGTGCAGGGAAAAGTAGCTAAATCATTTTAATATCCGTGAAACTAGCTCAAATTATACCCCCGCTGTAGAGCCAGTGGTAACATACTGAGCTGGGAGCTCTACGTTGCTCTGTTACTCCATGTATCAAGAACCGTACAGCGTACAATCATGAAAGTACAATAAGACGAAAATGCAGCAAAATATACAGCCAGAAATAACACAGTTCTGTTTGATTTCAAGTCACAGACAACATCACGGAATTTTACACATCACAATGACATACAGTTAACAAATGGCAATGGCTAACATTCCGTGAAAAGTGCACGTGTTGATAATATATATCTACAGAGGAGGATAGAGGTGTAAGTAGGGGGGTAAAAGGAAGAACTAGATGGCTACCTGACAGAATTCGAAGTAGCCAGAATCAGGAGTTGACTGGCTGTGAGTGGGGGGGGGGGGGGGGGGGGAGGGGGAGAAAGAACTAGATGGCTGCCTGATAGAATTAGAGGTTGCCAGAATCAGGAGTTGACTGGCTGTGAGTGGGGGGGGGGTGGGGGAGAAAGAACTAGATGGCTGCCTGATAGAATTAGAGGTTGCCAGAATCAGGAGTTGACTGGCTGTGAGTGGGGGGGGGGGGGGGGGGTGGGGGAGAAAGAACTAGATGGCTGCCTGATAGAATTAGAGGTTGCCAGAATCAGGAGTTGACTGGCTGTGAGTGGGGGGGGGGGGGTGGGGTGGGGGAGAAAGAACTAGATGGCTGCCTGATAGAATTAGAGGTTGCCAGAATCAGGAGTTGACTGGCTGTGAGGGGGGGGGGGGGTGGGGGAGAAAGAACTAGATGGCTGCCTGATAGAATTAGAGGTTGCCAGAATCAGGAGTTGACTGGCTGTGAGTGGGGGGGGGGGGAGGGGGAGAAAGAACTATATGGCTGCCTGATAGAATTAGAGGTTGCCAGAATCAGCAGCTTACTGGCTGTGAGCAGGGAGGAGAAGGAACAACTAGATGACTGCCTCATAAAATTAGAGGTTGCCAGATTCACCAGCTGACTGGCTGTGAGTAGGTGGAAAACGAACGAACGAACGAACAAACTTTATTTTCAAAGGTTTAAGAATTGGGCACGCAGGCCCGTCTGACATTCTGCCCTTCATCATACAGCTTTCACTCAGTCACAGTCATTCAGCATTTGTTAATGAGCATAATAATCAGGAAGAACTAGATTGTTGCCTGACAGAATTCGAGGTAGCCAGAATCAGGAGCTAACTGGCTGTGAGTAGAGGGAAAAGGAAGAAACAGATGGCTGCCTGATAGAATTAGAGGTTGCCAGAAACATCTGACTGGCACATTCAGCGTTCATACTCTTCTTCAGTGGTTACTGAAACAGAGAGGAGGATGTGTGGGTGTGTCCCCCCGAATGCGACGGTGTTAATTTCTAGATTCAAGATTCACCACTAACTTGCTGTAGTTCTATTAACAGGTTTCTTCTTTGGCTGACTGTGGCATCTTGCGTGTAGTTTAGGCCACATTTTCCAAGACAACAATCTGGAAAAGTTCACACACGTGTAAGTATTGTTATCTATTACAATGGACAGCTGGCCGGGATGATTTTTGTCATCACTCTCTTGCGACATCTGACCTAACATGCTGCCTTCAGACTTGAGGCTCTAATTAGTTATGCCTCGGCTTACTTATCTGTGCTGATCTCACATCGAAAGGTCACGTATTCTCAACCAAAGATACGAAAGGTGGAAATCTTATCACGCAGGATACATAAAAATTGCAGAGTCTGGTTGTCTCTCCCTCTCTCTCTTACGTCACTGCCCCCGGCTGGTTTCCTTTAATTAACTTGAGTCAGTCTCCTAGTTCCTCTCCTTACCAGGATGTGCTACACAATAACAAACAATATTGTAAGCAGAAAACGTATAATCCCATGATTAAATCTAGCCTTTATTCCCTTCCGCTTTTGATAACCTGGCTGAGCTGGTCAGCTAGCAGCTGAAATTATAGTATTACTTTATTACTTTCTCCATATTACTTTCAACTTTCATCCTATTATTTTCATCCTATTACTTTACTTTTTATTCACTCTGTTTTTTTTTCTGTTTCTTTACCCGTTTAATTTGGAAGGTCTGTTGCGGTGAGGCATATAAAACTGATTGGAGCTGCTGGTAGTTGAGAAGGTACCAGCTCATAAATTATGTTTACGCGAAGAAATGAAGGACATTATGGAAAGTGATCATCATTATAGTTAACAGAAACATAAACATGGCCATTGCATGGCCAGCAGAGTTGGTGATCCTATTACGAACTGAAGGCGCTGTCCCACCAGGCAAGCAGCGACTCCACAGATGACATACAAGCATCAGGGTTGAACAACCATAGCTGACCAAGACCCTTTTCCACCATTCCACTGGTACCCCCAGTAACAGGCCTAGCTTGATTAACGGTGGTGGAGCCTTCTAAAGAAGGATTTCACACTTTTTTTTAGCTCCACTCAGAAGCTGAAAAAAGCCACCATAATCCGTTCCCAATCCGATATTATGGTCAACATCACACCAATGGCTGTAAAGAACATCAGCTCGTAGTTTAAGAAAGAAGAAGAACAACAACAATAATATAAAGCTAAACAGAGCTCAAAGAACCACAATATCATGCTTCTAATAGGACCCTGAAGCTCTTAACCAACATAAACTGAAGGTCGCTCAAGTTGGACTATTTTCCGAATACATCAGCCACAACAGCCTCCTCACTGCAGAATATATCACGAAAGCCTATGCTGAACAAGCATGGAAGTGACTAGTCTTCTAATCTACACAGCTCAGTGTATACTTCCGATGTCACAGAGGATGTGACAGTCCATAACCTCCTGCTCCCTACTTCTTTTTTGCCACGCGTTTTCATTGACTGTTCATTATGATAATATCAACCAATTGTTTAATTTCTCTGACCTTCTGTTCTCGCACTATTTTTTTCTCTCTCGCGGTCTATTATTTCCCCGTACCGAATATCTCTTCTAGCACCATCTGTCTATGTATCTCTTCTAGCACCATCTGTCTATGTATCTCTTCTAGCACCATCTGTCTATGTATCTCTTCTAGCACCATCTGTCTATGTATCTCTTCTAGCACCATCTATCTATGTATCTCTTCTAGCACCATCTGTCTATGTATCTCTTCTAGCACCATCTGTCTATGTATCTCTTCTAGCACCATCTGTCTATGTATCTCTTCTAGCACCATCTGTCTATGTATCTCTTCTACCACCATCTGTCTATGTATCTCTTCTAGCACCATCTATCTATGTATCTCTTCTAGCACCATCTATCTATGTATCTCTTCTACCACCATCTATCTATGTATCTCTTCTAGCACCATCTATCTATGTATCTCTTCTAGCACCATCTATCTATGTATCTCTTCTAGCACCATCTATCTATGTATCTCTTCTACCACCATCTATCTATGTATCTCTTCTAGCACCATCTATCTATGTATCTCTTCTAGCACCATCTATCTATTTATCTCTTCTAGCACCATCTATCTATGTATCTCTTCTACCACCATCTATCTATGTATCTCTTCTAGCACCATCTATCTATGTATCTCTTCTAGTACCATCTATCTATGTATCTCTTCTAGCACCATCTATCTATGTATCTCTTCTACCACCATCTATCTATGTATCTCTTCTAGCACCATCTATCTATGTATCTCTTCTAGCACCATCTATCTATGTATCTCTTCTAGCACCATCTATCTATGTATCTCTTCTACCACCATCTATCTATGTATCTCTTCTAGCACCATCTATCTATGTATCTCTTCTACCACCATCTATCTATGTATCTCTTCTAGCACCATCTATCTATGTATCTCTTCTAGCACCATCTATCTATGTATCTCTTCTAGCACCATCTATCTATGTATCTCTTCTAGCACCATCTATCTATGTATCTCTTCTAGCACCATCTATCTATGTATCTCTTCTACCACCATCTATCTATGTATCTCTTCTAGCACCATCTATCTATGTATCTCTTCTACCACCATCTATCTATGTATCTCTTCTAGCACCATCTATCTATGTATCTCTTCTAGCACCATCTATCTATGTATCTCTTCTAGCACCATCTATCCATGTATCTCTTTTTCTTAACTTTTGTTTCTTGCCATGTTTTCCTATTTCTGCTTATTAAAACACGACATATATTTATCTTCCATTTGTTTTAACCAGAAAGAAAATGCCAACAAGTAAGGGGGGGGGGGGAGTACAACTCTCAAACCATTGACCCCATTGCGTTTTGTATGTTTATATAAAATTTATAAACTGTAACACAGGTCTATGCTGAGCTGCATTAAGTTATGCGTATTTGAAAGATCCTCTAGCATCTGCCAGCGACAAAAACGGCATGATCACACATTAATGTAGTGACACATAAATGAAGTGTGTAAACTTTGCAGCTGTTTTGTGCGGGCAGACAAGCAGGCGAAACAATGAACAGCATGTCTGTCTATGAGTGTTACATGACAACTCGCTTCCAGAGTAGCCATTAGCATATTTTAGACAATATGTATCTTATATTAGCGCAAGGGGTGAGGAATCGGTTCTAGGAGCGCATGCCACAAACTAGCCACGCTGTGCTAGCAGTTTTAGAACCGCTGATTTAAATATTACCCAAAGTAGGAGGAAGAATAAAAAAAATAAGGTCAATGATGTTGTCATATAGTGCAAGCGTGGCTGTGGCGGAGTGATATTAATGAAGTGGGTGGCTTTTGAACTTGACAAGTGGCTGATGTAGTCGCTATACATCTGACGTCACTTAATATTTGTAATGATGTAGACATGGCCGCACGTTTGTCTGAATGCACCACTTTCGAGCTTCGAAGTGTAGTTAGATTTTTATAAGCCGAAGGTGTGAAAGCAGCTGAAATTCATCGTGGAATGCTTGTGCGATATGGCAGTGACACGTTTATGGGCCAGAGACACGGGGATAAGCGGAGCGAATCTCTCAGGTCGCCTGTAGACTTCTCCCACACAGGACCGTCTTGAGTCATGATAACGCTCTTCCCAGAGAAACAGTAGCTGGGCTGAAGTCCCAGGTGTCACCACAGCCTGCCTACACCCCCGATTACGTCAACGTGTGACTTTCATGTCTTCGGACATTTGAAAGACGCTTTGTGGGGTGGCCACTTTGAAAGCGATAACAGCTACAGGAAGAGGTGCGGTGTGGGTGCTGGAACGACCCAAAATATTCTTTTCTGCAGCAATCAGGATCTTCTCGACAGATATAAATTATGTGCTGAGCGACATGGGGACTATGTGCTTGAGGGACATGGGAACGTGTGTTGAGCGACATGGTGACTACGTGTTTGAGCGACATGGGGACTAAATTGAGAAATAATGTTATTATTAACATTTTACATTCATTTATACAGGGTCCGGCATAAAGCATAGCTGAATTTTTAAAATGGAAAATAAATAAGCGCTATACATGTTTTTGATAAAAAAAAATAGTGAAATGAAACGCAGAAAAGTGTGTATTTTTATTATTACTGACAATCATATTTAGGTTTTGAAAATTACGCCGGTTAGATGACCGCCATTATATTTGATACATTCAGC
Organism: Achatina immaculata; assembly: GCA_009760885.1. NCBI lineage: Eukaryota > Metazoa > Mollusca > Gastropoda > Stylommatophora > Achatinidae > Lissachatina > Lissachatina immaculata. Next base: position 6,604,415 of record CM019691.1, read on the forward strand.
CAGGCGTCTGGAAAATTCCTGCATAACACCATTTAACATGTTCAAAGGGATATTTTGAATGCAGTGTCAGATTCGATCTTTTAGGTCTGCATCTGACTGTGGTCGACTAGCACACACCGTGTTCTTGAGATACCCCCACAAAAAAGAAGTCTGCGACAGATAAATCCGGTGACCTTGCCGGTCAATGAATGTCCCCAGATCTGGAAATAAGTCAGTTGGGAAATGCTTATCGCAGCATGGCCATGGACTGACGGGCTGTGTGGGCAGTTGCTCTATCTTGTTGAAATCATATTAAGTCTTTTATTTCTACTGACCAAGTCTGGAATGAAATATTCAGTTAGCATCTGCATATAAAGATCACTATTAACAGTAAGAGGATGCCAGGTGCCAAAGCGTTCCTAACAGCTTATCGTCGAGGGTTACTCAGCAATGCGTTGCAGACTTCTTGAATTCGTTCAGGTGTCTGTTGAGTTCTTGGACGACCAGTAGACTTGTTATTAAGGCAATGAGGGGTTTCCTCACATTTTTTTACCCACCTCAAAATTGTTTTGTCCTCCGATCGGGAACATTATCACGGGGATGCAACTCAAAATGGCGACGAATCGTTCGTTGTACAGTAATAGACGATTCTACACATTTAAAATAAGTTTCAACGGTGAATGCGCCATGTTTTGTTTGCCAAGAAGCCATTGTTAAAAATTACCGTTTGTCTGCTTCATCTCTGACGCCATGTTTTTTTTTCACACGTATTCCGTTTCTGCGCACTACGTCAGTTAAATCAAGCTATGCTTTATGCCAGAACCTGTATATGACCAGATTTACCTTACTTTTTGGCTCTCTATTGTATTTACCATACCCTTGTCACTCCAAAAAATGTGTATTTATCATACCCTTGTCACTCCAAAAAAATTGATATTTACCATACCCTTGTCACTCAAAAAAATTAACTAATTTTAGAATTGCTCTCTCGGAGACTTACCTGGACGCCAGAAATGTTATACTCGCTGACCCCTAAGGGTCCCATGTCGCTAAAACACATAGTACTCCTGTCGCTCAACATGTAGATAATTCTCCTTATGAACTTCACCAGAATGACAGTAAAATACGATGTTGTATTACTACCTCACATACAAGATTGTTGTGAAAGAATAGAAGAACATCAGAAGTGTGAAAGAGATAGTGGAATGTTTAAAGAAACGAAGACATTGACGAGAAATGTCACACCTAAGCTAAATGTAATTTGTGATGAGATGGGGAATACCTTGACAGAGACAGAGGAAATTCTAGAAAGATGGAAGGAATATTGCAAAGGAATGTATGAAACAACAGACTGTGGAAGCAGAAATCAACAGTGTGAATTATTATTGGAGGAGAAAGAACCCGAACCGACAATAGAAGAAATGTTATGGGCAATAAAGAATCTGAAAAATGGTAAATCGCCAGGATGTGATGAGATAACAGCTGCACTTATTAAAGCAGGAGGAAAGGAATGTGCAACAATCTATCATGCACTATGTAAAAAGATATGGCATTCAGGTATTTGGCCAAAAGAATGGAAAAGAACTGTATTTATACCACTGCCAAAAAAGGGTAACCTGAAATTATACACAACCTACAGAACTGTTGCCCTGATTAGTCATGCCAGTAAAATTCTGTTAAAAATCATAATGGGTAGACTTCGAAAGGAAATAGAAGAAGAAGTCAATATGGTCCAAGCTGGTTTCAGGCAAGGAAGAGGATCAAGAGATCATATATTCAATATAAGATTAATAATAGAGAAATGCAGAGAGAGAGTTTAATGTGAATCTATATTTATCCTTTATAGACTACTCAAAGGCATTTGATTGTGTACAACACCAGAAACTGGGAAATAATGAAAAAATGGGATTTCCAACACATTTGATACAATTAACATTACTGCTGTATCTAGACCAACAACCAGCAGTAAGAATAAATGGTGAAACAACAACTTGGTTTGACATAAAACAAGGGGTCCGTCAGGGGTGCATATTTTCACCCTACTTATTTAACTTGTATACTGAAAATATAATGAGGAATGTTAGAGAGGATGTAGACAAAGAATATTACGATGCCATAACAATTGGAGGTTATGAAATACCAGAGATTAGATATGCTGATGACATAGTCCACAGCACAAAAAGGAATGCAAAAACTAATTATGTCAGTCCGTAAGAACAGCGAAGAGCAGAACCTCTATCTTAATGCAAAGAAAACTAAAGTGATGACAACTGACAAAACAAACAAGGCAGCTGAAATATGTATCAATGAGGAAAAACTGAAAGAAGTGGAGAGTTTTGAATATCTTGGATCACTACTAACTAATAATGGAGATACAATGAGGGAAATTAAAAGGAGGACATCTATCGCTCCTCAGAAAGTAAAACAACTAAAGAATCTGTGGAGAGGAGCAGACAGAACTACAAAAATAAGACTTTTAAGGGCATGCATTTTTCCCATCGCAACATATGCCTGTGAGGCCTGAATACTTAACAAAACAGCTGAGAAACAACACATAAGTGCCTTTGAATGTAAATGCTACAGAAGAGTTCTACAGTGAACTAGTGATAGCAAATGAGTGACAGTCATCTCAGCCATAGTGATAGCCAACTAGTGATAGCCATCTAATGAATAGATAGTACAGTCGTCTAGTGATAGCCAACTAGTGATAGCCATCTAATGAATAGATAGTACAGTCGTCTAGTGATAGTCATATAGTGATAGGCAACTAGTGGCAATCATCAGATGATAGCCAACTAGTGACAGCCACCTATTAATAGCCATCTAGTGATAGTAATCGATGATAGTCACCTAGTGATGGCCATCGAATGAAAATCCACCTAATGATACCTATCGAGTGATAGCCATCTAGTGATAGGGGACTATTGATAGCCATCTAGTGATAGCCATCTATGATAGCTACCTAGAGATAGCCATCAACCTTTAGACGGAATTTACTGCACGAAGTAATTTATTCTGTGAAATGTCTGTAACGACTACATTAGATTAACGCCAAAGAGACATAAATGTCTCAGCTTTTCCGCTTAGCTATCTTCGGCATTAATTCAATAGGAGATGTCTCAGATACTTTTCACTATCTCTCTCTATCTATCTCTCTCTCTCTCTCTCATTTTAAACCTTCTTTAAGCTCATGCAACACACAATATACTGATCCTGGCTTTCTCACTCTCTCTCTCTCTCTCTCTTTCTTTTTCTCTCTCTATCATTTTAAACATTCTTTAAACTCATGCAACACACAATACACTGATCTTGCTCTCTCTCTCTCTCTTTCTATCTCTCTCTTTCTCTCTCTCTCTCATTTTAAACCTTCTTTAAGCTCATGCAACGCATAATACACTGATCCTGACTTTCTCTCTCTCTCCCTCTTTCTCTCTTTCTCTTTCTATCTCTATCATTTTAAACCTTCTTTAAGCTCATCTCTCTCTCTCTCTCTCTCTCTCTCTCTCTCTCTCTCTGAACCTTAAGTGCCCATGGCACATGGGGCTTCTGCAAGGATTTTCCACAAATCCCTGTCCTTCGCCTTTTTTTCTGCTCTTGCCCAGGTGAGCCCTCTATTGCTCAACATCCTTTCTGTTGTTGTTCTCCATGTCTCTCCCTCTCTCTCTCTCTCTCTCTCTCTCTCTCTGCAGTTGTTGAATCCAAGTTCTGTCTTTCTCCAAGCTCATATATAAACTTACGCCTCGATCTCTTAGCACTCATCCTTCTCATCGTTTCAATGTTTTTATATGCTTTTTCGAGTGCGAGATCTTGTAACAATAAATAGCTCCTTTCGTGTATAATTGTTCTTACTACATCAAACCTGCCTTCTCGTGTTTTCTCTACATTGCATGAATTTTAGAAAAAAAACTGATATTACCATAAGCTGGAAACTATTTTAAAATGTTTCACATCTGTTATCTCAGCTTTAATCAGGATAAACCATGTTAGAATATCTTATCTGAACCTTTGCTACAAGATTCGTTACTTCTCTCCAGTGTTATCCTTTCCCACAGATAACATTTCAGTGAGAAGCGTCCCCTTATGAAGGTTGAATGTTTGGCTTGTCTCCCCTAACTGACCTGGAAGTTCTCCGGAACTTGAAGGGGAGCTCACACTTTATTTCTTCCTAATCACCATCAGCTTTAAGGTCAGCATGGCGGTTGCTAGGAAATACACTCTTTCCATAGTTTCAAACATTTATTACGCAAAAACTGTGCTAGGTGGGTTTTTTTTCTTTTTGCAAATTTTGCCTCAACTTAAAAACATGTTCCTCTCCTTCTTTATCGTGTACGTCAACATCTGCTACTTTTGTTACCCGGAGAATGTCTAGACATAGTCGATTACATGCCACGTGTTCTCCATTATCTTTTAGTCATCGTCGCTGAAGCATTCCTTATCACTTCTTTCGAAGTTTCAATATCAATAACTGCTTAGAATGCCCCCATTGCTTTTCGAAAAATAAAACAACTAAATAAGCTGTGAAGAGGAACAGAAAGAACTACAAAAATAAGATTTTTGAGGGCAAGCATCTTTCCCAGAGACCTGGACATTTAACAAAACAGCTGAGAAACACATAAATGCCTTTGACTGTAAATACTTAAGAAGAGTCCTCCAAATACGTATCCTGGACACAAAAAAGAACAAATATCCGTACTACAAGAACTTAATATTGAGAAGGTTGGCTAGTACAAAGGATTAAACAGAGAAAACTTAAATATTTTTGGCATATTAAACGTCATGAGAATTTAGAGAAGACAAGTCTTGGAAGGATACATAATGGTGGAAAGAAAGAGAGGAAGACCAAGGCTAAGATGGCTGCAAGACATCTTTGATGATCTGCAAATGGATGCATCAGCAACAAGACATCTTGCTTACAACCGCGAGGCCTACAGGAGAGCTGTTAAGGAAGCAAAGTTCTGCAAAGTGCAGACAAATGACTTACTGATTGATGCACCTATTAAAAAAAAAGAAAGTCAAGAAGGGCGATAATGTTCGGTGAAAGTGATGATCATGATGTTGGAGCGTCCCACGCAAATGGTGAATCTGTTTCATGATGCACAGATAAAAGGGTTTTTTTTCCTCCTCCTCCTTCTTCCATACACATTTCCGCTTTACTGAGAGCAAGACACTTCAGAAAAGTTATATATGTTTGTATTTTGTTTTTGCATGTATCCTCGAATAAGGCTCACGCCGAAATATCGGATGTTGTATGTTTTTCATTTATACATTCTCATACTTTATATTCGTTTTTTTCTCACCTTGCTCACTTCCTCCCTCACTTTGTAAAACTGCACCATACACCTCTATCTACCTTTCATGATGCACAAATCATTTTGGGCTTTCTCTTTCATAGACTCCATTTTGGTACTGGGTACTGCAGCACAGCTTATCAGACACAAGTATATGAAATATAAACGAGTAAGAATCGACCCATGTAATATCACACTTTAATGTCCCTATCTAACATAGTTTACAAGATATGATTTTTCTTAATCAGGGAAAGATTATGATCATCTCACACGTTTTCAGCAAATGTTGTTTTTTTCAATCCTTAACTATTTGATATCCGAACATTCGCAGTATGTGCAGAATGTTTTTAAAGAATACGTAAATATGTCTCTATGTATGTGTGCTACACATATGCTACCTGCGTAATGTCTATATGTATGTGTATTGGCGGGTGCCCCGCACATGTTTACTGTGTACAGCGTATGTGCTGTATTTGTTGCATTTACGTATGAGCATTAGGTCATAAATACAAAGTCTTAATAAGTACATGTCTGTGAGCATTAGATTTATAATATGTGGTACCTTAAGGCGGGCACAGTTTGGAAGAAGTAAATGCTAAAGGTGTTTGAACGTATTCTTCCACGTAAAACCTTTATGTTATGGTACGCGTGTACACATACCATCCATTGTTGGCAGAGGTAAACTTTCTTTTAAAAGAAAACTAATACTTGAAACTAAAATGATGGAAAATATTAGCGATGAAAGAAAAAGATTGAAGTTTCTAGGAGATTAACAGGAAGTGTAGAATGTGGGCTTAGAGTAGTGCCCCCCCCCCCAACTTGTCGTCCGCGGACCACAAGCGGTCCCCAGGACATTATCAAGTGGTCCACAGTCAGCACATTATCAGGTGACCCACAGTCAGCACATTATTAGGTGGCCCACGGTCAGCATAGTATCAGGTGGCCCATGGTCAGCATATTATCAGGTGGCCCCCAGCAGCACATTATCAGGAGGTCCACAGTCAGCACATTATCAAGTGGCCCACGGCTGAATTATCGAGTGAGTATTAACAGAATAAAACCAGTTATGGTATATGGCTCTATGATATTACATACAAGCGGGTGGCTCGCAACTCGCGTATGTGGTTGGAAAAGTGGTCCTTGAATATGAAAATGCTGAGAATCACTGGTTTAGCGAACAGTCCAGACTGAGATGGATGGATATTTTTTACAAATGGATTGTACAGCGCTGACAATAAATTCGAATTCGTCCATTCTTGAAGTACAGTATACGTAATGCTGTGTGATATAAATTCACCCCTTTCACTCGTATAAAGCTAAGAAAATAACCGTGAATTTATAGAGCAGCAAGAACAGGTGATTATAGCACATAATATCTACTTGTGTTATTATTTTCCTTTAGTTAAATGCTAGCGCAGTAAACGCTGAAGACAGACAAAACTTTCAGAAAAATTCAGTATCTAAAAGTTTCCATACATGAAATGTCAAAACTATGCGTTTCTATATTTTATTGTTGCAATCTTATAATTTCTTATTAAAAAAAAACAAACTCTTAATTGAAAAAAAAGATGAAAAGAAACTTACATTCTCATCGATCTCCCATGTTGCGTCCACCAACCATTTCACAAGAAGGAAAACAAAAGTATCACTTGGTACATCAAAACTGTACTTGGGTAGAACTTTGATCGCAAAGGCAAGTATCACAAACTGCAGTTCATAAATGAGACCGAGAAAACTTAATGATCACATCAGGGGAAGTAAACTGTGTCCAGTTCTGACCACACCACTATAAATATTTGCTATTATGGCTTAACTCTCCAACTCTTGTATTCCTAAGTGCCAGCTCTCTTGTCCTTCACAGTCTATGTTTCTGAAGCGCTTTCTGGTAAGGACTATATTTTCTACCGATGTGATAGTTCGCTAAATCACCCCCCTACCCGACAGAGTGCCCAAGCAAAGTGTATCGTTGACCTGGTCTAGTCTGCTACCTTTACTAGTGGGGGGAAAACAAATTCATTCAACCCGCACCTCAGTTACTGTCTCCCTCTTGGTCGGTTCCAGTCGCCCTCGCTTGAATGATCGCTGTGTTGCGAGCTTGATCTAAGCCCGCCAAACAGAGAGAGACTTGCTGTAGGAGCTGCTTCTAATGAAAACACAGAGAAAAACGAATAGGCCAAAGGGAAACAACTCGTGATTGAGTGGCACGTATAATAAATACATTTATAACAAGAATTTTTATTCATTTTTATCTGTTCAGCTATACATCGCTACTGCATAACGTATAGTGGAGAAAGTGGTTATGGTTCATAGAAATTCATACTGCCAACAATTAAAATCTCAGAACCGGTACATAAATGCTGGTAATGTTTGAAAATGAAAACATAGAAGAAACATTCCGAAACGAATACATTTTGATTGACTCCGTGAGGCCATTCTTGCGCTGAGGAAGTAACTGAAATTAACCCCCAGACAATCAAGTTTTTAAACTCTGTCTATAAATGGGTGCTTGGTTACATTTGTCATTATACTTACCTGGCATGGAAGATTACCATGAAATAAATAAATAAAAAGGTGGTCTTTCTACCCAGGTTAAGTTTAATCAACAACCCTCACCACACAGGTGGTAAAATTATCTAGCGAGCCCATGCGGGCACTAAAAAAAAAAAAAGGACGGCAAGCTTGACTGGAGAGCAGATGACTTCAATTTAACGGGTTAATTAATAGAACACTCGAGGTCAAAACCTGTACCACAGAAAGCGAAGCAACCACATGTTTTCACAAACCATCACATCAGACGTACACCTCCCTCCCTCGCATGAAACGTTTCATCTGCTACTAACTCATGTGAACGAGCCAGGTGGGTCATGACTCCATGTTCTTTTTGTGAATCGTTGATTTTTTTGCCCCTGATTATATTTAGTATAAGGTTACAGAGAAAAGTGTTGGAGAATGTCACGTGGACATAAAACGGAAACATACACTAGCACGCACAAACTGAGTGACACTGCTGTCATGTCTTGTTTTGTTTTGAAAGTGATTTTTTTTCCCTCTCGGTAAATCTTCTTATCTTATCTTATATCCTTCCCGTGCCGTTAAACGTCACATAGGGCTCGCAAAGTAGTTCGCCAATTTTTCCTGTTTTCGGCGAGTCTTTCAACCTCATCAAGGGATTTTATGCCTGTTAATTTGGCCTCTTCAGAGTTTCACGCGGTCTGCCTCTTTTTCTTCGGCCTGTTGTGTTCCACTTGATAGCTTGTTTTGGGACAGCATTCACACAATATAAATTCAAGGAAGGTAAAACTAAAATAAAAAAATAAATGTTATAGTACTTTGTAAATACTATCACACTTCAGCATTGTTTGAGGGTTTTATCTTGTAAAAGATTTCTAGTCAGAATATGGACCGTAAAACCTCGCTCAATCTTTAAGTGCTGTGCTAATTGTTATTGTGGATCACATTTCTCCATTTCGTACCGTCCTTGGTATTTTTATTAAGATCATTTTCCGCTTTTCTTCCATTTCAGCTGATCAGCCAATTCACTTTTTAAAAAATCCTCGTTTTCTTCTCCTTTTTCCCCCTTGAGTTTTTCAGTGAAAGATATATTCTCTGACTGCTTTTTTGCCTTCCCTTCTCTCTGACGTCTTTCTTGCACGCTCTTCTCTGATTTCTTTCTTGCCATCTCTTGTTTCTAACTGTCTCTTGTCTCTGACTTTTTTCTTGCCTTCTCTTGTTTCTAACTGTCTCTTGTCTCTGATTTCTTTCTTGCCATCTCTTGTTTCTAACTGTCTCTTGTCTCTGATTTCTTTCTTGCCTTCTCTTGTTTCTAACTATCTCTTGTCTCTGATTTATTTCTTGCCATCTCTTGTTTCTAACTATCTCTTGTCTCTGATTTATTTCTTGCCATCACTTGTTTCTAACTATCTCTTGTCTCTGATTTATTTCTTGCCATCTCTTGTTTCTAACTATCTCTTGTCTCTGATTTCTTTCTTGCCATCTATTGTTTCTAACTATCTCTCGTCTCTGATTTCTTTCTTGTTTTCTTTTATCTCTGTCTTCCTTCTTGCCCTCTCTTGTCTCTAACTTCTTTCTTGCCCTCTCTTGTCTCTAACTTCTTTCTTGCCCTCTCTTGTCTCTAACTTCTTTCTTGCCCTCTCTTGTCTCTAACTTCTTTCTTGCCCTCTCTTATCTCTAACTTCTTTCTTGCCCTCTCTTTTCTCTTGGACATGTCCAGAGACGTTTGAGGACCTTTATCTCTTGGATATAATTATTTCTCCGCGCTCTTCAACTTGTGTGAGACCAACACCCCCCCCCCCCCCCCCCATCCTTAATAAATCTTGCAACTTTCTCCAGAACTACACCAGTGTTGTATCTAGCTTTCTTTTCTGTAGTGCAACTTCCACGGTCATTGAGTAATAACTTTGTGGTACTTTTATTGTGATGTTTGATTACTTTCTTTCCTTTTCTTTCTCACTGAAAACGCTGAATTTCCTTGAAGAATACCAACATCTAGATATAGAACCGGCAATTCAGTCACATTAATGAAGGAAGTCAGAGTTCACGACTGCGTAAATAACACTGCAGTCTACTAGCTCTATCGATCCGGAATCTGGTCGCATAAGATAGTCTCTGATGGCATCTTATCTGTTCCGCCTGTAACAATTTATTCATTTCCGTAGCAATTACTTCTTTTTTTTGTAAGAGTCCTGGGCTACTTTTATAGCTATCCGTCACGAACATTGATGTCCTGCGAGCAGGTGATTTGCTTGTTTCTGTTATTTCTCAGCGGGTCAAAAAGTAATAGAGCGTCGCTGTAATGGTCATTGCATAGGAGTGTCGTGACAGTGGGAAGTGATTGGGTGGAGTTTCAAACTTAGAGAAAGTTTAGATGGCAGAGATTTGTTGGGAAAATTGTTGGTTCATCTTCTAATTGCCCATATTGTTCCTACTCTTTCGAGCGGAAAATTAGGTGACAGTGTTTTCCAGTTATGCAACACGTTACAGTATCGATAGCTGAAAGTAATGTTACTGCTTGACGTGGCTTGCGGGAGCGCATGGCAATGAAGTGGCAGATAGACTTGCTGACCAGGCTAAAATAAACGGTAGAATGATAAATGGAGAAAAGGGACATTTTGACAGACTGCGGAAAAATGAAGAGTGGGAATGGAAAAACAGTGTAGATATGAAGAGATTGCTGGAGCTAGTACAAAGTAAAGGCGCTGACAGGAAATGTGAACTGTGTGGCAGAAAACGCATCGTAAACAACCAACATTTGACAGGAATTGTTAGCAGACATACTCTTCATTGAATGCTGCGGCATGCGGTGGAGCATATATGGGGTTGTCCCTAATGCAGTGAAGTCGGAGTCTAAATTTTGAAACTTTGAGTACCAACACTACTTCTACAATTCTGCTACTAATAAACTGCTGTTACTACTATTACTGCAACAACTAATAATACTGCTACTATTAATATCAACACTACTTCTACAATTCTGCTACTAATAAACTGCTGTTGCTACTATTACTGCAACAACTAATAATACTGCTACTATTAATATCAACACTACTTCTACAATTCTGCTACTAATAAACTGCTGTTGCTACTATTACTGCAACAACTAATAATACTGCTACTATTAATATCAACACTACTTCTACAATTCTGCTACTAACAAACTGCTGTTGCTACTGTTACTGCTACAACTACCGCTACTACAGCTGATACTTCTATTATGATTATTATTATTGTCCTCACCACTGCAATTTTTGTTGACCCACGCGAAGTGATTTGTGTGATATCCTGCTTACTCTTCATTCACTGACAGTACTCCTTGGAATCTAGTGCACCTCGCTCTGCAGGTAGATATTTTTCTTTTTTTCTGAAGCCAATACTATTATCACTTCTATTCTTGTTCCTGCTGGCATGACTACTACTACTACTACTACTACTACTACCACCACCACCACCACTACTACTACTAATACTACTACTACTACTACTACTACTACTACTACTACTACTACTACTACTACCATTACTACGAGTATTAGATCAAATGAAACCTTAAAGAGAACACTTCCGATTGCTCACGATGCAGATTTGTGGCTCACAACGAACTTCTTTGCAGTTTATGAGCAATATCTCCTGAGTATGTGACTTATCAGCACTAATAAAATATCTCTCTCTCGCCTTAAGTGCCCAGGGCACATGGGGCTTCCGCAAGGGTTTTCCACAAATGCCTGTCCTTTGCCTTTTTTTCTGCTCTTGCCCAGGTGAGCCCTCTATTGCTCAACATCCTTTCTGTTGTTCTTCTCCATGTCTCTTTTGGTCTACCCTTACTTCTGTTCCCCTGTGGTGTCCATCTTAGTGCTATTTTTGGTAGTGAGTTGTCAGTCATTCGGAGCACATGTCCCAACCATGTCTTTCCTCAATAATTGTTGTCAGCGGCTTCATCTGCATTTCTGCCAATAAGATGTTATTTCTTATGGTGTTTGGCCAGAATATTTTCCTAATTCTTCGTAAAGATTTAGTCTGGAAAGAATTCAACTTGTTTTCTATGGTTTTGGTGATTTTCCAGCATTCACTTCCATAGAGTAGTACACTTAGAACATTACTCTTAAATATCCTGATTTTCATATTATGCTTAGTTTTTTTTATTTCCATATAGTCTGCAGCACTGCAAAAGCCTGGTTTGCTCTAATAAGTCTACTGTTGATGTCCTCTGTGCTGTCTCCATTTTCTACTACTCTGCTGCCAAGGTATACAAATTCGTTGACCTCCTCCACTAACTTGCTATCTACTCTGAGTACATATCTGTTGTTCACTAATAAAATATAGAAAAGACTATTGGACACAAGCAAACCAGAATAAAAGCTCTCGAAACAATGGAAAGAAAATTAACTCCCTTCAGTTTACAGTTATTGCCATATCCGAGTCTAGACGCAGAAACTGACACACAAACAGACAGCATAGCTAGTACTTTTTACAAACTATAAGAACATGGCGCAGCAATACCGAAGAACGAGGTTTTGGTGTAATAGATCCGCGCGCTTAGCAATCTCTTTTATAAGAGTTTAAAATGTGTACATTGCGTTCGCGACTTTACAGTTTTTCATCTTCGGTGTTTTCGCAAAATAATGAACATTGTGAAATAGTGAGGCGTTACAAGATAACCGAGTCTGGCTATTGCAACCATCACTCAGCGATAGAAAATTAAAATGGCTATGACATGTAAGAACTGCTGACAATTGTAGATTATACATAACAACATTCTAGAGGCCTGTGAGACAAACCAAAACTGAAATATCCAGCGATGTGTTTCCCCCAACATGGCCAGACCGGGGGGAAAAAACTGGCCATTTTGTTCTTCGATTTGAAGTAGCCGGGAAATTGAAGGATTAAATGAGAATAAAAACACTGGAAAGTGGAATGATTCTGTAGAGGATTTTGAAAAGATTCGGTGTCTTCTCCTCTTCCCACCCTTTCCCTCAATTCATTAGTCTTTCTGCTTTCATTCATTAACCCGCCCCCCCCCCCAAAAAAAAAAAATCCCTTTAAAATTCCTTTTTCCTTACTGTCTGGCTACAGTAATCCTCCAGGTCACTCTGTCATTTGTTTTATCAGCTCACCCGACCGGGCTGAATCCAGGCCGGTTCTTTCTCACCTTTGTTCTTTGTCGACCCACCTGCGGGTGGGTGGTATCTGGTTCAAGTCCCATCTGCGGGTGGGTGGTATCTGGTTCAAGTCCCGTCTGCGGGTGGGTGGTATCTGGTTCAAGTCCCGTCTGCGGGTGGGTGGTATCTGGTTCAAGTCCCGTCTGTGGGTGGGTGGTATCTGGTTCAAGTCCCGTCTGTGGGTGGGTGGTATCTGGTTCAAATCCCGTCTGTGGGTGGGTGGTATCTGGTTCAAGTCCCGTCTGTGGGTGGGTGGTATCTGGTTCAAGTCCCGTCTGCGGGTGGGTGGTATCTGGTTCAAGTCCCGTCTGTGGGATTTTTTTCTGGTACACGCCAAAAACGTCCACATTCTGGCTAGAAATCTTTTACAAGATAAAACCCTCAAACAATGCTTTAATGTGATGGTTTTTACAAAGTAGTATAATATTTATTTATTTATTTTAGTTTTACCTTTCTTGTATTTATATTGTGTGAATGCTGGTTCAAAACAAAACAAGACATGACTGCAGCGTCACACATTTTGTGCGTGCTAGTGCGTGTTTCCGTTTTATGTCCACGTGACATTCACCAACAGTTTAGTTTTCTCTGTAACCTTATGCTAAATATAGATTAGGCGCAAAAAAAAAAAAAAAATCAACGATTCACAAAAGAACATGGAGCCATGACCCACCTGGCTCGTTCACATGAGCGTAGTAGCGGATGAAACGTTTCCGGCGACGGAGGGAGGTGTACGTCTGATGTGATGGTTTGTGAAAACATGTGGTTGCTTCGCTTTCTGTGGTACAGGTTTTGACCCCGAGTGTTCTATTAATTAACCCGTTAAACTGAGCCGTTAAACTGAAGTTGTCCGCTCTCCAGTCAAGCTTGCCGTCCTTGCCTGGGGGTTAAATTCAGTTACTTTGTCAGTGCAAGAATGGCATCACTGAGTCAATCAAAATGTACTCGTTTCGGAATGTTTCTTCTATGTTTTCATTTTGAAACATTACCAGTAACGCTAAAAAATTTAACATTGAATGCTAAAAAAATTAACACATTTTACTCATTTTCCTCATGAGAGGAAAGGAAATGAATGATTTCTGTTTTTTTTTTTTAAATTTCATGGGAGAATTAATCTTTACAAAAAGCTGACATGCTGAACCAAAGTCAAAACTGTCTGATTCTCCTCCTTGTAGACTGAGCATCATCATTTTACTGACCTTATTATCCTCCGACTGATTTCGCTGGCTGCATTTTACTAGGTTTTTTTTTTATTATAAACCGGTTACAGTAATCGACGTCCTCCAGAACTTTCGGTTTTTCTCTTCGTTTAATCGGTAATTTACCGGTCGTTGCAGGTTAGCGCGACCGCGGCTCTGTGATCTGTGGGAGAAGGCTTTATAAAACAAAAACATGAACACTTTATCCCTCGCCGTAATCGTTTTTCTTAATTTTTTCGGCATTCTTATGTCCCACCCTGCACGAAATTCTTCCTTCCTTTCAAAGGCCGCCCCCTAAGATAAAGAGATTGAGAGATCTCTTACAGCCCAAGGGAAATCTGTACAACCGTTGGCGTCTGAGCAAGGCCATTTTCTCGGAGACGCGATAGTTATAAGCCAGTCTTTGCAGTCTGCTCCCTAAAGTATTGTAATGTCATGTTGAAGACCTAAGCAAAAACGAGTAGTTATTTGCAGCTCTTTGTGACTTATCAAAGTTTATTTTGTCTGCACTCTTCTCTATACTTCACATAATAAACTTGTTTGTACTCTTCTCTATACTTCATAAAACATAATATTTCTCACTCTTCTCTACACTTCACAGATCATATCTCTGTACTCTTCTCTATGATTCTCTCTCTAAGTATTTAATATAACATTTTATTCATATCTTTAAACTGCAGTTGTCTGTTGCTCATCGCTTGCTAAAATATTGTCGCCTACTTTTTGAACTCCCCCCTTTTTTTCCTTTTTTTTTCTTATTGTTATTGCCAGTGTTATTTTCCTATTCATTTTTCATACAAGGATTGTTTCCATATATTTGTTTTGTTGCATGTATTATTTCAACATGTCATTCTTTCTATCTACGGGAGGTATTTTACTATTATACTGGTATGTGTCTTTTTCTCTTTCTCCCATCTCTTCTGGTATATATTTCAGGAAGATTTCTCTGGAAGTACAAAACATAAAGACGACGGGGAGTCACATAGTAACAGCAGATCACAGAACTCAGCCGTCGAAAGATGTATGGAAAAACTTCACAGCGAGTCAATACTTTTCATACAGTTTTTTTTCCCACTGGTTATGTGTCTTGATTTGCGGTTACACTTTGACTAGCCCATGTATTTAATTACGTTCATGTCTTCCATGGAGATTAGCCAGTTGTGACTGCTGCATTAGATAGAAACAAGATTAACCAGTTGTGACTGCTGCATTAGATAGAAACAAGATTAACCAGTTGTGACTGCTGCATTAAATAAAAACAAGATTAGCCAGTTGTGACTGCTGCATTAAATAAAAACAAGATTAGCCAGTTGTGACTGCTGCATTAAATAAAAACAATATTAGCCAGTAGTGACTGCTGCATTAAATAAAAACAAGATTAGCCAATAGTGACTGCTGCATTAAATAAAAACAAGCTTAGCCAGTAGTGACTGCTGCATTAAATAAAAACAAGCTTAGCCAGTAGTGACTGCTGCATTAAATAAAAACAAGCTTAGCCAGTTGTGACTGCTGCATTAAATAAAAACAAGATTAGCCAGTTGTGACTGCTGCATTAAATAAAATCAAGATTAGCCAATAGTGACTGCTGCATTAAATCAAAACAAGATTAGCGTGTTGTGATTGCTGCATTAAATAAAAACAAGATTAGCCAATAGTGATTGCTGCATTAAATAAAATCAAGATTAGCCAATAGTGATTGCTGCATTAAATAAAATCAAGATTAGCCAATAGTGATTGCTGCATTAAATAAAATCAAGATTAGCCAATAGTGACTGCTGCATTAAATCAAAACAAGATTAGCGTGTTGTGATTGCTGCATTAAATAAAAACAAGATTAGCCAATAGTGACTGCTGCTTTAAATAAAAACAAGATTAGCCAGTTGTGATTGCTGCATTAAATAAAAACAAGATTAGCCAATAGTGATTGCTGCATTAAATAAAAACAAGATTAGCCAATAGTGACTGCTGCATTAAATAAAAACAACGCTTGTACTAGTGGGTAGCATCAGAGAAATTATTAGCAGCGGATATGAATAATTACAGGCAATATAACAAATATTCTGATCGTTCGAGATATTACAGGCAATATAACAAATATTCTGATTGTTCGAGATATTACAGGCAATATAACAAATATCCTGATCGTTCGAGATATTACAGGCAATATAACAAATATTCTGATTGTTCGAGATATTACAGGCAATATAACAAATATTCTGACTGTTCGAGATATTACAGGCAATATAACAAATATTCTGATTGTTCGAGATATTACAGGCAATATAACAAATATTCTGATTGTTCGAGATATTACAGGCAATATAATAAATATTCTGATTGTTCGAGATATTACACGCAATATGAAAATATCCTGATTGTTCGAGATAAGTAATCTTCACACCCGACTGTAACTAGAAGAGTTTCCCTTTCAAAGGCATGCACAATATAAATAAATCTTTATCATAGCATATTCTAATAGAAAGTGGAAGCGGTTTGCTGAAACTTGTCAACAAGATTATTAAAAACAGCAATAAAAGAGGCCTAAATCTAAACAGCAACAAGACAGACACAATGGTAATATCGAATAGAATAGGCATACCATTATGCAGCATCCATGCAAACTGGAAGACAAAGACACAAGTAAATACATTCAGTCACACTGGAATAACAATAACAGCTGATGACAAGTGCATAAATGAAATGACATGAAGTAGATAAACAAGAAAGTATCCTTTAAAATGAGGAAAAGAGTATTACAGTGCTATAGAGCCAGTACTGCTACATGGTTGTGACACTTGGACAGTCAACAAAAGGATGACAAAGAAATTGGAAGCAACAGAGACGTGGTAGGATGCCAGAAATATCCTGGACAGACAGAAAAATAAACGAAGAGGTCCCCAGAGAGCTTCAGAACAAGGAAAACTTGTTAACGTGAAGACAATCAACATTTCTTAGACACGTCATGAGAAGACGGAAGATTCAGGAGAAAAAGAAGAGAGAAATGCCAAGAGAAAAACACCTCAGTGAACTGATAAAGTGAACTGACCAAGCTGACTGACCAAGTAGACTGATCGAGTGGACTGAATAAGTAGACTGACCAAGTAAACTGACCAAGTAGACTGATCGAGTGGACTGACCAAGTAAACTGACCAAGTAGACTGATCGAGTGGACTGACTAAGTAGACTGACCAAGTAGACTGACCAAGTGGACTGACCAAGTAGACTGACCGAGTGGACTGACTAAGTAGACTGACCAAGTAGACTGACCTAGTAGACTGACCAAGTAGACTGACCTAGTAGACTGACCAAGTAGACTGACCAAGTGTCAGGAAAAAAGAGAAGCATCTGAATTAACCGGAAACACCAAGGACCGCACCAGATAAAAAGAGTGAGGAAATCAAATTTCCCTTAACGTTAACATACTTAATCTTAACATACTTAACGTTAACATACTTAATCTTAACATACTTAACGTTAACATACTTAATCTTAACATACTTAACGTTAACATACTTAATCTTAACATACTTAACGTTAACATACTTAATCTTAACATACTTAACGTTAATATACTTAATCTTAACATACTTAACCTTAACATACTTAATCTTAACATAATTACCCTTAACATACTTAACTGTAACATACTTAACATTAACAAACTTAACCTTAACATACTGCGTCTTCCATGTTCTTTACATGAACTTTGTACTCCGCTCTATTCATCACAGTCCAACGTTAACAAGTACATAAACAAGAAGACTCAGAAAAATGAAGACTTGACTTGACTTGACTTGACTTGTCTTCAATCTCCCTTGGAACTGCGAGTTGGTGTTATTTGCAGCCGATGCTGTGAAGATGATGAGGCACACAACCGTGTCGGATTGGGAGCGGGACTGGCAGCTAAGTTTTTAGTCTTTGAGTGCAGCTAACAAAAAAACAAGGGGTGAGCAATATTTCTTTCATAGGCTCCGCCACCATGGAGATTATGGTGACTCTTAACCAGGCTAGGCCTGTTGCTGGGGGCACCAACGGAGAGGTGGGACAGGGTCTTGATCAGCTGCTGCCCGTCAAATCTGACCCCCGCATGTCAGTTATGAGTCATTGATTGTTAAATCGGATGTCTTAGTAAGCGACAAGATTAGTAGTGCTTGCAGGTAGTAATATTTGTAATAGTAGTAATCTCTTGTGGCAACATCGTAGCTTCTACCACAGGTATATGCCACGAACTGGCCAAGTATAACAGTATATAGAATGTTAGAATGTAAGATAGATAACTCATCTGAGAACCGGAAAAATTAATATTAAAAAGAGTTACCGTATCTTTTAAAGCAATCGGATGTTTGTGAGTAGAGTCCATCTGCTTTGTCTCGGGTTGCACGAAGGTCACAGTTAAGGCATGACAGGGAAAAGGTCAGGTGAGAGAGAAATCACATGACTGAGGGACAACTGTGTTTGTGTATCGTCTGGAAAAGACGTAGATTTAGGTTGTTAGAAATGTAGTCGTTAGTGAAATAGCTGTAGAAATAGAGTAGGATGTTCTGATGGCGACAAACGTCTGCCGGGGACATATACTCTGTCGTGGAATTGTAAATTATGTCCAGTTTTGTGTTCATGGAGTTTGTTGATGCCTTGTCGTCCTCGTTATATTGCTCACTGACTCATCGTCACCCCGTGCATCATTAATGTCACTTCAAATTATAACGTTGCTGCTTCTGTATTACTATTTCCACTGAGAGAGAATGAACCTGGGAGCAAGTAAGTCTGCGAAGTGAATAACAAAACAG